>VXAA01002815.1:7605-74777 GCA_013399115.1 Anseranas semipalmata | reverse complement strand
GCTGGGGCACCCTCCCCACACGGCTGGCAGCATCAAGGAAGAGCCATGGCTCCCTGCAGCCTCCTCATGTATGGTACAAAGATAAATATTTTTGCCTGTGGTTCTGACATTTGGCTACACAGGAAAGACGAAGCCACCCACTGCGAACAAGGTCTGCTCATTACTGCTGCTCTTTTAAACCTGATTTTTTTTTTATTTTTTTTGACCACTCTGGCACCATCAGGGGCTTGGAGAATAGCATGTGAATTTGGGCTTTCCCGGTGTCTAGGGGAATTTAAAGTTCTGAAGCAGCAACACTTGCATTAAGACCCTGCAGGGTGCAGCCCACGGAGGCGGAGGTCTCCTTTGCTGGGCCTGCCCACGCGCTGCCAGCAGCTCCCCGCTGCCAAAGGGAGAAGTGGCCAGGGCCGGGCGCTCCTCACCCCTCAGCACCATGTGTGGGGCAGAACAGCAGGATGGGATACAGCCTTATAGACCCACGTGGTCTAATCCCGAGTCCACAAGCCGCATTCCTGTGTCTTTGAACTTGATTTTGTTTCTGTCTTGCCCCATCATGCGCATTGCCCACTCAGAGGGGGTCACAAGCAGCCTCGGCAGGCCTGAGCCCACGGAGGATGAAGTGCTTGGCAGCTCTGGGCAGCTGGAGCCGGGCACGGCGTGCCCCCAGGCCTGCTGGCAGAGCCAGAGCAAGGCCCAGCTGCCAGGGCTCGGCCTGCGGGTCCATTTCTGCGTCTGGAGGCAGCTGTTCACAGGTGGACAGCTTTGTAGGAGGGAAAACAAATAAAGCCAGCCCCAAAAACACATTTTGGTCTACAAGCACAGAAAGAGCAGCAGCTCTTGCTGCCTGCAGAAACACACAGCCCAACCCAAATCAATGAGTACAAAGCAGAGGAGCTTCAGCAACTGCACTGAAATTCTCCACAGCTTGCTGCATTCCTCTCACAGGTGGGCAGTTTCCTTTCTGTTGTTGGTCTAAACCTCATTTCAACTTCCCAACGGCAGGACCTGCTATTTAACATGGCCTTAATCTGCCCTCCTCTCAACCCTCCTTTTTGTCAGCTTTGCAAGAAGCAATTATTAAACATTCATTTAGTCTTGGGGAAAGCTGAAAGGCAGTGAATTTATTCACCAAGGAGACGCACACACCATGCACCCTGGCCTTTGCTGAATTGCAGCTGTGCCACAGGCTACCGCCTGCCTTTGGAGGGCTTCCAGCGGTGCCTGGCATCCTTCGGGCACAGCTTGAGCACACCCTGGAAAGCAGATACCGAGCAAAAGTGGGAGCCCAGTCAGGGTCCACCTCTTCTCCCTACCACTGGTTACACTGTCACTAAACCATATCACAATTAAACCCCTCTAACAGCAGGTGAGATTACACTTAATGAAGAATTTGACAGCAGACCTCGTAGCTGTGCTGAGAAGCTGCCCTCACATAGGCACAACGCTGTAGATGAAAGGAGTGTAACATTCAAAAATAAACACCCATATCACAGAAGTACTCATGCATATGATGACAGGACACAAAGGACACATGAGGAGGTGCATCTCCTTCCCTTGGCTGCTAATTCAGACAGATGAGCACAAGCCTGCAGGGCTAGTTCAAATATTTGTGAGCCAGTGATTGAAGACAGGTGTCTATACTAGTTTTCTTGCTGTTGGCTTGTAAATATAAGATTACTACAAGAAAAGTGGTCAGCTTTCTCTGCTGTCTTTTGCTTCTTTCCCCAATAGGCAGTTATTGCTACACAAGGCAAAAACTGCTTGCAAGAAGGTATACTTGTTTACACCGCTTCTATGCTTATCCTTTGTTGAAATGAATAATTCTCATTTATCTTTGCCAGTTTTGCAAACTACAGAAATACATGATCTACCAGCTCTTAGAAAACCTTGCCCAGGGCTTGGTTTACAGACCACTCCAAGAGAAACAACCACATACCTGCAATGGGTAGGGGCTTGCAAAATGTGCTCCTCAGGTTTTCTTTACCAGCTGCAAGTCTGGCCTGCTTCTTGCTAGGATTAGGCTGAAGTCTTATTTTAAACTGGGAAGTCTCTAAAGAAAAAATAAAAACTCAGGTTTAGGTTTGGGTTGTTGTTTGTTTGTTTTTTGTATTTTATACATAAGACTTTAAATAGAAATAAAGGCCCTCAAAAATCATAGCCTAGGAAAAGGTTTCCTAAGATGGGCTCTCACTATCTGTTTAATAAAGCTTTGCCTGATGGGAAGAGCTGCCTCAGCTGCATAAAGGTGGCTTTCAGGCACTCATGCCTTTCTGATGGGGGGAGAGTCCTGTGAGAGGTAGGAGCAGTATGAGGAAGGGCACAGCCCTGAGATGTTCTGTGGCTTTTTTTGACTTTTAAAATATAATTGTCAGTTCTGATCTTGTATTGGCTTCCATCTAATTCCTTACATGTGAAAGCAAACCGCAGAACAACTGATGCAAAGTTGCCACACAGCGTTATCTTCATCTGCTTGTGTCCTCGCCTGCTAGAGGCAGCGCGCAGCCTTGGCAGATGTTGTCCTGCAATGGTTTTGTGTTCCTCTGTGGTTTCTTCTTGTCTCCAGCTGCCTGAGGGGAAGGAGCATGTTTCTCTTCCTTCTTGGCTGTAGCAGAAAGAAGAAGTGAGCGTGACTCTTCTGCTTGGCATTGCTCTCCCCTACAGCCTCCTGTGACCAGCTCTGCCTGCCTGGCTAACAGCAGATGTGAAGGCACTACTGACAGGCTGCATGAGACATACTAGAGGCACAGACTGAGCATCACCATAGCAGATGATTTCTGTGACCTGTGAGAGTCATCAGCAGTTAGGGAGGTAAAGCATGCAGGTAAGTTTTAAACAAAGATCTTGAATTTGGATGGTTCAGAACAGTATCTGCAGCTCTACCAGACAAGATAAAATTTATTTAAAATAAAAAGTTTCATCAGCTCTCATCTCCCCTCACACCCTCCTGCATTGCAGGGTACAAACAGGACTCGGCTGTAGTGCTGCTCTGCTGGTCTGGGGTAATGAGTTGTCTTGGCCACTTTGGGCATCTTTTCACGGCACTCAATTTCTCTCTCAGTCCATGTTTGCCTCTCTGTGCAAAGTATATCACAGTGGAAAGTCACCAGAAATCACACCCACCTAGGGGAAGGAAGCAATGCTAGCCTGTATCTGTGGCACCTTCACTCCAGCTCACGCTACAGGAGCACCATTTTGTAGTGCTTTCTAGCTAGCAGAGGAAATTGGATACTAAATGTGCACTCATGCCCACCAATAATTTCCCTGCTTTGAGCCCAATATTATATATAAAGGCTAGAGAGGCGTCAAGTGATTAGTAGCACCTTAGATTTGTATAATTAAATCAACTCTCCAGAAAGCTGTCTGATGCAATGTCTGTAAGGAAACCGGACACGGTGAATTCTGAGCCTCTTCAAACCGCTTTGTTTCGCCTGGAGATTTCCTTACTGAAGGATTCATAAGGGAAGAGGGTGAACACTGCCAGCCAGCGTTCAGCTTCCAGTGCCTTAAACAGAAGTGATGTGGCCGTCGGGAGGGTGTCAGCTCCTATTGGGATTATCTATAGAGCTGGGAGAGGAGAGAGGGAGATGCCTGGGAGCACCTGTGCAGGCTGGAGCAAGTGCTGCAGGACTTCAAGTTCAGGACTCAGAGCATCCTGCAAGGGCACCAAGTGTTTTTTTTTCCTCGTTCTAATACAATAGATGATTAAGGAGCATCAGGTTGAGACTCGGGCTGCCTGCAGCTGGAAACAAACCTCTTGCAGAGGCTTACGTCTACGCTCAGCCCACAAGAGCAGAAGCCAAGCGAGACCAGCTATGATGGGGGCAGCAGTGTTTGAGCCATAATGAAAGCTTGCTACTGGGTCTGTTTCAAGCAGTACTTCTTCCCATTTCTACCTCTGTCATTAAGACTGGCCACTCGCTTGCTTCATTCATATCCTCCCTGCACCATTGACTTTCCAGTAACTGCTGGGTGCATTCAGAGAGCAAGCAGAGCTGAAAGCCAGTGCCTCTGAACTTTGCAGGACACAGGCTCCAAACATGGATCCAGAAAAGGCAAAAAGAGCCAAAACCACCTCAGAATTTTCTTTTTCTTTTTTTCAAAAGTCATTTCTATGACAAGGCTTGTTTTACCCTCGAGAGTCTCCAAGTTCACTAAAAATAGTGCTGATGTAGATAATACTTCAATCTGACGGGCTGTTTGCATGCTTCCTGAAAACACAGTCTAACCAAAGTGACACAGTACTGTTGGTCATTTGGGACATGCAGCTGTTCCTGTGCTTTTTAAAATGTGTTATGAAGTAAGAGCTCCATGCAAACAAAGCCAAAACAGTAGACATCAGGGGTTTGGGTGCTAGTGGTGGTTTTTGGTTGGTTTTCTTTTAAAGAGAAACAAGGTTGTCTTTACTTTCCAAGCCAGAGGAACGGCAAGTGTTAAAAGCACATAGTTCTTCAAGATACCAAGAGCATCTATGTTGTAAGGAGTGACACTAGGAATGTATCTGCACAACCAGGCTGAATTCTGACTAAATTTGATTAGTTGGCAAAAAAAATAGTTACAGCCTCCTCTCAGAAAATAAACTAAACACCCCACTCTTCATCTACTTAAGATTCCTGGGAACCTTCGTGGTCTTTCTTTGGGAAATACCCTGCAATAACTTTGACTGATTTTGACTGAGAAAGGACTGGGACATCAGAATCTGGCCTCTCACCCTGCAATAGGATCTGCATCTTTTGTCCTGTGTGCAGCTCTCGGCACCAGAGAGGTCTGCTTCAGGGCAGACGTCTGGCTGCTCAGGCTAACTATAGCACAGGAACTACCGTTATCAACATTTGCATTCCCCAAATTCCTTTGCTGATCTCCACTGGGATAATGTCATAGTTATTCTTTGTTTGTAAATATGGATACTTCCCTGGACTAATTAGCTGGGAACTGCATTTAAACTGAAGCCACATGACATGATTTGAGTTTTTTTAAACAGTCATGTTATGAAAAAGTGACCTTCGCTCTGTAAGCCTAGGGCACGCATTATTTGTGTTCAGCAGATGGAAGGAAGGGAATAGGTTAAATGCAAATCAAACCAAGAGCTTACGGAGAGTAACAGGTTACAGTGAAACTGCTTCCACAGGCAGCCCCTTATTTAGCTCCATTGTACAGGTGGAGACACAGAAGCCCACACAGATCAGTGCTGGAATTAACTCCAATTAGCTGGAATTAACTTCACAGTTACTTCACAGTCACGGTTGGACTAGATGATCTTGGAGGTCTTTTCCAACCTTAACGATTCTATGATTCTATGATAAAAAGTGATAAATATTTTAAAACCTTCTACAAATAATATACTGTGATTTTTCATTGGAAAGTAGACTATGATATTCTTCTAGCAGCCCAGGTGCTGCTTCTGTGTGATTGCCTTCCTTTGCTACTTGTGTGATTAAGGCCTGAGCAAGGATGGGTTTTATTGGGGTAATTTCTAAATTAAGCCCTTAAGTATCTGACTAATTTTGATTTCAATGGGAGTTAAGCACATGCTTAGCCCTAAGTACCTGCTTAAACACGTGACAGAAGTAGGGCTTGGTGGAGACTGATTGATCCCGACCGTACTGGAGAAGATAGAGACTGCGCAGGGAACCTCTGTCTGGTGATGGTGAAATTAGAGCAGTGCAGCAACACATTAAAAACAAAGCCTACTGCTAATAATTTACGCTTGCTCGAAAGGGTGTTTTCATCCCACCTGAGGGCTGCCACTTCACTTTGCAATTTTTGAGGCTGACAGACTGCCAGTATAAAAGGCCCTCAGTCGCTCAGGAACAATTAATTGGTGACACTGGCAATTATGCCCGGATTGATCACCTCCCTTTTCAGGTTCGTTCAGATTCAAGCAATAATGATATCGCACCATGCTCTCCAGTCATGACAGGACTTGATTTGTGGTCTTTACAGAAATTAATTGGAGTTCAAATCAACAGTCTCAGAAGCTAAGTGAGCAGAAAGGTTCATAATATCTGCACAGAGATGGTGAAAATCTCCACTGCAGCATTTCTATTTCATGCATGCTTGCAAGTAGAAGGTGTTCTTTTAGTGGCAATATTAAAGAGAAATGCTCTTTTTGGCATGGAGACAAAAATGCATGCACCTGTGCTGAAGACTGCAATAGCACAAGGGGATATTTAAGATCGGTATGCTTAAACAAAATTGGACAGCATCATCTGTAGGCCAGAAGTACTACACGTGAACAGTGGCCAAGCTGAATATTGCCAAGTTTGAAGCAGAGGGTAGACATAGTTCCACTTAAAAAGCATTTTCCTTCCAAACTCTGCGCTCCGGTATTGTGTACACTGTGACCCTGAAGCAACAGCAAGGCAGCCTGGACAGGAGTTGCATGGCTGCTGCTGAGAGCACCGTCACATGGCAGAGCTCCGGCTGAGGGCTCCGCAAGGCAGCGGTCATCTTTCTGTTGTCTTTGTGCAGCTCCAGAACACCAGCGCTGGGCGTAATGAGTGGGTTTCCATGCTTCTATGATAAGAGCAGTAACATTAATGATAAACCCATGTGTTGATCCTGAAAATGGGAGCAGACCACTGGAGCCATCTTCTTGCAGAGAAGGGAGAGACCAACCCAAGAAGTCAAAGGCCCGACTTTTTATTCCTCACTGTCAGCTGAGGTCCTGTGACCATCACACAGGCTTCGTGCCTCAGTTTCTCCTCATGTTATCATTGTGCCACAGAGCAGGTAGAGGGGTGAACATCCCTCAGTGGCTTGCCTTGCTTGAGGCAACTGCAGTTAGGGACAGCTGTTGAAACAGAGAATCCAAAGACCAAAAGCAAAACGGTCTGTGCTCAATCCTGCTCAATCCAGTTACATCAATGTCCTAGGAACGACAGGCCTCCTCTCCTCCTGCTCCTGTTACTCACTTGGGGACACTACCATCTAAATGAGCCATGCCTTTTCTGCTGTTGGGTTAGCGACCCACCAGCTTTACTCTGCTCGTGATTCATTACAGAGGCTGTTACCCGCTTCCCTGATAAAGCCCTATTTGGTATTTCAGCAAGCAGCGCAATGCAGGCCCCATCAAATCAAAACATAATTCAGTCCAAATCTGAGCAATACATCAGCGCTTAAACAGCATGGTCTAGGAACAAAATGGAAACGGTGTGATTTTTATGCTGAAGGACTAACATGGCACTGTGGAGTTTATGGGTACCTGCTGTAGCAATCACAGGAAATATCATACAATTTAAAATGATAAAATGAATAAACCAGAAACCCTGGGCTTTTCTGTATAAGCCATTGTGCTGTATTTAATGTACTTGCTGCTTCCAGCTTTATCAGGTGTCCTAGACAGTAAAAAACTGTAAAAAAGATTGGAAACTCTCCCTAAGACTACTGTGGTGCCTCTTTGTCCAGATTACTGATTTTTACACACAGTTTCTAAACTGTGGTTTTTTTATGTTAGGCAAATTTTAATTTAGAAGAAGTTGAGATGATTGATCCTGGATTCAAAACATTATTTTCTTTTAAATTTATCACGATATTTCAAGCTAAAGCATTAGCTTTAGAAAAAAAAAATCAGTCAGGCAGATAATTAAAAAGCAACCAAACCCACCAAATGCTACAGTACACCCAACAAGCGATGACTGAATATGACACTGTAAGGAGAGAGGGGAAGATTCCCTCTAAAAGAGTCAAGACCCAGTTGTCCTCCCTCCTTCCCATCACGGGTTTCACTGATCTCACTACCTGAGTGGCTATAACAAAAAACACCGTCTCCCTCAGCCTTCCCATATAATTTCAAGTTATTCTAGAAATGAAAATAAGAAACAGATGTACAGAAAGTTGATAAACTCTACATTATATGCAGACTAATTCACCACTCCAAGACTTCAAAGGGACTGGGGTGGCCTGTGAGCTTGGCTCCCCTCCTCCATTGTGATTAACAGAAAATTGGGGATACAAGCAAGGTATACAGTGAACCTTGCAAAGCAAGTGGGAGAAAGCATGAATAATTTCCATATGCATAATCATCACTCTGAAGTCAAGGCAATACACTTCATATAACACATGCATTCCAGCTGTAATGTACGTCTGCAGTGTAACTCACCCATCTTAAATATAGACAGGAAATAAGGTTTTTCCAGTGTCTGAGTGTAACAAGATAAAGCAGCTGAGCTTAACCCTACCTACACCAACACCATAGCAGGAAGAAGCCCAGAGGACTGTTCACATGCTTAAGGCATCTCGCTGAATCAGGATCTGAAGTGAATCTTGCTGATGGGTGGTGTTTTTACCTTCTGGCAGGGGAGTAAAATTGCTGCTCTGGGGCCAGCTTCTGATCATGGCACGGCTGTTACGTTCAAACAGGATGACAGCCTCATTGTTACCAGGGACGGCATCTCTTGCGGGAAGGCACGAACATGGAAGGAAGGAGTATTTTGGGATCAGCCCACACGCAGCTGTGAACGGACTCCCCCGCCTGGAGCCAGCTCAGGGCACGGAGGAGCTGTCTGGGCTGCTGCATTCTGCTGCTGCATACCACACGCAGCTCTTTCAAGACTCTTCTAGTTAGAAGTAGCAAAAAATTGAGCCCAAAAGGCCGGAAACACAAGAATCACAATGGTCAGGTCTGCCTGACGAAACTCGCTGCAACGTTTTGGCCACAAAGAGGGAGGCAGCTCAGATGGTGTGGGCACCTAAACAGGAACCTGGAGCCAGAAACTACAGCCCAATTTCACATTCAGAAGGAAAAGCTCTGTAAAAAAGGATATTGAGGGAATACTGCAGACCTTACGCCTAGTGGCATGACGTACCACATTTCTGGAAGCCATGAAAAAGAAGTTGACATAAATTTCCTAAGTCCTTGTCACTCAGTGAGCACTTTAGATTTCCACTTTGCTTTACAACCATGAATGAGTGCATCCTTACAGGGGAACAGGGCAGTAGCATTTTTTTCATTTTCAGAGGACAACACCAAAACACAGCTATTCTGTAGCAGAACAGAAGATTATAAGCCCGCCTCATAGCCACACCTCAGGGCTGCTTGGCCTCACATCTCAAATGGAGAGCGTGATCAGCTTTAGTCTTTTAATAACAAAGAAAAATTCTCAGAAAACATATCCATGATGCTTAAAGGAATACCCAACAAACTGCCCTAACAACTAGCTCCACAGGCGACACAGAGCTAATCCTGAGCTTGTAGAAAGCTCCAGACTTGAGCATCAGAGTCACTGCCAGAAAGTCTAAAGTTTATTTAGTTTCAAATAACGATGTTATAAGCCAAGGAATGGCTTATAAAAAACAGATGAAGCTCACAGCCTCAACACCAGGAGATCTCCTGTGCGAGTAGGACTCGATGCAAACTAAGGGATTTAACCTGCGAATGCTCTCTGGAACAGCACTTGCAAAGACAGTAAGGTCACGAACCCTGTGGGACTCCATGTAGGAAGAAGTATGTTTATAGTGTTTGTAAGATTTGCAGGACTGGACTCTAGCAGTATGTGCAACCCTTTAACTTCAAAACCGTTCTGATGCCCTGAAATCTGTTGAGTAAGCAGGGAGGCAGGCCTGGCACCTCTAAGCCTGTTGGGAGATGGAGCAAGGATAAATGTGATCCCGACCACTGCAGCTACCCAGGGTGATGCTTTGCCTCTGGGGAGAGCTCCCTCCAGCAGCCCTCTGCTGTGGGAGGCAGTAAGCAGGACTGCTCTCTGACATGCCATGTTTCACTGATGTGCTGGTGATTTCCTCCCGCACTCTCTGTACTGACTTACCCTTGGGACTCAAGGAGATCTCCTTCTGGCCCATTCAGGAGGGCTTGTGTCACGAGCAAGCACTCCGTTGGGAGAGCTTATGGTCAGGCAGGTCTCAGGCACATCTCTGGTCCTCAACGCAGCCCGCTGTCCTCCCCACTGCTGCTGCCCGTGCAGGAATTGAAGCGATACGAAGCGACTTGCTGCAGACTACGGCAGGAACTAGCGTCCAGGCTGGGGCTTTCAGGCTTTTGGCCTCTTCTGAGATGGCTTCCCTCACTTTGCACAATCCTCACTTAGGATCTGTATTCCTCCTTTTACAAAACAGGCTCAGAAGTCTCAGGACTCTGCTGAGTTATTATGCAGTAATTCAGGCAGCATCTTTCAGGATGTACTAAATTAAACCGTTAACTATACCCCTGAAATCCTTCTTCGTGAAAGACTGTTTCTACCTCATATCATTTATTAATCTCAGCTGCACTGAATTATTAAACTGAAATTCTCAATTACTCCCATCACTAAAAATACCAGTGTGGCTTTTAGACCCACATTTCTACTTTTTACTGTAATGCATTCTTCATTTTAATTACTGGCACCACATTTCCAAAGGCCAATGTCTTATCTTTGCAGGATATTTGTCAACCTAAAAAAAGGTTGACGAGTGAATAAGTCATTAGGTGTGACAAGCAGTGAATTCCTGAAGGAGAAGGATGTGGAAAAAAATCACATCATCTAGGCAAACCAAAGACATGTCAAAGTGAAGGAACAGGAGGAAACATCAGCTGCTTCTGCTGCCGCAGGTGTGTGTGGCTCAAGACACTTCCTGTGTTCATCACCAGATGGAGACTTAATAGAGATCTTTCCATGGAGGGAAAATAATTTTTTGTAAGTAAGGGTCAAGCAGGGAAACAAGAAGAGATTCACAGGGTAATTTTTTTGGCCTAAAAAGATAACAAGGGCTCCCCAAGTAGAACTCTTAAATGAAGAAATCAAGATCATTTCTTATCAAAACCACAAAAGATGCCTAAACAACAACCCTAGCCCAAAGTAAGCCTCATCTGTCTGATGGCACCTACCAATGAACTACCACAATCCTCTGACCGCCATTACCTTTTTCAATTTAAAAAGCAGATGTTTTGTCATGAAAGTCCCATCCTCAAGGCCAGCTAATGATCTAGTTGGTGGAGGCCCACCATGCAAACTCCTGCGTACTCATACACCTAACCCTAGAGGAACTAAGTCAGGAACGATAAAAGAGTTTCATCTGTGTGGTCCAACCCATCTCTGCGCACCCTACTGACCTGCCAGCTGGTCAGGGCAGACAGGAGGGTCTCTTCAGGAAAGTAAGGGGCTGGTTGTGACATGGGGTTGCCAACTGTGGTAGCCTTTCTCTGACCAGAAGAGATGCCTTAAAGAAAGACCCACTGGCACACTGTAATGAAGGCTCCAGCAAAACACTGGTGTGTGCAAACTGCAGTTACTGCAGTCTTTACCCTGGGTGTTAGCTCATGCTGAAGCCTCTAATGCCACATTTTCATTTTTGCTACCCAGGCCACCTACCTGTGTCAAAATCATTCCTCTGCCTCCTTGTGCGGACACACCTGCATGCCACCCGTGACACCTCCTAGGGTTGTGATACAGGCACTGCCTCAAAGGAGAGCTGGATTTCGGTCCTCTAACGTAATTCCTGTCAGCCAAAGATCAAGAATAAGTATCTCCAGGAGTCAAGCTGGACCCTGTGGGTAATGCCCAGTACTACATTTTCTGTATCCTAGAGTCAAAAGCAGTAAATGGGCTTTCTTCCTCTGGGAACCCCAATGTATCCAGTCATCATCTCTTTAAATTCACCTCCACCTAGTAGAACAAGAGTCATTCTTTTTTCTGTATAGTTCCTTTCTTATTTGTGTGCTTTCAATTTCACTACTTGTAAAAATACTGGGACCAGCAATGACTTCAGCAAACAGAGATAAAGTAGAAAATGCAGGGAAGACTCCAGAGACCACACTGGATTTTCTCCTTACAAGATAAATAATGTATTACATTATATCTCTCATTCCCCTTCCAACCTTCTTAAGAAGAAGACACAAACACAAGCCCAGCTGCACACAGCCAACATCTGACAAGGTCAAAAACTTTTAACCCCCAGCACATGTGGTTGTAGTAAAGGTGCTATGAAAAGTAGTTTTCTGGGACCTTTACCATCAGAAGGATACTCCGGAGGTGATTTATATAAAGGTCTTGTTAGTTTTTCAAGTTAATCTAGTGCCAGCTGGAAATGCAGGAGTAACCACTCTGGAGGCTGAGCTTCTACCTACAGGCGTAGTACAGGGTGGGAAACACAACTTTCTGTTGTGCCACTCCCCATCAACAAGCTTCAGTTTTGATCTAGGAGCCACCGCCAGCAGGCACGAGCGAGGATTTTAAGCCTTTGCCTGTCTGGAGTTACTGGATCTCCGAAGCCATCTGTGCCCTACAAGGGTAGGGCTGGAAGTTTCATTAACTCACCTTACCTGTTGCCTCGTTTATCTAGCATCAGGCAGAGAGACTGAATTTTGATAAACAGACATAATCACCTTTCCCTGAAGTGTTTCCCAGAGTAATTCTAGCCTACAGTCAAGAGGGAGAAAACGTAAATTCTTGAGATCTACCTCTGGCTCTTCTCTTTTGGGGAAAAGAACATGGAGAAAAGAAAGAGGTCTTGTCCCACCCCCATGGAGAGTTCCCTATGCCCACCAATACAAGGACACTATACGGAGAGGCTGCCCTCCAGTTATTTGCAGTCTATTGCATGACGATCGCTCTGCAGAGCCAGCTACCAGAGCTGCTCTGAACATCCTCAGAAACACCTTCTGTTGCTGGGGCAGATGTGCCTCCTACATGCCTGGTACCCTTGTTGTGCTCACTAAAGCCACATGTTCTTATGCTCTGCTCTCTTGTCCAGTCTCTGCTTTTCTATATAACTCTGATGTAAGCTTCAGTTTGCTTCTCATTTTAAAAGGGGGCAAGGAAAATAAAAAAACAGCATGCATATGAACAAGAAAAATACCTGCAAAGACACAAACTGCAGCTGAATTTTCAAGGGCCAGCAACTGATGGTTCAATATAGAAAAATCCCTTTTTGCAATTCATAATACTACTGAAGAAGGTGAAATTCATTTTTATTAATTAAAATGTCTCTTAATGCTTATATATACATTAACTATCCCCCCATTTTAAATAGTAACTATTGAACCGTAGGAGCAGAGGGACTATATCATCTTCCAAACTTTGCTTCTGGAGCAACAAAACTAACTGGGCCCTTAATCTAATCTGGTTGGTCAACTCTTTTCTCTTTTTATTTTACATCCCATCACTTTCTAAAGCCCCCTCTTTCATTCTGTGCTGCTGGTGTTAGAGCCCCACTGCAGTCTTTAGAAGTGGCTCTCTGCTATTCAGTGCAGTTGGCTTTTGAATGAAACATGAGGTTCTTTAGCACCTCAGGAGGCTGAGCATGCTTTAGCAGCCCAGACCCAGCCTCAGCACAAGGACTGCCCTTTAATTCCACTTAAATAAATTCAGTGTTGTTGGTTTTGCCCCTGCTCAGAAAGGAGCTTAGTGGGAAAGTCAAAACAGATCTCAGCCAAAGGGAAAAAATAATAAAGCAAGCCCATAAATTAAGTCAAGCAAGTGTATCCTAGGAACAAGAAAGAGCTCATGCAGACGAGGCAAACCATGCCATGCATAGAAAGCAAATCCCCACTGCTAGTCCCCCCTCATGCCATTCCAAAGAAGCAAATCTCTATGTGAAGTGTTTGTGAGCATGCTGGAAACAGAGGGGCCCTGGAAAAATAATTAAGAAATAAATTCCACCATTCGGTGGCATTTGTTCCAAAGGAGACAAAGTGTCTTTTGTGAAACTCTCCCACCAGAAGCCTTACAGAGTTGGAACTGCATCCACAGCCTCCATTGGTATTAAACCTAAAGCGAGATCTTATTGTTTGCCTTCCTTTTGCTACTTGAAATCCAAAACGATTAAAAAATATCTGACTAATCAACTAGGACTGAGCTGCACTTCTCCCAGGATATGAATCAACTTTATTATTATTTAAAATACCTATTAGCATTATTACGGCAAGAAGAATACCCCAGAATGTGAGAGGAGCTAAGGTGCATAAACACGGTGAAGAGATTATCCCTAGACTCTAATAATAAGCCCCCACTCATTCATCATATGAAGTCATATCAACTCTATAGTATTGTTTGCTAACTAGCATGTATTAGGTAAGGATGGGATTTTTAGAAGGAATTAAGCCCCTTCCAAAAATCCCTTCCAACTCTGGAGGATTTGGAAATCTAGCTAACATAACGCCTTACAAAATCCCCCGCTAAGCACCTTCATGTTTACTTTCTTTTCTCTGAAACTCCGAGAAGTCAACACAGACCAATCGTGCTGCTTTATGCATTGTGGGAGAGGACGTGTGGTGAAGGATGCAGGGAAGAACCAAGCCCAGGCTGATTTACAGACCTGGCCAGGGCAGGAAGAGCTGGGCTTCCCAGCCACTGCTTCAGCAAAGGTCCCAGGCAAAAAGGTCAAATCACTGGAAGTGTGTGGTCCTTTTTTTCACTGAGAAAGGTTGGTGAGTGAAGTGCAAGATACCTGCAGAGTCTCTTTTGCAGCCAAAATCACTGTCTCAGCGTCTATCTCATCCATCAGCTGAGGAAGCATCGTCATCATCGTCTTGCCTTCTCTCCCGGGAAGGAGAAACGGGAGGGAAAGGATGAGCTTTGTAAGCAAAACAAAGTAGAGAATGGGAAAGAGCCGAGAGACCAATTAAGCACTGCACAAATGTAGGCTCCCTGCATGGCAGCTGACCTACAAAGGATATCCAGTGCAGACAAAGGGCTGCAAATGGAACTGATAAAGCAACCAGATGCAAAAGCAATGCAACATCAAGCTGTGTTAAGGGGGGTAGATTACCCTCGCATTAGCTCTGTTAGAAAGATATGATTAATGCCACAGAAATCAGAGCAGGTATGTGCTTGCTAGTATAAGTTTGCAACACTGCAAATGCAAAATGGGGAGGCAGCTGCCAGAATATTTCTTGCATTGCATTTGCAGTTACACAACTGGGTGAAGCTGGACAAAAGCTCTCTCCGGAAAAGACAGAAATCCCATGGGTAGACAGAGCCTAAGTAGGCCACTGCCGCCTTGCAAGCACTGGGGGAGGTTTTGCTCCTTCTCCCACAGACATCCCCGTTTTTTCCTGCTGGGAAGCAGGCAGCAGGTAAAGGCCTCTGAGCTGCCCCACTGGCTGGGGAGGGGTAAAAGGGAGTTTTCACGCATGGCCGTGAAAACTCTCACCTCTGCGCTTGGCTCGGTTGCAAGCGAGCGCTGAAGCATGTCCCCAGTTGGACACACCGCAGGGAGCGAAAGGAGCTCTGTTAAGTATAATGATCTTTTAAAGGCTATCATTGGAGCTGTAATCTGCATTGAGATGAATAATTTTTCAACCCATTATATTGGCAACACCATGCTTTCCAACCCCCCAACCTCATTAAGAAAGGCTTCCACCCCCCTCCAACTCTCAAGAGAGGGATGTTGGAAGGATGCGCCTGCCGAGACTGCTTACTTCCACGGGATCTGCAATAAAAATGCCATGCCTAGAAACCGTGAGGATAGAGTGGTCTGAGGAACGGGAAATTCTTAGAGACAAATATGCAAAAGTACTAGAGATGCAGCCAAGACAGCAATTTCAGAAGGAAAACAATGCTGAGTAACGTAATTTCCCCCAGTAGCTGCAAGTCATTCAGCAACCTTGAATTAAGCTCACACCTCTGCTGTCTCTCCATGGCCTCATGAGAGAGGAATGAAATCCTTTATCAGCAGTACCAAAAAAACCTCCAAACAGCGTCAATGTTAGAAGGCCCCAATTAAAGTCAGTGAGCTGGCAGCTGCCCCGCAATGATGAATGGGTTCACACATCATCCTGTGCTCTGGCTCAGCCATGCTGAGCTAATGTTTGAGAATTTCATAACCTGGGCAGCCCCTTTGCTTTCAAAGACACAGCCGTGGCTGTCCAGTGATTTCTCCAAGAGACAGGTAAAATGAGAGCTCGGTTTTCTCCTTCTCAAACACATCCTTAAGAACAGGGCGTCGAACAGTGACTACTGAATCGCTGTTGTAAGTAACATATCGTAAACTGAAATAAGAACAGCTGGACCTTCCCAGTAATGAGGAGGTTAGACAGAGAAATCTGTTTCCATAAACAAGCAGAATGAGCAACACAAGTGGGTGACGGGCTGATAGGAAAGATCACAGCATTACAGCTAGGAAAAAATCAGCAGTGGAAAACAAGGAGAAACGCAGGCAGACACAGACGCACCATACATCAGCAGAAGCTTCCCGGAGTCCCCTTCCCGGCTTCAGTGGCCTGTGTGGACGGGTTTCTGCAGAGCGTGGACGTGGAGTTCAGCTGTACACCCACACGCACATCCACACTTCTCATTAGGACACGCAGGGAAAAGAAAATGGAAACTAGCAGGAGCAAGAAAAGCACCAGCGAGGAGAGAGTCCCAATTAACACACGAAGAGAGCACTAGCCCGTGTCGTTCATGCTATGAGTCTAGTTGCAGTCTGTACTACCCTTGAAATCAATTTCTAATCTGCAATGACAAATTCATTTGCTTGGTTTGATGCCTGACTTTAGAGTCATTGAAACATGCTGCTGACACAGCCCTGGAGGCTGATGCCCCCGCATTAAGCCACAGAGCAGGCACCAACTCCCACCCTGCGTGCATCCCGGCTGCAGGAAGTCCCATCAGCCACAGCCGAGTCTGGCGTTCAGGGACTTTCGGTCCCCAGACTCTGCCGCGGTGGCTTCCAAAAGCCAGTGAGCATCACCCCGAGCGCTGGTGCGCGGGACCAAAAGCGGCAGGAGATCAGCTGATCTGCTAAGGGCACAAAGCAAGTCAGCGGCGCAGCTCAGACGCTGCTGTCCAGTTCACCCTTCCTCAGCGAACCACGGAGCTCACTTTCAAACCCAAGCACACGGGGCTGTACCACGCCGAGCCTCGGATGAGCGGCCGCCATGCAGCGCACAGCGGATCGCAACTGCACGCGTGTAAGTACGCACTGGTATCTCTGTGTGGCATGCAAAGCAGTGCCTATTGTACTCAATACCACTGTGTATCTGTTAAATGTGTGCACAGAAAGGGTGCTAATTACTTCTCCATTCACCAGTTATAGTGTCTACTGCTGTAGAAAGTGCACTCAATACAAAGCAATTCATGTTTGGAAAACAGAGCTGCTTCCAGGAACCTGCTGCATTTTAATTACCATCTGTATATATGTGGAATCCTCTTGTTTTATAACAATGCCACCATTTCAGTTGCCTTTTCCACTCCTTTAATATGGAGGCTTTTATTGTTGGCCATGGCTTTTAATGGTTGCAGCAGTGCCTGAGCAGGGCGCCCGGGCGCTTTGCGCACACAGGCACCAATAACAAGCACCAGCGCTACATGGGGATACCAAGAGGGTTGGGGTGGTGGAAAGGGGAGGCTGGGGGCCCGTCCCAAGCCACGGTGCTGAGTGGCAGCACAGCAGCTCACCGATGCAGCGGGGAACCTCGGGAAGCCACCTCCGCTTCGTGACGCATGCTGAGATTTCCCTGGCGTATTTATCTTCCACCACGCCTGTTTTGCAGCCTAGCCGTCGTCTGAGAGGCAGTGGAGGTGGGGAGCAGGAAAACTAACACGAGCGCCTAACCCACATTTCAGGCACCGCACAGCGGTGTGAGGGCAGTGGACAGGGAGACGGAGCAGGGAAAGGGAGAGGGAATGGGGGAACCCTGATGGGAGGAGCGCAGCCTGGGAGAACGGAGCAGCAGAAAGGCCAACTTGGCCATTTGGGACTGAAACCTTGGTCTCGCGAGCTGGAGTCTGGGAAGAGCCTCTGGGGGCTACACCTTCAAGGCAGCTGGGGTGGAAATTGACCCCATTTCTTCAGCTGCAAGCCTTATTTCAATCAGTTTACGTGTACTCCTAATTGATGGGCAACCATGAAGCAGAAGTAACAGAGACGGTACCACAGGTGCCAGGGCTAGCCAGCCATGCACTTCCTACGCTCACACAACAGTTTCACATTTGAGAGTACAGCTAATAAATCTACCCAACTGCTTTGTGCTAAATCTCATCTGGGACTGATCTCTTCACTTCTGTCAGAGGCACTGCCCTTTCTCAGATGGATGTGTGCGTAGCTTCAAGGAAGGAGTTTTAGTAAATTCTTCCAATAGCTCAGACTTTTGCTTTCCATCTGGCAGTCAAGGAGGCCATGTCTGTGTCTCCCTCCCACCCATTCAGAAGAAAACCTCTGACTGGAGTCATGAGGGTTAGCAGAAACCTGCCCCATGTGCTGGTTCAGCTTTATACTTGCATAGTACTGCTGAATGCACTTAATTTCCTAGCTTTGGCTTAAGCTGTGATGGTTGGCACAGTACGACTCCACACCAGAAAACAGCAAAAAGAAGAGGTGAAATATTCATAGAAGAGAATACATTATGTATCTTGTGGAGAAACCAAGCAGCACTGACAGCCTGTAGGAAAGAAAGAAGTCTGAGGTTCGTTAGCTCCCTGTTTCCCTTTGTGTGAAATAATCTGGGCCATTTTCAGCTTGATCCTGTTGGAGGCAGCAGAAACACAGCTGTCTGAACGCAGAGGCAGCAGCTCAAGCCCTGCGTTCACAGGTCAGGGGCTCTCTGACCATCCTGCACCTCACACACAAGTGGGAAAGTGGCTGGAATGATAGCACGTGTGCCTGTCATCGGGCTGTCACTGAGAAAGGTAGCGTAAGGGACAAGATGATAATAAAATCACTCTCTACAGCTCCCAGAATTGGTATTTCTATCTGCCTCCTCATTTGCCAGAGGTTTCACACTTACTTGGGAAAATTCAGGTTGTGCCACCCTTCCTGGTCACAACATTAGGCATGATTTACCACAGAAGCTGGCTCAATTTCCTTTGTATTCCTTCTTCATTTGGTGTCCAATCAGTATCAGAAAAAATAACACACACACACACCCCAATAGCTGTTTCTCCTCACTCAGCGGATGAAACGCAGCCTTGGTTTCACGCATCAGTTATGCACCTCTGTGTAACTATGAATAATACACACGAGCACGCTCCCTGGAAACAAGCGGTCACTTTACATAAAAGCACACAAACGCTATTTTTCTTGCCCAGGAGCCTGCTGCAAGCATTTTTAAATAGGACTGCTGGTTCAACAGTTGTGCCGAAGGACCCTCAGGGAGACCAGGGCTCTGCTGCACTAAGGCACTGCACACGGCAGTCCCTCACACAGGGACTTCACTCCCAGCGAACAGCCCGGAGCAGACACTTCAAAGGGGAATAAACAAAAGGGACATTTCCAATTCTCAGCCCTTGTGGCCAGCTCGCCTTCTGGCTGACCTGGTGTCCAAATCCTGCTCGTGCCCTCTGAGGTGTTGCTGCCTGGGGAGCAGGGCTGGCCGAGGAGGACGTGTACATGCTCCTTGGCTGCGGCGGTTTATTTTTGGCTTGGGCAGTTTCCTTTCTGCCTGTGCTGAAACAGGTGGCTCTGACTAGGAACGTGCCCCATTCAGCAGCTGCCTTAGCACGAAGCTCTGGCAGGAGGAGGGTAGAGGCAGCAGCGTTTCAGCCTCGGCAGCTAGAACAGAGAGCAGCGGCTAGCCAGGGTCCAGAGAGCAGGCTCTGCACCCAAGGCTCGGTCACTGAACGTTCCTCCTCGGCTTTTAGTTGATGGCTGCTCAGCAGTGCACAAGGTCACAACCTGACTTCCAGAGCTTCTTTCCCTTTCGAGGGACGATCTCAAGTGGGGGACAGTCCTACACCAGGTTTAGTGAACACTCACTTCTCACCTCCAGAGGTAAGAGCCCGCTCAGCCCCAGCTGCAGGGATGATGAATGCCAACTAAACCCACCTTTGTTAGTCTAAACCAGCAACATATTTCATCGCATTTTTCCTCTTTTAATCCAGAAAGGTACTAGAAAAATATATGGCTCAACATAAAAACAACCACATACAGAAAAAAAAAAATCCTGCAGCAAAAGAATAAGATAAAATAGGTAAAAAATACATTAAAGTCACCTGGAATAGCAGTTACAGCATCGCAGCCTCTTATTAAGGGGCTGAAAGAGGAATAAGGGACACCAGGCACACATACCTGTTCTTTGCATCAGTGTCTGCCCAAGTAAGACCTTGAATTGTCAGATGAATGTATTCTGAGTTTTCGCTTTATAAATATATCTCATTTCTTTTTTTTTCCCCTGCTCTTCTGCTCCAGATTTCTAAAAAGTATGGGACCAAACACAATTTTTTCCTCAGTTTTGATTCACTCTTGAGAAGGTAGATTAGAAGCAGGAAGACAGGGCGACCTCGGGATGATTTTAATTGCCTGCAGTTTCTTTTGGAAAATAGGAGAATAGATATGCAAGATCCCCTATGAAAGGCAGATGGATGACTAAGGTCTACCTTATTATAAGCTGCTGCAGCACAAACGTGGCATGTGGCAGCGCTCATTTGAGTGCGCACACAATCTTACCATCTCCTCACAAAGACAGGCAACATTAGAGGCTCTTCACAGCCTGACAGCAAGTTCTTGGGATGAGGTTACGATGTGCATGCAGATACCCTGAAATGAATTAGGACTGGACATTAAGAAAGGAGGGGAGGAAAAAGGGCAAAGGCCCAAATGATTCACTTCACAGATTCAGCAGCCACGCTTGCGCTCCCCAGGTAACGTACCTCTGACTCGGCCAGGAGGAACTTTCCCTGTGATACAGAGCCTCTGCCCTTTCCCTCACGCCTCGTCTGCTAGAACAAGTTTCTTACAAGCTACATTCACATCTCACTGATGCCCCAAAGGATGCTACAAACTCCTTTCAGATGCATCACAGGAAGAAGTCACTGCTAGCAGGCTCTCTCAGACAGGAGAAACAAAGGTAACTCTAATTTCTCATTTTAAGTTGCCATCATCTTAGGCAACCAACATGTTGTTCCTTGCCCTAAGGTTTACTAAGATCTACAAAGCCCCATTCCTTTAGGTTCCGGTTACCCCTTGCATTGTTTGCATCAGACTGACTGCTTGTTCGTGTCTGGTTTTCTGGGTGCATTCTGTGTTTTTGTGTGCTGCAGAGGAGGAGCTGCCCAGTGGAGAAGTATGGAGAGGAAGACAGTGCTGCTGAGACCCAAGTTTGACAGGTTGGCCCATACACCATTACAAGAGCAGCCACCAGTCTCTACCAAAATTGTCACTGTGGCTACCACATAAAGCTTTTCCTTTCAGGGAACTTTTAGGCAGACAAAACATAGCACAAGAGATCGTTGCCCTTGTGACACCATAACCTTGGAAATGAAATGAGGCCCTTGACCAAAGGGCTGGTAGTTCAGTAGGAAGGGAAGGGGCATGCATGCTCAGAGGAGCTGTCTGAACTGAGGATACGGCTTCTCCTTTGGATGCTGCTTTGCCAAGCAGATGAGGTCAACTGACAGGTTCTTCTCTTGGACTGCCAAGGCAAAGAAATTACTCATTGTTTGATTTATAATTAAAAACATTTTATAAATTCATGAAAGAGCAAACAGTTTCACTGTTCTAAGAGTAAGTAGTTATATAGGGTCATGTTTAAGTTTTTAAAGAAAGCGGGATACCGTCAAAGATATTTGACAGCTCCAAAAGAGCAACGTGAAGAGTAAATTATATATGGACACTAATGGATTTACAGGAGATGTTTAAACCTCATGAAGCTTTTTCAATTCTTTAATGAGACTCTGGTCTCCTCCCAGTGGACTCAGCGCTGAGAACACACCCGCGTGCTGCTTTACCACGGCGAGCTGCAGACGCGGGGGCTCTGGCAGGGAGGCGCGTGGTTGCTTGCTCTTAGTCACCCCTTAAGGCTGACTTCCACAGCTTCAGCACATTTGTAGCACTGCTGGATCATCCAGAGTTATGACGAATGAGTCCTAAAAAGCAGGACCTAGGCACCCAGACCCTGCTCCTCAGCACGACTTCAGGGTCTCCTCAGGCACCGTCACTTCCCAAGCTATGGAAACCAGCTCCAACGGGTAACACATCAGCAGCATGCATCGTTATTCACCCATTTGTTCAATAACACAAAGAACAACCGCTGCTGGAATGGGAATCCTGACTTCCTGACAGCATTACAGAGCATCACTACATGATGAAGCGTCCAAATACTGACAGTAGGGATGTGATGTTAAACTGCCCTCTAAATAGAAAGAAGCCTCAGGTGGGCTTGCCAAGGAGTCAACACAACTTTTTGGTAGACACATAACAGGGGAATATAAAAGTATGCCGGAAAAGACTCCCTGGACTTCCGCTGCTGGTGTTCATTATTCAAGGGGACCAGAGTGGACAAAAGTAATTTAAAACCCACATTTCTGTTTTAAACACTGGGTCATCTTTTTATTATTGTTTCTGCAAATTAAATAGGTGCTCCAGGTAAAGCTTTTTAGACAGTATGGGTGCTAGAGGCTTTTGTATACCAACAGAGCTTGGCACCCATCTTTTCAAAGTACTTATTAAAAAGACAGACCCCTTGTCCCTTTCCTATTTGCTTTCTGTGAACCACTACATACATTATAATGCAAACCATACTAAATAACATCTATACTACCTGCATTCTTTCCACATGGTCCCAGCCTCTCACGAGAAACAGGATTTCAAGGCCCATGAAAGCCATCGCTCCCCCGCTGCAATACGTGCGGGACCACTTTAGCTGTTTGCACCAGAGCTGCAGCAGGACAGGGGCAGCTGCCACATTTAGGGATGGGAAACGCCTTTTGCACCACTCCGAGAGCCGAATGTTCTTGTAAGGACAGCTTCCTTACACCCAGCCAGCTTCCAGCACCGCTCCGTGAAAGACAGCCCTATTCTGGGCACCTCACGGCTGGCCTTCTGCTAGAACAAGAGTGTGCCCTTCGAAATGTTGAGTTCAGCATTTTGGAGAGCTGCCGCTGCCAACACAAGGGCTGGAAGAAAAATGAATTATTACACAAAGATGGCATCTTTGTCTATTTCTCCAGTATTAAGGGAAAAATGCAGGGACTCAACCAACTGACTGCCTGAAACTGCATTTTCTACAATATTCAGGACCCTGCTAGATTTCCAGCACGTAGACATGACCAAACTGTGCTTCTGCATCAAATGTCAGCCTATTTGATTCCTTAAATGGTGGAAATGACAGTGTATGAGCTGTGCCTGCAGTGTTAGAAATCAGTCTGTGTTAGACAAAGGCAGACTAAAGCAAGGTTTTATTCAGAAACTGTAACACAAGAGTGATTTGTGATTGTTATTTCTACAGGTTCCTCATTTTTATCTCAAAATTGTTCATGAATAAATGGGATTTTTTTACTATTATTTTTTATACTTTGCCCGGAAAATAAATTGTTTGCTAAGCCATAAATGTTTGGTCTTCTTCCCAGGAACAATCACCTGACTTCCCCAGATCAGAAAAGTACTCAGGCTGCCCTTGGCTCATGCTCAGACGCTTCCTTCTTTTATAAAACTGAACACCTATAAGCTGTATTATGGCAATTCTAATTATACCCATTAACAAATGGGGAGCTGTGGAATTTCATGATGGAATCTGAAAGCTCGATAGATGGGAAACGACAGAAAGAGGGACAAGGAACAAAATAAAAACCCACATGATCAAGACAGTGAGGTGAACCCCTCTAGTTCATCCAGCCACCCCTCCCCAGAGAGGCACCACGTGCCTCGATGCGCTGGCCCGTCACGGGTCCGCTTCCTCCTGAACCATCCAAGCCTGTTTTCTTCCGCCACAGGTAAAGACACCCTGTCCAAATTAAGCTCCATCTCAAACTAGTCATATTTTGGCTCTGTTTTTTGACAGGAACAAAATTATGCCGTTCCAAACTCTCGAGCTGGAAGTCTGCTTCAGAAACTCACTTTTTCTACGGTCAAGAAGTTTCTTCTGATTTCTAGCCTAAGTATATTCATCACCAGTCCGTGCCCATTTGTTCCTGTGCCAAGACTGACTGTTAGCTTAAATTATTCCTTTCCCACACACAGGGCAAACCCCTGTTGGTTTTACAGACAGCAATCATATTGCCTCTTTGCCATCATTTTACTAAGCAACACAAATCATCCTCGCCCTCTGTATTACCTTTTCATTATCGTAAACCATCCCCGAACATATTTCTAAGCTCATTTTTCTGGAACGTGAGTGACCAGACCTGTGCTCTTCATTCCAAACATCCAGCAGCTCTAATGATGCCCCTCTCTGTCGAGACCTCTCTCTCTACAGCTACAACTGCTTTGGCCTTTTCCCCAGCTGCATCGCATTGGCATCTCATACTGCAAAGTTCAGGTTTTCAAAAAATATATTGCATAAGATTAACCTAATCCTTTCCTGTAATAAGGTCACTGAATGGTTAGACAAAGGAAATGCAGCAAGTCTTATCTGGACCAACCCGCTCGCATCTTGCTCCGCTTCACTCCTCTCTAATTTATGAATCCAGTTTACAGCAAAGTGAATTATGTTTAATCCTTAGGTGAATAACCTTGTACTTTGTCCCATTCCATTCTGCAACGTTTCTACTGCTTAATCTTCAAGGTCATCCAATTCTGCTTGCACCATATCTTGATCTTCCTTTTACTGATGTGCCTCACAGCTTTGTGCCAGTAACAGAAAGCTACCTCCTTCAACTCTCTCCAGTTTCTGAGCCAAAGTCACTAATAAAAATATTAAGCACGATTGGTCCCAAGACTGATATTCAATAAAGACTTAATAAAGTCTCCAACCTTTCCTCCCTTTACAGTATTACTTGCTGCCATCTCCCTGTTACACAACTGCTCGTACCACTTTCTAATTCTATTTCTGCATTTTAAAATAGAACTATTTTACGTCAAACGTGGGAATCACCCTATGGAATAAGAGAAATACTAAGGCTGAGACTCTCCATTGGTCTTCATCGCTTATAGTGGGCAATGGCTCCAAGGTCGGAGCTAAATTGCCTCACAATCTGGTGCCCCAAAGCTCAGCCTGCTCTTCTGCAGCCTCCTCCGGAGCCATGAATTCAATGGAGACTATTTTGCAACAGCAAATGTCTCTTTCGACAACTGACATCATACAGCAAGCAGGGCAGAAAAATTGAACAAGAAATGTGGTACTTTTTTCACCATTAAGTATCCAAGAAATGTGTTTAAGGAAATGCGGAAAGTGGGTAGGGGGTAGCATGCAGCTATAAATGCAGGATGTAGATTTCCCTCTTTCAGATGCCCTCAGGAGAGTTAGGGAAAATGTGCCACGGAGACATCTGGAGGGATTTCAGGATGTGAGTGCTTTCCATCTGGGACCATAAATAAAAAAGCAGCCTGCAAGAATTTTCCATTTCTAGACCAGACAACAAAATTACCTCCCCACAGCCATTAGACGCCAGAATGGAAACAAGGTATCTGACTAAAATAGCCAACTGTTCATATCTTCATTTTTAATAATTATTGATCAAAAGTGAACTGCATTTAAGCACTATGGCAGCTAGGAGAAAATTGCTAGCGCTTGCCTGCAAATCAGCCAAAAAGCACAACAGTCTGCAACAATCACAAATGGCAAACGCAACCTGAAGTCCTGACACGTTTGCAGGCACAAAGCTGAGATGCAATGAGTTAGCCCAGGCCCGATCCTGCTGCTGTGCGTCCGGCAGAGTCCTCAGCCTGGTGCTCCGGGGGACAGCCGGTTAGCACTGCTGCTCGCAGGAACCAGCTACGCTGCCCAGAAGACATATGCACTCGAATATAGCTGGAAGAAGCAGCTGACAGTGAAACTTAGCCTGACTGATTTCTCAGTCGGCTGCTCTGGCAAGAGACTTCTGTTATACTGGCCAAGTCCTCGTATTTCTCAAAAACCAAAACAAAGCAAACCAAAATTCCTACTGCAGTCAGATTCGTGCTCAAATGCTGCTAACCAAGATCTTACAGGCATCAACTATTCACCCTTACATCTCTGGTCCATTTCTGGAAGCACTGCTATAAATAACACTAACGAATTAGAATTAATACTACCACCGGGACTGCCATTTTGGCAGGTACTTCGGCCATACGGATGCCCATTGCCCCGTTTTTAAGGGGTACTGAGCATCCCAATGCCTTAAACCTGCCTCTGCTCCCGTACAGCTTTACCCCGTGCCATCCGTTCCTTGGTAGCACTCCCTGCCTACAAAGCACAGGCCTGGCACGGAGACCAAGCGGGGCGGTGACCTCGCACAGAAGGGAGCACCTTCTCCAGGCGGAGACCTCCCAGATCCAACCCGCGCCTCCCCGGAGGCAGGAGCGGAGCTGACATCGCCATAGGAGAGCCAAGCAGCACTACGATCCAACGCGGGATTTCAGGCCTTGCTTTCCATTCCCTATGCAATCCACTCCTGATTGCGACCAGGCAAACACCACACCGCACTCCACCACCTCAGTGCCGGGGGACAGACGGGACGAATTACAGCACGTGTTCCTCCAAGCAGACTTTGCAGTCCCGTGCTGCCAGGTCACCCAGGTATTTTGGGAGATTTGATTGCTGTTAGCAGTTTTGACTTTAAGGCAGCACACAGCTCCTGGCGGAATTAGCACCAACGCTTACACTGCTGTCACCACAGCACAGAAATTTTCCTTCCTCTGCACATCATTGGCCTCATCTTCACCTCCCGCCAGTAATCCCCAGAAGCACTTCTGAGCAGCACTCGGATGCCACGTGGGAAGTGCTGACACCAAAGGACTTCTCGAATTAAGAGATCCGTGGTACCAACTGGCCCGTTTGCTGTGTTCCTCTGCTCCTTGCAGAGGAGCTCCGTGCCACCCAGGCAGCGCTCCTGTGGCCACAAGCAAGTCAGCAAAGCCAGAGCACCGCGGTCGGACCGATACTGACAGCCATCTCCGGAGGCTCCGCGTGTCACTGCTGCTACACGACTGCCTGGGAAGCGGAGAAGTCAGAAGCAGGCTTCCATGGCAGTCTGCTTCCCGCTCTAACCTCACGTAGGTTTGCGCTGTCTGCCTCTGCTCCCAGGGTTAATTTGGAGTGGGCTCTTGGACACTTCCAAAATAAATCATAAAAACCATTCATGAAAATAAATCACCAGGGTTTATACAATCTCCATCTGAAGATGGGATTTGCCTGAAACTCACCTGAAGTAATTAGTGAAACAGGAGACAGGAAGGAGACCAGACCTTCAGTGCTTGATTTACGCAGGAAGTATTTGGCATTTTGCAGAAATGGTTCAAAAATGAGTCAGGACTGAAAGACAGAGCAGTCTGTATGATCAAGCTCCACGGCTCTGCCACTTCACACAACGTTAGTGCAAGGGGGAAGGTGTGGGGGCTCATGCCAAGGGGACTGGACTCAATCTGTTCCCTTCACTTCTGCTAAACCAAGAATAAAAGAGCCCAGAAATCACAAGAATCAGATGCAGCTATGAAATGAGGTGCATGGAAGTCTTTGCACCAAAAATTGATTTGGCTTAATATGTTAAGGCTACACAAACAAGTGGACATCACAGCTGGGCAGCTTATCGCCCCCCAGCCTCTTGCAGAATAGAGGCGAAGCAGCAGATATTAGCCATTACAAATTTCCACTGAAAAGCAATAAAGGATAGTGCCTCTAAGAGCTTGGCCATAAGGGAATATTTCAAAGCTATTTCAAAACAAACTACGGATCTATATTTGAGGCACAGCAGCTGTTTTGCTCTTGCCCCCCATCTGCACATTAAGGACTCCTCTTTGCAGTTTAGCTTCGGAAGTGACTACGCCCAAACCACACAACAGCATTCACAGCGTGGAAAAAGCGCCTAATGCGGAGCGGGCAGAATAGCCATTTTGAAACTGAGATTCCCAGCTAGCCGTCTGAACCAACAAACCTTCGGATGAGCCTTTCTCCTGCAGCAAAAACATTAACAGCAACAGACCTGCCGGGTGCCCCTAGAAATTGCTCTCATGTACGTGCATACAAACACAGGGGTCAAATTATCTCTTTCAAGGTGATGCGGAGATTTCATTACTTTGAAAATGATGGAATCCAGTGGAGGCGAGTCCTTATTAGATGAATTGGTCAGGTGAAACACATTGTTTTATTCATGACGAGATCGTGACTGTATTATCAAAAGAGTCCACAGGTCTCAACTCAGCATTCCCTAATTTTGCTGCCTTGGTTCAAACCAGGTCTCACTTTCTTTGGTTTGCCAGCCTTTCGGCCTTTTCCTCTTCCAGCCTCTGAAAACAAAGCCCACGGGTCTGAGACCTGAATGCTCCGTTTGGTGACCCAGTGCTCAGGACATCCACCAGAACCTTATGGTCATGGTGTGAAGTCACAGATGTTTTGGGGCCAGCTGGATCTGGTACGGTCAAGTGGCACCAAGGACTCCTGCCGTCTGACCCACCTACTGACATGTGGGGAAAGAACAGAGGAGCCTGAAAAGGGCTAAGGAATCGGGGAATGGGGGCTTCCACATCCCAGCCCTTCCTGTGACTAACGTCGCCTATGACCCTGAGCCGATCACATCGTGTCTCGGTGCCGCTGCCTTCTCACCTACTCGGCAGAGAGGCATGAAAGGTGTGCACCTTGTGGTAAATATCTCCAGTGGGTTTCCAGAGCCACCCACACACCTGGAGGTACAGGGAGAGCTCAGGTCTTCAACACTTAGAAAGCACCAAGAAACAATGTGAGCGCACGGTGTATAAAATCCTGCATGCCTTTGCTCTGCGACGTGACATACCCAGGGTAGCTTGGTTCAAGCAGGAGAGCTGCGGAGACATTTAAATGCCTCCCTTTGGTGCTCTTTGCTCTGCACTTGGGTCTACGCAAGCACTCTGGTCCCCCCGCGCTTCTCCCCTTCTGTTCCCTCCCCACACTCTCTACGACTCATAACAGCGCTTGGATGTTGGCTGCTGTTTGGACTGCGAGCATCTGCCACCGAATTATTCCTCTCTCCCGGTTCACCGAGCAGCGATTCTGCACCACTGAGCTGCGGGGTTTATCCAGCGACAGCAGGCTTATCGCGGCGCTGCCAACCCCGCGCAGCTCAAGTGTGCTTATGCGAGGGGAAGCACCCAAAGCACGCTGCGAAAAAGGAAGGGGACGGTTCCTCTGATGAATTAAGAGCTCCTTCTCCTCCCCAGCTCACAAAAACTCAAAGCAGGTATCTGATACAGTGAGCGGTCCATTAAATTGAGTCAGCCGCTAAACAACAGCGGAACGCCCCCGGCATGAACACAGACGTGCCTGTTGTGTACGCAACAAATTGCTTAAGGCCCATGCTGTCACAAGGAACAGTCAATCACTCCAGAATGGCTGGCTGCTGATCTCCAGCCAGGAGGAAGCTTCCCGACTACGCAGGGGATGATGCAAGCCCCAGTCTACCCGCACTCTTCTCCCTTGCTCCCTCAGCGGAGCAACGCGCGTATGGATAATGCTTTTAATGTCCATTTACTGATGTAAATTACAAAAAAAACAACGATCCAAAGTGCTGATGACATACACATGAATGCAAAATGAATTCATTATGATTGGTGCTATTACAATGAACAGCAAATGTATTCATAATGGCAGGACATTTAAAAAGTAATGTGTTGCTGGATCCCTTGTCTATAAAAGTAATAATAAGGCAATGGGTGCACAGCATAAATTTAAGGGAAACTCACGCACTGCTGCTTCAGAGGCTCAAACGAGAAATACAAGCGCATGTGGTTTTTAGCACCTCAGCTGTAAAATTATTGTTGCTCTGTACTGCAACGGATCTTTTTCCACCTCTGAACCTGAGCCAGGTACGTCATCCAGACCACTTTCCAGCGCAGAAATGTTCCCTGTAGGACACTTGGTACTGCCTTACCCAATCTAGTTTTCAGACATCTGAAAGGAGATGCTTTCTAACATTCCCCTGGAAAATTTTACACAGTCTTGGAGAAGTTAAGGATAGGAACAAGGGCCTGTAATTTAACCCAAATCTCTTCATTTGGTCATCTACAGACAGGATCAGGTCTGGGGGATGTCCAAGGCATACAAGCTTCGTTCCCACTGTTCCATCAAATCAGCCAGCAAAGAGCAAGGCCATCTTCCGAAGGCAGAGCCCTGGTTACTAACAAGCTCACCTAATTGCAAAAAAACACGAGGGAAGTTTATGAGCCTACAGGTACAGACTAGCTAGCCAGAAACACTCGCTATGACAGGCATCCAAAGCCTCCCCTGAAAATGCCAGCTCTGGGGCAATCCCAGCTTCACACCCTGAAACCCTTGAGGCAGGTTTTTGGTAAGAGTTTACCAGGCGTCTCTTCAGGAACACCACACCAGCAGCGCACAGAGTGCGGGAAACTCGCGGCCCCATCCCCACGAGCGCAAAACCACCTCCGAAACAAAAGTCGGGGAAGACGAACCTTCGCTGCGGCTTTCCGCCTCCTCCTTCGCCCTTCCTCGCGTGTGGCTCCTGCAGGCACCCAGGCAGCCCAGGCTCGCCCTCTGGGGCTTCCCACCAAGCCATGGCCAAAGGCAGGCCGGGGAGAGCCCCCCCGTGCCCGCGCTGCCTTCCTGCCTGCACCCCGGCTCCCCTGTCGAGGGAGACGATTTCCCCACCGCAGAGAGGAAACCGGCGCAAGTGCCCCGTGGCAAAGGTCTCCGCCACAGCAGTAAAGGAGCGCGGCGCCGCTGAACGCTGGGTGGTTGCGCTGCTCCGTACCGCCGGGGCTGATTTTGGCTCAGTGCCCCCGGCATTTCACGGACGTCGCAAGCCCTGTGGCCCTGACCACGGAGAACAAGAAGGCAGCGCTCCTGTGAGCCTGCCAGGCCTGCGAGAAACATGCGGTGTGCCGTAAAACGTCTTTTCCTACTGCTCTGATGATGAAAAGCTTCATTTTTAACACTGACAGGGCCAGAACAGGGTGATGGAATTACATTTTAAGCTTTCTCTATAAATTGAAAAAGAGCTAGAAACTCTTTACTTTTTTGTCCTTGAAAAGGGAACAACCATTTGCTGGTGCTGTCTTAAGTTGATGTTCCTGAGAATGCTTGACAGCAACAGCATTTATGACCTTGGCAATTTTATTTAAAAAAAATTAAAAGCTTAGATGCCAGGAACAAATATGTTTGAGCTCTCATACACAGAAGCAATCTCTGTGTACAAGTGCCTTTAAATTTCTATAGAAGTTGGTCTTTATGTTGCAAGCTGCTTTTGGAAATAGGTGATTCAGAAGGTGTTCCTATGTGCTTTTAAAATGTGACTCCATCTACAAGTAATTTCACAAGAACTCGGTAAACTAACTTGAAAACATCTCCCTCTCATATTTGCTACAGGGTGCTAATACACAAGAGACTTTCATTCAGCAGCTCTGCTTTCATGCTTGTAAATTCACTTTGCTTCAACATCAATGTTTTTGTAGAAAAATGTCACACTACTCTCAAGCTATGCATCAGGCCCAAAGAGAAGCTCTTGTGGATTTCTGAAAAGACAGACAGAAAGCAGCCCGTACAAGAAACTCACAAGGTGCAGCACGGCTGCTCTTGCTCAATAATATCCAAAATTACTGCTATGGTGAATCCAGCAGAAGCAGGGTATCCTCCTTCGTGACTTTTTGCTGGCTTCCAAGCCCGGTAGGAAAGCAAGCAAGGTCTGACACAGTTCTCACGCCGCGTTTCCAAACACAGCCACGACGCTGCCCTGCTCCGCTTCTGGGTGTCCCAGGGAGCCGGAGGAGCCCGAGCCGGCTTCTGCCCCCCGCTCCCAGCAGAGCCCAGGCTGCCCAGTTCCACCCCGGGATTTATTTCGCCTCTTGCCTGCGCCTGGTTCTCAGATGCAGAGGGAGAAGCTCACAATTCCTGTTCTGCATTTGCAGGACACGGTTCTCCCTCTGTCAGAGGTCGGCTCCACTAATCTGGCAAGTGAAGAGCAGCCAGGAGATGCTCCTCCCAAAGTGCAACAAAAAACGCGCAGTGCCGGACTTTAAAACAGGCGGGCACCAAGGGCAGCATGTCGCAGGAAAACTGTGGATACTGCAGAGTCGAACGGAAAAAAAAAAAAAATCGTAAACTTTTAAAAAGAAAAAAAGTCCCTTTGGAAATCCTGCCAGGTACTTGGGCTGGATGCTGAATTACAATCAGCTGAAAAGTTCCATCTTCCAAATACGAGAATCTTTTACAGTCTTATCACAACCCTACTACGACAGCGGATGAGTACATATTTTGCACATTTTCCCTTGTATCTATCTCGCTCTGACAGTAAACCAAGCCAGTGAAAAAAATCTAAACACTAAGAATACCTCTTCCCTGTAATTGCCTTCCCTGTGGTTTATTTTGTACAAGCACACTGTAAAACACCGCTCTTACTTTGGTTTAGGGATGACAGAACACCCGGACTTAAAAAAAAAAAAGTTGTTTCCAAAGAGCTTGACAGGAAGAGAAGCGATTCTGTGAAAGCAAGAGAGAGGGTAAAACCCCAAGGAGACCAGGGCGGTGTGACTGCACCACCAATTGCAATTTAATGCAACTTTTGGTCTCGACTAGCCCAGAGTGGGCTGGAGCAAGCATCCCAAACCCTCAGGCACCCCGCGGAGGTCCTTCTGGACAGACGTCCTTCTGGACAGACGTCCTTCCGCTGAGCAAACGCAGCAGGGTCCCATGCAGAAGCACCGGCTGAAATCCTCACCCTGCCTTCTCGGGATGCCAGAAGAGACAGCTTGGCGCTCCCTTCTAGCCTTAACGGGCGCTAGCTCACTGAAATCACGCCCTGCCCCTGCTCCCTTATTACTGCTGCCCAGCGGAGCGCTGACACTCCGGGCAAGCAGTGCCCAGCAAACAGCAGCAGAGTTAATTGGCCTTAACATCGAAACCCTAGGCTAAACCACAAACAACACTCCAGTCTTTCAGCAGACGATGAAGCAATATTTACAGCTTTCAAACTAAAGAAGCGCGCTCAGTGTTTTTGTTTACTCACTGAAGTGGAGTGCTATCTCTGCTGACACAGATTCCGACCTGGTTTATCTACATAGGAAACACAATTGCATTACTTACTGTTTGGCAAGAGAGTTTTTTTTTTTTTTTTTTTAATTAGACATAACTATGATACATTAGGAGGAAGAAACCGAGAGCCTCTGAAATCTGGAATTGAGGTTTCTGAGTGGCAAAAAGTTATACTAGCTACAAATCCCTTCCAGATTCACCAAGGCATCCCTGATCATCAGTCTTCAATATTTACTGCTGTTAGCACAGACAGGATGAGCAGATATGACAGCATAACTGGAATTCCAGTATGCCTGCAACTAGCTAAAAGAAAGCAATAAAATACTGTGAGGCCAAAAGACCTCTTTCCATGATTTCCCCTTCCAGAAGTACGAAAATCCTATTTACCGCTCAACTGAGACACACAAGTATAATCAAAAGCTCAAAAATTGATACCCAACTATTCCAACTCTGAGCTGATAACTCATTATGGCCTTTGAAAAAGGTATGTGGGGAGAAGAGAAAAACTATTCTCCCCTGCCAAAGAAATGTAACTGCAGCATTAAAAGGATGACTGCGGGCCCTCCTCTGCTCACCTCAGGGCTCTTTTGCCCCGTTGTTAACTTAAATATCTTACTGTCTAAGCAGATAAGCAAGTTACACAAGGTATTTCAGACATTAAGACACCCTTCAAGAAGCATTTCTTGGGCACAGGGACAATCTCGTGGTCTAAGTTCATGAAGTCAACCAAAACGATGTTCTCAGGCGTTCCACCCTTCCCCTGACTCAAACCATAAATTAATAACGTTTAACACGCAGCATCTTGCACAAATACCAAGGTACATTACACAGCATCAGCAAGACAACTCTGCAATTTGTTGCACCACTCCTATCTAAGGATGCATATGAATAAAAACAACATCGCAACTTGGTGCTGTGTAGCTCATATGTAAATGGCATCAAAATATACTTAACTGCAGCTTATTACCGCTGTGCTGAGAAAGACTTTCAACCTACATAAATCCGAAGTACTGTTTCCTTGCTTCTATTTCTGCATATTATCTGAAAGGTAAATGAGATATCATGGAACCGAGAGGATAAGCAAAGTTTTATTTATTTATTTTTGTACTAAAGCAGTTAAACACACAACTTGTATGCAAGAGAGGTTCTGAATCCCCCTGGCAAACCATCAAGGGGCTTTACACCACTGCACTCGATTACAATAAATGAGTACCTCTCAGGTAAAACCAACAGTGACACTCACGACTCTCCCATCTGGCACATCTCCCTTTTTGGGGTAGAGCTGGCTTGAATTTTTAACCTTAAAAATATTTCTAAACAGTGCTAGAGTTTGCTGTGGAAGGGTTATCATAGGACACTGGTGGGCCAGGACTCCTGCATGCAGATTTAGCAAAGTGACAAGGATTCCTGACCCATAACTGAGATGCCTCCGCAGGCCAGCAGTGCCAGTAACAAACACCAGCTGGTTTCCTGCTCGGCGCTGGTCGGCGTCTCTCCTGTGCTGGAAGGGGGAAGCTCCCAGGCTGTCAGTGCCCTGGACGTTGCAGGAGGATGTTTACAAGCAGCACAGCAGAGATGAAATGAAAACAGATGGCAGACAGATGTGAGCGGAGTCAGGAAGGGGAAAGCTGCCTGGAAATGTTTTTAGCAGTGTCACTCTCTGGCTCACCCAAAACCACCCCAAAAGCATCAGCAGAGATCGGAGGAAGACTTGCACTACCAGAAGCATCTGTATTGTTCACACGGCGTCCCAGAGAGGCCTGAATTTTCACACGCTGATCAAACTAAAACCAAGCTGATGGCACCTCTTCCCGTTCCTCTGCATTACCCTCCTGAGCACACCGGCAGCACCCGTGCTCCCTGACGAAGGGTGCGGCGCTTTCTCCACGGGAGCTGGAGCGCCGTACAAACAGCCATTCATCTCTGACGAGCCCCGCACAGCTGGTAGCCACCCTACAGGCAGGCAGGAGAGGCGGGCAGCAGGGGGCTGTGCTCTCAGGAGGCAAGAGGCTGACGTGAGGAGGGCTCCCAGGGGAGCCACTGCCTGCCAGCCCTCCCTGCTCTGACCGCTGCACCGGGCTCCCTCCCAAAGCCCAGGTGTTCGCTGCCGACACACGGCATCTGGGCAAAGGAAGTTGGGCACAGGTTGATCAGCTTGCTATCCCGAAAATGAGTAAATGTCATGTCTCCATCTTTTAAAATGAAATCTACTCCTTGTATGCCCTTACCAGACAGCAGAAGGTAATTTATTTCTTTAGAACAAAAGCTGGAATATATCGCCCTAGCAGCCTGCTGCATTATGACCCCCATGCTAATCTTATTAAGAGAGAGGTTACTGGGCTCTTTGTTGGTGAACAGCACATTAATGAGATCTCCTTGAAATAATCCCATCTCTAATATGCAGGGAAAATTACATTTTCCAGCGTAATTACTATGTCAGTCAAAAACCCCAACTCCATCATTAATTGCTTTTCTCCAGATTCCAACAGCTTCTTGTCAAGCGGCAAAAATCTGGGAGGAGGAGGGGAAAAGAAACCTGGGAAGCTTATCTCATGAACTAAAGGACGGGGGAGGCTGTGCCTGGATGGAGCCCGCTGTTTTATCATCCCCGGGGCACCACAGCGGTGCTCGTGCCCGGGCACAGCCCGGCAGAAGGGGGATGCTGCTGGGCAGAGGCGGGAGGCGAGGGGTGCCCGCACTCCCCAGGCTCCCGCAGGACCTATGGAGCCAGCTGGAAGGAGCGAGCCAGAGGATTCGCGGCTGAAGGACAGTGGGGGGACCCTGCACCCCCAGCGCTGCCGCCGACTCACCTGCACTCGGCAAGGGCGTTCGGCTCCCTCCTTAAGTTTGAGGTGTTGCACGTTTGTCTTCAAAATAAAAAAATTCAAAGGTGGTGGGCTCCCACCTTTCTGTCTGAAGATCTCTTTGAGAAAAGAAACACGGGTGATGCGAACCGAGAAGCCAAAACTGACACCTCGCATGTGAAAAATATGGCCATAACTTCTCCGTACTTTCATCTGCAACAAATACATAACGCTTTGCCTGATAACAAAAGCATGCCATGACCAGAGACCCCAGTTCAGCAAATACAAGGTCTGGGGCAGGACATGAGAACAGGAGCAAAGCTGGATGTAGGCCACCAGTTTGGTTTTTGGCAGCGTTTGGACTGGATAGGAGAAGGGACAGCCTTCCGCTAAGAGTCCTCCAGCTCTCTGTACCCCCTGAGTACAGACCCTTTGTTCGGGGAATCCAATTCCCCCCGTACAGGGGGAGTCCCTGGGGGGGCTTGCAGAAGCTTTGAATCACCCGAGCTGCATAAAGGTATTTGAATGGGCCTTCTTCTGTGTGTCTGACTCATTAACCCATTCCTGAAAGATACATCTGTGGTGTTCTTTTTTTTCATCACATTTCTCCAGCTTTTAAATACGATATTATACCAGAGGGAAAAAACTCAGTATTTCAGAATAATTCAGATTACTTTGAGTTACTGAGGAAAAATGAATGCATTTAAGACCTCAGTTACGCCTTTACCTCTTGCAACACAGAACAGTATTTTGACAAAGATGCCACAATGTAAGTGCCCAGAAAAACTGAAGTGATTTTATCTGTTTTTTCAGGTTTTTGGTCAGCACAAAGTCCACCATCTAGGCTACATCATAAAACGAATATGAAATTTTATTTTAAACCATATGATACCAGCAGGAGTAGAGAAAGCTGAAAACAGCATGAATGTTTCATATTGGGCACTAAAGTAAAACACTCTCCCCTTCTCTATTATTTATTTTCTTGGGCCTTTGTAAAAGCCGAGATCTCCCTCAGCCTGCCTATCCTGACAACTGCTTCAGTGATGCCTATTAACAGGAACAGCCTCACAACCAAATCCACACAAATCAAAAGAGACCACTGATAATTAAAATGGGTCAGATCCTCATTAGAGATTTTTGTCCCATCCATACTGACAGGTCATCCAGTGAAAGAGCCCTTGTAAAATACTGTTTGTTAATTACATGCAAAGTGGATCGAACAACATTTGAAGACTGAAAATGATGTGGTCATAAAAAATTGCCTGGGCATTTGCAGAGTCAATCACATCTATGGCAAAAATAAAATTAACAACGAAAACATGACACTCTCCAAGGATTTTCATTTTATGCACATGAACTTGTGGGCTTTAATTTCCCAGATGATGTATTGACTATTTTTGGATTAAATGCCTGATCAGTTATGGCTAAAACTCTGCTTGACTATTAAAACAAAAATATATTAAACGGGGAGGTCAGAGCAATGTGCTTCAGTCAGCTAACTGGCTGCTTGGTGAGAAAGGAGCACCGCATCCTGACTCCCCGGTCAAATTCTACCTTTAAACCAGGCTGAGAAAGTAGCTCACCGATTCCTGCTGCTTCCCTATCACGAGCCAACAGATGTTAGTGCCAGCAGTACCACAAGGCACTCACTGCAGCTCTGAAAGGGATTGTAGGGCAGTCGATTCCAGTACTGAGCTCAGCGATCCTAGAAGGATATTGTTGCAGGGCACTGAGCCATTCTTACTAACGAGTCATCCCCAGATTTCATAAATAATTATCAGATGCTCTCTGGCATAAGTCAAGCTCCCAGAAAAAAAAGCTGTAAACACCCAGAGACAGAGGTTTACTGGGTCACTTTTCTTCCTGTGCCCAACCTCTCTCTACCCCGCCATTCTGGGATTACCACCAAGAGCCACGTCCTCAAGGCACGTCAGAAAGCTCCCACACGGGACGCAAGCTGCAGCAGCTCCTCCATTTCCAGAGCACGGCCTTCAAGACCAGCCAGCTTTAACTGTAGAGCAGTGCTCAGGCACCCCAAAAACCCACCTTGTGAGCACAAGCCTGTGCAGCGCAGCCACAGAGAAGTCTCCACATAGATGCCCCACAGCACCCTCACCGGCTCCGTCCTCCGGGGAGCAGCAGTAACGCCTGCCTGGCTGCCCACTGCTTTGCACATCCCTCTCACAACAAGAACGCCACCGTCACCGCAGCAGGGGCCTTTGCTTTTGAGAAGCACAGCTGACCAGCCATGGCTTCAGCAAAGGCTGTCCTCCTCACGGCCAGTACTGAGCAACATAACCAAGAACATACCGGAGCAAGAAAAGGACTAGTGGCCTGAGAAATTAGCCAAGAAACTCCCCAAAAATCTTCCTTTGCCTTCTACTAGCGTTACCTCCTGAAATTTAGCAAAACTTCCTAGCCACCATTCCTCCACTTCTCTCTCTCAAGCGGATGAGATTTGTCTTTCAGGAAGTGACTTTTCATACACACAACGTAGACCAAAGTGTGGTCACCTGGGTTTTCATCACTGCCTGCCTCTTCTGAACGGACCTTCCTTCCTTTTTTTTAATAACATGCAGAAGGTATCCTAAAAAAAGTATGTGGCATGTAGGCCAGCCCACTAAAGATGCTAGGAGAAAACAAAAGCATGAAGATGTACAGAGAAGACTGCTGTTAAAACCAAGTTACCATAAATTAATATAGCCCATTAAATAAACACAATAAGCAATTATTAACAGACCACTTCACATGTTCTGTTTTGGACAAGAGTCTGTCAGAAGCATGCTGAAGCTTACTGAGCGAGAGCTGTGATTACCAAGCTGTTTATTCTGAAAATCAATTACTACTTTGTTTTATTAAAAATTAAACGAGAAGAACTGCCTAAATTTATACAAAACTCTTTTGTCTTACATGAGAGGAGAAGAGGCAAAGGACTTAGCTTATCTGCACTGCAAGAGGACTTCACGTGTCAGTCCTATGTGAATGCCTGAACATCTCTTTGAACGATGAATGGCTATACGCTCTCACTCCCATGCCTCCCCAGCCTCATGCCACATGCCTGTGTTTCTTCTCAAGTGCAGTGAAATTAATATAATGCAACTACAGAGTGATGAAACTGCAACTGAAAAAAAGAAAGAAATGGCTGAAGCAATGCTGCTGCTCTTTGTGCCACAAAGTGACCGGAGAAGCACCGGAGTCCACCGTGCAGCCATAGACAAGAATTAATGAAACAGATGCTTCAGAATAGAAGATGTTGTTCAGGTCACCAGTGTGGCCACTTTACCCAATGTCAGCTGTCTCTAGTGAAAATGCTAATACTGAAGTGAAAAGAGAAACCAGAATCTCCAGTTAGGTATGCCTAGGGAAATTGGGAATTATTTTGTTTAATTTTAAAATTACACTATTCTCACCTCAGCATGAGAGGAATCAGTTCCCAGTATGAGAAAGATGATCAGCTCTGAAAGAACAGCAGCAGTATTTTTAAAGCTATGCTATCCCCTCCATGAGGAGTCCCAGCACAGGAAATGCTGAAGTTCTCTGTTCTAGCAACTGTGAATTGCTAAGATGTTATCACTTGAGTTTCCAACTATTTTGTGCCTTTTCTGTATACAACGTATTACTAAAGTAAAGTACAGCTTATATTGGGAACAGGAAAAGTGACACGAGCATTATATGGAGCCTGTAAGCTGTAATATTGCTTCTTGATATATAAAAGATAGGGTAAGTACTTTACTTGCCTGTCAAATCAAGCAAACCACTTGCATTTTCATTACCCCAAGAAGAGTGGGTGTTTGGACTGGCAGGCTTTTCCATGACATTTTCCACAGTTTAACATTTTCCCTTCATATGAGGCAAGGGAAGGATAAAGCCAAGCTGAACAGAAAGAAAACAGAAAAAGGTTTCTTCAAAACAGGAAGCTTCCTGTTTAAACATCCACTCTTGAAACCTTTTATTTGCAAAACCCCTTTAAAAATGATTATGCAGTAGTTAAATCTCCATTTCCAGCCACATCAATATGCCCCTGCTCAAGCCATTTCTAATCAAACCGAGACAGAAGAAGGGCAGATGGAAAGACAATGGACAACTACTCCCCAGCGGCAGAGCTAAGCTATTAGCTCAGTATCGGCCTGGGTAAGGTGAGCAGATTGTTCTGGTTTGTAATTTATTCTTCTGCTGGGATCCTGTTAACATCTCTTTACCGTAATGGAGACAGCTTTAGCTCAGCTTGGATTCCCCAAAGGCAGTCCAGGGTTGAATGGGTGCCCAAAGTCACTTTTGGAAGGCATTTTAACAACAGAGATCGACCTTGATACATAAAATTGAAGGGTCTTTGTAAGTGAGACTGCAAAAGCAGCCCATGGCCATAAAAACCAGCATTAGAGTCCAATATCACTAAAACTCAGATGGCTTCGTGCGGGTTCCATACAGCACATGCTCCATCAGAGAGCTCAAGGTTCATTTTGTCCTTGTCTAATTTAGACCAGGCTCTTCAGCTTCCGTGGAGACAAGTGTCTGACGCTTAGAATAACTACTATTGGATCCTGGAAAATAAGCAACATGGAAAGAAAATATAGTTTCCTGGCATTCCGCAGTATATTAGCATTACCAACACAGAAATGGTTGATGAAAACAACACTGTGAGATAAGCCATTTGTTATGTTGCAGAGACGATTGAAGATAAATGGCAAAAGCAAAGTCATTCCGAGTTAGCCATTAAGGCAGAAAAATTGCCTTTCGCATTTCCAGAGGAGCTTTCGTCATGCTACAGAACAGCAGTAAAACACAAAGCCCACGTCGAAGGCAACAGTACAAGGTGCAGAGAAGGGGGAAGACCAAGGACACCAAGGAAGAGCCCATCTCACAAACTGACTGCAAAGGTTTTAACTGTAAGATGTGCACTTTTACATAGAGTAGGTCTCGTAAACTAGAAGGTTGGTGCTGTAGCCCATTCTCCACTGGGACATCAGAAGAAAAGGTGCCTGTATGAAAGGTAAGAAGAAACCAAATGCCCTGGCTCTTGGGCCAGCACTTCCCACTTTCAGATAGGCTTCAGTCTACCTGCCCTCCTCACCCGATGCCATTTCATCAGTACCCGTGGAGCCAGCCTGCCCTTTGCAATTGCTCCTCTCTCTGCTGCAGCAGACAGCCTCACTGGCAGCTGCCACAGATGACTTATAAAAGGTCTCCTATACTCAGTTGCCTTGCAAGGTAGCCTCTGATGCAAATATTGAAAAAATTTCAGACATATTCTATTTTCAAGGCTTATATTTAACTAATACAGTAAATCCTGAGGATTTTTTTTTTTTTAGAGCAAAGTATATATATAGAGAGAGAAAGACTCCAAATACAGAGTATATAGAGAGAGCCTATACTGGTATATAGTGTTTATATAAATATATATATTGTGAATGTATTTCTATATATAATTCTCAAGTTTCACATTGTAACAATTGTATCTTTTAATGTTGCTAGACAGGATGAAGAGGCAGGGAGAGAAGGAACAAACACCCCATGTAATTGTCTGTAGCAGATACAGTCTTGCACAGTCTGGGGCTCAAACAATTCCAACTGGTAGACAAACTGCAGCTGCAGTCCTCAGCGTTATTTTTAACTCCATTCTCCCACTCAGGCTGTCTTGTCACCTCTCTCCATCTCAGAGAGGCACATTAAACCACAGTCCGATAGTGTTATCAGCACCTTTGTCAACAAAATATACTTGTCTCCTCGGGATGGTGAAATGTATGTCACAAATGAATGAGATTTCTGGAGTTCAGCAGCAATCTACAGGGAAGTGTTAATTAGAACAGACCGAGTCAGAAGGAAAGCTCAACAGACGCAGACTAATTAGCACCAACAAGCATAGCAGGGCAGCTCTGCGGAGGCAGCACTCCATCACTGGCTTCTAGGAAGTTAGCACTCTTGCCTGTTTCCCGGCTTTAGTCTCAAGAGGACGTGAAAACATATGTCATCAGACCAAGAGTCCCACAATCCACAGGAAGATCTGCTTTTTCTCCATCACTCGGTTACCCTCACCACCCCGTTCCTACCACAGCATCCAGTTCAGTCTATCACAAAATCAAAGACCTTCAGGATCTCACCTACTAGGAGACTGTGGGTCCCCAGAAAGGTGGGCTTCCTGCCGAGTCTTGGCTGGACCGACAGTCTGCAACTGCTACCAGTTTCCTCGGGGAATCCAGGGCCATTGGGCATCAATGCAGGAATAAAATAGACCGCTTCAGTGCAGAACAGCAAGGGTTTGTAAAAGTTTGGCGGAAACGTGGGAAAAGGACTTGAATGAGCCATTCAGTATGTCAGCCTGCGAGCTTACAGCTTAAATATTGCTGCTTAACTAACATTAATCAAGTAAACAAATGCTTTCCAAGTGCTGCATCAGATGTTCTCCAGATGAATCCCCATTTTTCTCAGATGCAACCTAGCAGATGGACTTGTGCACAAGTAATTCTGTAAGCAGACAACTAAGAGGCTGAAGATGCTAAAAACAATAGGATAAAACAAAGCAGTACAAAGCATCATATCCAATGCTTGCTTCTCACATTCATGTGCTCATTAATTTCCTCATTTTAGGAGAAAGAATTTCAGATTAAATAGAAATTACAGATAATTCTAGTAACCAGTGGGTCAGCACCTATGGTTTCCGTTGCTTCTGGCTTATAGCCATAAAGTTAAAAGTAATACTGCAAGTGGAAGAACCCATACCCACAACCATGTAAGATTTCAAGAAACTTATCTACTAAATTCTGCATTTGTACTATGGCTACCTCAAACACTACATGGCTACCAGCTGCAAGACTGCTCACATTTCCCCCTGCCAGCAACAAGCTCCTTCTGGATTTAAGCATATAATTCCCTTAATAAACACAACAATGCTAGAACTCTTTGGTATCTTGTCCTCTTATTTCTTTTGGTCAAGAACCTACCTCACCTGAGGTTATAAATTTTCTTCTCCAATCCAGCCTAAATGTGCTTGACAAGAACAAGAGAATTAAAACTGGATCCTAAATAAAAAAAAAGTCAAAGCACCGGTCCAGCCAAAGCTAATGGGAGCTCTGGAAGCATAGCACGAGCTAAGAAAAAACATTTAAGCATGCTTTTAGATACAAACATTGGAGCATTTTAACCAAAGCACCTCTTTGCACAAAATGGATTAGAACAATCTGGTTTCTCAGTATTAATGCTGTGACCAGTCCCTCCTGGCCCACTCAACTTTCTAAAAGCATCTGCTCTCAGAACTGAACTTCTGGTATCAAAGAAGGTAAGATGAGAAAAGCAGAACAAAGTGTTCTTGCCTGCATTCCTCAGCTTGGCTCCGCCAGGAAAAAAGAGAAGGACAATACTGTTAGGTTTAGCACTTCAGAAAACCATCCTTTCTGAACCAAACACTTCAGCAATAGGAATGTGTATCACCTGCTGTCATTAGGGGAGACAAGACCTTACATTCCTATAGCTGAGAGCATCATACTCACATATGACTGGATCAAGGAGTCAATGGGCCACACGCTTTTATTACGACATTTAGATAGCACAATATATGATCACAGCAGTTTACAAAGGATTAAAATACATGTACCCTTTCCAAGCGCTGTTTTCTTCCCTTTTACAGTAGTAGAGAACTGGGACCAATATAATCCACTCACAGTAGCACTGTGGTACCACCTGCTACAGAAAAGAGCTGATCAGCTATCCATTGTGTACTGAAGCAGATGGTGTGTAAATACACAGGAGCCTAAAGATACCTAGCATTACAGAGATCCCATTTCTTTCTCATAGCAGAGTTTAAATACTGCAAATGCTGCAAAACACATAAGGACAGATTCTTTCTTCTTACAGAACACTGCAATAAGAACGAACTCCAGTCAAGTCAACAAAAATACAGAGGTGTCAAACAAGTATCAGAAGAGAATCGTCATTCTTCAAAGTCATACATGTTACAGAAGACATCAAGATTATTTACATCAGGTATTTATACAATAAAGGACATTGTAACTGCATCAATCACACATGATCTGTGCAAACTGGATTTTTTTTCCCGCAATAGGCACACAAAAAACACGCTTGCCTCTGCTCCCCACTACTTTCGCCCAGAGAAAAGCAGAGCAACAGAACTGCACTAAGCAAGCTTTGATTTCTAATTGCTTAAACAATCTGGGAGGGAATTATATTATATAAACCAAAGCAATCATACAATTTAACATGCTTCACAAAACTAACCGACTAAACACATACAGCATACCTCAGCACACCTCAGACCACTTCAAGCATTTGCCTCATAGGTCAGCTGAAGCCTCGTGGACAGGAGTTTGAAAGACATTAAGACACCTTTGCTTAGAGATAATTTTCTTATCATTATTATTTTGGCATTTACATGAGCTATGATATGGTAGATCACTTTCTCTTCTCATTGCTAGCTTTTCACCATCCATCAGGGCCAGGACAGAAATCTGGCTGGATATATTCACACACCCTACCATTTTTCTCCCTTGTCTATATGATGTCAGCAACTAGTGTTAGGCTCGCAAAGGACCCGAGATACAGAGTAAAACACAAAGGCTGTGGTCAAGCTAAGAACTAGTTAGGCCCTTAAAAAGCAAATCCTCTCTCCAAGTGTATTCACCAGACTGCTGGGTATAAGAAAGAGAATTGTAAAATCTGGTTTTCTTTCCATTATTATGCAGTCTCTTACTTACTTTCCTTTCTCCAAGGAGAAATGGGTGAGGGAAACACTGTAACTTTTGTTTGTAATTCATTTTAATTCTGACCTCAGAGGGGAGCACAAGTGAGATCTAGGCATGCAATCCATTTCTTTGTTTCGCCTGTACTAACACAAAGACTCTCAAGTCTGTGTTGCAAGCATCATTGCAACTGTCATGCACAGAGACTTATTTGAATGCAGAGGAGAAAATACAAAAGATTTGCTGCTTCTACCCCCACCCCTGCCAATTCTAAAACTTTTTTTTTCCCCCTAAAACAATAAAAAGTAACCCTGTGCATCCTCAATTGCACATTCAGGAAAGAAGACCCCAGATACAAATATATTTAGTACCTTATCAAAGGCTGCATGTAGCAGGTAAGAGAATCCAAACATCAGTTTCTAACACATAGGGGGCAGCTAGTGGGACACTGTTATAGCTACTCTGAGGTGCTAAGGCATGTATTGATTTGCTCCTTTGGTTCTGGAAAGAGCAGGGCAGCTCCTGCATAAGGCTGCCAGCTAGCTTTGTCAGAAAGCTGCACTAGGTCTGTCTGACTGGATGCAAGATGCTTTAAGCTCTCGCAGCTGCACAAAACTGACTATGAAATGTGATGATGAAATACACTAATTATCAAACTCCTGGATCAGAATGCTGACTTTTTTTTAATCCACTTTTACTCATGTGCTCAGCAACAAATTGCTTAAACTGTCTTTTGAACTTACTGTACAACACAGCTGCTATGGTTCTCTGTAGCCATGAGGGTAATTGGGAGACCTTGTGTAGTGCACAGTTGCTCTAATTTGCTCCTCTCTTCATAGCCACTGGAAAGAAAAGCAGAAAAAAGGATCAGCTTTTCCTTATCGCTTCAGTCAGTCCAGGAAACTCCCCACTGAAACTTCTTTTAGTTGTTTCTTCATGGCATGGCAAGTTACAAGGGCCTTTGTGCACCGTACCTGGTAACATTGGCCCATGCCTACGCACTGGAGAGCTTGTGGCCTGCCTGGTGAAACCATTCATGACCCCAAACCTACACCTCTACAGTTTCTAGCCAGATGTAGTACCAGTAGAACTGGAGTACCAGTTCTGTTTCCCCTCGGCACTCTGGGCTGTGCATCACTGCGGAATGCAGAAGGCACTTCAGGATCCATGCAGCCATCTGCCAGCATAACCTCTGAGAAACGCGCAGGACAAGGCAGCTTTGTTTGTGGTGCTACTCACAAATTACAGCCTGCACATAAGATGCAATCCAGTTCAGTTCGCACAGCTGAAATGCGGAGATAAAACCACCTACTTACCAAGTTATCAATTACTTATGTTATGGAAGTACCTGAGGTCCCAAGTTCCAGACAAGGCACATTTCACTCAAGTCCTCTAAAGGCTGATTCAAAAGTACATAGAGCTTCATACACGAAAACCAGGATACCCTTGCTTACCACTCGGAGACAGTTGCTCGCTGTAACGGATTCTACCATACGATCTTCTCTTTAAATGCAAAGCCCCCTGGTGCTAGCAGTAATGATTTGGATTAGCACTGCAATTCTCCTACTGCCAGGGAAATAAAAATCTCATAGTACCACTAGCAGAGATTTCTGTGGCAACTCAGTGAATAACAGTAAAAGCAGCTGCAAAATAGCAAGTGAACAAAGACTACAGAGATATAATGGTGACTCAACAGTCTTTCAATTCAGCTATTAAAGTGTCTGCAATTTCCTTTATGTTTCAGGTGAATCAAAAGTGATTGAGCAGAATTAATTTCTCCCTGGAGCATTAAAAAATGTTACAGTTTCAGTGCCGGCTTGCTGGGATCTTTCAAATCTGAGTTTCTGAGTTCATCCCTGCTGTAACACCAATGAACTGAATGTCCAGCAAACAATTTCAGCAGAGATGAGTTTTGGAGGACTGAGTTAAAAGAATTATGTGAATTAACAGTGTGTATATTGAGATGATAGGCGTCTAGCTGAAATACATAAGCCTTCAGGAAATAATCAGTACTGATCGGTAAACTCTCTTGGATTCTTACCAAGCATCTGTGCAATGCCAAGCACATGAGGTACTCATTTTGGTTATGGAGCTCTGATTGACTACATGAAAAAAATTTTAAATTCCATACTGAGACCACAGATATTCATGCATGTGAACAGCCACATTATGAGTTTAGCACTAATTTAAACATCTATTTAGGAGCCCCAGGTGAAGAACAGACTTGAAAGCTCTGGCTTGAAACACCAAAGCCCGGCCTGATACATGTGTATCCAGCAATTGTACTGTTTTACGATCTAAGTACGGCAATTTTCCTCACCTTTCAACAAATACCAAACTAAAAACAGCAAGGGTTTTATGAAGCTTTCACTGAGTGAAGGACAAAGGAAAACAAATTGATGAGTAAAATGATTAATGTGGAAAAGTCAAAGCTGTCAGGGGAAAAAACAGAAGCCACATCACAGGGATTTTAGAAGTTAACAAGAAAAATACAATCTGTACATTTTCCAAATGTTTGGATAGCCTTCTCTTCTCCTTCCCACAATCACAGTTTCTCCAGAACATCTTTGTGTTTTGGAATCAGACCAGGACTATAGAACCAGAGGTGTCATATGAGACTTATTTCAGGGGCATGATCTATGAAATCTAGCTGTAAGTGAATTTTGGATAGCAGTTTATCCAACCCAAACCTTGGATACCCAATACTTAGCACCAAAATGGGCAGACATTAAAAAAGAAAATGAAAGCATATTTGCCTTTCAGGAAACATTAATAAAAACAAATACATTCTAGGACACAAGTGGAAACCTTAACATAACTAAGGATAACACTGGAACATAGGAGGTTTCTATTTGTGTAGAGTGCCAGCTTTAAGGGCAAGCTTATTAACGGAAGCTGATTAGTAGATATGCCTATTTGCAGAATAACAAGAAACCCAGTTGGTTCAGCTCCCTGAAAAATTGTTTTGAGTGAAAATTCAATACATCTCTGCCAGCCCTCTTATATGGAACAGATTTGGAGAGAAAATTCAACTATTCTTCACCCACCACTCTCTAGCACATCCCAGCATCATTTAGTGCAGCAAGTCCAAGAAGGTAGGGCTTTAAAATACAGTCTCGGAGCTCTCAAAAATCAGGAGCAGCTCATATCTCCATACAATCAGAATTATCAGCCTTACTATCTCCCTCTCATCTGTTTAGCTCTGTTTTCTAAAGGCCTCATTTTCTTTCTGTTTGGGTTTGCTGGAATTTCTCCATATGCGTATCTGTGCCAGAAATCGAGTTTCTAGACATGCAATTACTCAAAATGACTTATAGCCTCCATGTGAAGAGCTGTAATATTAAGGGAATTAAATATCAAGGCTGCCTTGTCCAAATAAGAGTGTGGAGTGCTCAGACCTATACTTCATTGTTCCCATTCATTTCTGCAATGGGCCTAAGCAGAATTTTGAATATGAAGTCTTCAAACTATAACTGATCAAATCTATATGCAAATTCTGGCTGGTAGTAGGATACTGTATCAGGCAAGAAGGAAAATCCCTCCTTGATCTACCTACCAACTATCTAGGATCCAGGCAACAAGGAGAAAGCTTACAGATACACAGGCCTTGAGGGATCTAGATGATTTAAGAATGGTGGCTGTAATAACAACAACCAGATTGTTTCTTTTTCAAGGGACACACATGCAATATTGCATCTACAATAGTTCTTGCTTTCAGAAAGCATTATTACAGAGAGGTGATTGGACTATAGGAAGAACTTCGAATAGCTGGGAGTCCCTATTTGTCAACTGAGTTATAAAAATGATAAAGCACTCTCAGTTTTTATGAAGCATCAGCATCCCTCAAGAATTTTATGTATAATACGCCAGAAATCCTGTATTAAGTGTCTGAAGACGTTTGGCTTTTTGCCCCTCAACCACTAGAAATATGTGGGCATCTAAACATAACCACACAACTTGTCCTGCCTTATTACTCACATCATGGCTTATCACCCTGGATATTTAGTGGCATTTATGAACATATTCAATGATACAAGCAATAGAAGACTCCAGTCTTTGACAGCCAAACAAATGCTTTGCTGACTCCTGCTGTAACCCACTTAGCCTGTTCTTGGTTTTTACCTCAGGTTTGCGCAAGGCAGATCACTGAAGGTGGGTGTTCAGTTGCCTGTAGATGTCTGCCATTTCAGTGATCAGATTTGCCATGTGGACATTGATTTCAGCCAGCACTTCAGTCATACAAGCAGAAGCCACTCTTCCCGCAGGTCCTCAAGGTGGAGAACTCTCTGTTCCTCCTGACAGACCAGCTGCCATGCTTTACCTAATTCCTGTGGAATACACATCTTTGCCTCTCCTCATTACCCACAGATCTTGGGAGAAAACAATCCATTTTTCTTAAGTCTACACTATTCCTCCTCAAAGGACTGCCTGGATGCAGATAAAGCACACCTGAAACTGATAACTGATCTTCTGCTATACTCCTGGACATGGCCTGTAAGCAAAGTCCATACCAGATCGTGTCTTGAAGGAGCGTGTTTCACCCTGAAACTCATTCCCTCCTTTCCTTCAGTGAATCCTGATCATCCTCTAGAAATACAGCACATATGGCTCATGAGATATACAGTGCAGATTTGCTACCACACCCAGAGGAACTCCAACATGTATTACCTGGACAGAACCTGTAAAATTCTTACACTCCAGTCTACTTCTGAGTCTCTGATCCCATTTGAACACCACCACAAGTGGAGTTGGATGAACACTGTATCACTGAAGAAGAGATTCCAGAAAACAAAATCCTTTCTAAGAATTAATGTATGACTTGATACTGCAGGTGGGATAAGCTAAACCTATGGGGGCTTAATAAAACTGACACGGTCAATTAACAGGTAACGTCTACTTCCAAACTTATCTCAATTACAAACAACTACGCTAAAAGCAGTAAAAAGAAATTTCATTAATGTAATTTGATTTTAACCAGGAAGGTTTCAAACAGTAATATAAAAACAGACTCTTAGTAAAAAGAAGTTATGAACATCTACAGTAGCAGGGTGGAGGACTCTATTTTCCCAACAAAATTGTATCATTCTTTCATTGGTTCAAGGCTTCCTACCTTACCTACAAAAAATTTATTTGGTGAAAAATCCATTTTGTTCATCTGGTCCTAGAAGAAAACATGTGAGTGAGCAGAGGCAGATTGTGCATCTTAACCAGCAAAGCCTAGCTAAATTCCTATGGTCTGTAGGTATCAGAGAAGGATCATCAGGACAGGGTTTGTGGTCAGACAAAATATCTCAGATTAGACCAAGCAGTATAGCCGCGAGAAGCAGAAAGACTCTCAGGTACACAAATCCAAATTAGGTGTTGCCTGTGTGTTTGAAAGCATCTCTGTTTTTTTCCAGCTACATTTGCTGACTTAATACAATACATTATCTCTGCCCTTAGACCATGACAACTTTGACAACACACCAAACAAAAATAAACAATGAACCAAAGAAATACTGTTCAAAAACAAGATAACGGTTACAGCGTGGTCCTAAATTTAAAGCTCGTTAAACCGATTTTCTTCCTTGACAGTGTATACTCTGCAATCACAAATTCCCAGAAACACAAAGTTTAGCGTCATGACTGTTTTTCTGGTTTCACCATGGTGACTGATATGAACAAACAGCTTTTCTCATCAGTTCCTTAGCTTCTCCCTCCCCATGAAAGGAGAGCATGCAAGACTAGTATACATATTTTTAATTTAGCGCCTTTATCTCTAAACAAAGAGGTACATAGCTCTGGATCCTAACATTTGTGGAAAAAACAGTACAGCGGCAGAGCCAAACTAACCTCTTTTGCCCCAGGCCCTGCCAGAGGCGTCTGAGGCCTGAGTCCGCTCACAGAGCTGCGCCCGCCCGGACGCAGGGAAACGACCGGCCATCTTGTCGGCCCTCGCCTGTGTCTGCAGGCCTCAGCAGATAACCGGCTTCACGCAAATAAACAAACGCTTTTTAAAAGGCGTGTGGAGATGACAGAGTGAGCCTCAGAACAGAGAACAACAGAACACATTCCTTACGCTGACAGCCCATTCTAACACCTCATACAGAAGAATCTGCTAATCCTGATGAATATTCACTTTCCTCTGAGCAGGAGCCTAAAATGCAATGCATAAATTCACACCTCTCAAATAGGACATCTTTCTGAAGACATTCTCCATCTATTTTTCCACTTTGGCATGTCCTTTGTGTTCCAATTAATTAAAAATTACCTGTATATGACTAAACGTACATAGCAAAGCAATCCACTGTGTTCTCAAGTACTGTTCTCAGTATTACGGCCATATACATACCACTGGCACATCAATATGAGGTATTTTGTATTCTCCCCTTAATATACATTATTCATGCAACAAAACACTTCCTTGAGATAACAGAACTAATAGCATTTGATGGCAAAACACAAGTTCTGGGGGAGATACAAGCAGATAATTAGCGATTTGTAATGGGCAGCCAGAACCAGTCCCTAAAGTTCAGGGGCAATAGCAACCCCAAGATGACATAGCCCCAGCAATAAAGAGAAATCTCATGGGGCTTCACTGTTACCATGTAAGCCCTGGGAAGTCAGAAAAGAGACATCCTCATGATCCAGAGTATCTTGGGGCTAAATTACAAAATGTTATTGTCCATGGAAAGGACAACTTATCAGAGAAAGAAGATTACCAAATACCAATCACGAAAGCTGGGAACTGAAAGTAGTATCACCAGGAAAAGTGACAGAATAGTAATCAAGAAGACCTTCTAAAGGACAACACACGAGAAGGCCACACTTCCACTAGTGTCCAGAACCTCCAAGCAATTATTTGGGAGATATACTTCTCCTGCAAAGTAGGGTGACCTCTGTGGAACCAGACAATTCTGAACATAAAGGAAAGATTCACTGACACTTGGTGGACAATAATGCTGGAAAATTATTTTCCCCTCACATCTAACCTCACCATATTTAACTTTGTTGCAACTTAATAGGACTAGATTCCATTAACAATTAGCACAATTAATTACATGCCAACAGTTAACAAATGACAAGTGTCTTAAGACAGCTAAAGCAAACATTTGTGTTTTGTCCATGGAGGAAAAGGTGGTAAAAGGAACATTTAAAAAACTGCTGAGGTTTTGATGCAAATCTCTTGCCTTGGGAAAAACAAAAAAAAACAAAAACAAAACAAAACAAAAAAAAAACAGGATGGCTTTGAGTAAGTCACTTACTTGTAAAACTGATTCTAATAAAGAAGTTCATGTAATGACTCCTATGAACAGATTCTCAAATTGTTCAGCACGAAATGTGAAGAGCACTCCGAAACTTTTCTTTTTGCCTGAAGAGAAGTTTCTGTCCAGAGCCTATATACCATGCCCACCTCTCCTCTCACAGGCATTGCAACATGTCCTAGAAACCAGCAGCCTCTGATGTTGCTTTGTGGGAAGAGCAACAGCTTCCAGAGACACCAGTACTTCACCTGGACCTGGTGAACACAGACCTCCATCAAAAGATCAGATGTCGCATCAGATGTCCTTTAGGAGCCAAAACATGAAGACACTGTATCAAGGCATAAGTGGTGGGACCAGGTTTGCCAGTATCCATTCTTTTTTCACTGGTCAAAATTAGGCAGTTTTCAGGGAACAATAGCATGACTACAGCAATTCTACATGCATGCAAAAGTACCAAAATAAGTATATCATTTTTCTTAGTAGAAGTAATCTCAGAACCTAGGAATCCAGTCCCAGAAGTTTTTTCGTTGTTTATTTTTTTATTTTTTTGGTCAAACCAACACCAGCTTCTTACCCCAAAACCACCGAGCTCTCTCCACCAGGCATGGTACAATATGTTCCACATGAAAACACCACTAGGAAAGCATGCACCACCATTCTCTCTGGATGAAGTTTAAGTTATCTTCATGGGTCACCCCACAAAGAGCATAGTGTAGCAATCTTATAGTGCTATGTGCATTTTGCAAAGTTATTTGGACTCAGGAAAAAAATTGACAGACAAAAGGAGTGTGACCTTGTATCAGAGGGGTTGTCAGTGCTCCTCAGGGCAGAGACTGTCTTTATGTCTTGTACATACAAAGAACAGAGTCAGACTTAGCAAAATAGAACTTTTGATCTAATTTCCTCCTTTACCTACATGTACTTGAGCCAAGCAGAAAATATAAGGTAAAATCTCTTCTGTTCAGGGTCTTCTTATAAGGACAAAGGAGTAATAATATCAGGACTCACTGTTCTGGACAAAAGGACATCACCTCCCAGCAGGGTCCCCTTCTCACTTAAAGAACTGAGGCACAAATAAAAGGAGTGTCTTTGTGTGAGCTTCTATGAAGCTACTAAGGCTGAACAGTTTGGAAATGTACGAAAAGAGGACTATGATGTTTAAATAATAGAATTACTTCAATTAAGATTAATCAGAAGGAGATATTCTTCAAGCATCCAATAGATCTGGAGAGAAGGGGAAATCATTGTAATGACTGATGTAATTGCTTTAATCATACCATTCGATTTTTTCCTCCCTGCACCCTCTACTCATTCCTTATGGAACAGCCTCTGCAACAACCAAGAAAGGACACAACAACTCTCATCCCTCCGTAACCCCTTTCATCCTCAGAGCAGGTCCATCACGGTCAAAACTATTTTTCTTTCAAGTGTTTGAGCATCAAGCCTCAATAATGATCTTTTTAACATATTTTTCATATTTAAGTTCAAATCAAAAGGAACTGCAAGAAGAAATCCTAGGGAATAAAACAAAATGAACACAAACACCATAATGTGACCTCACATTGTTATCCTTGGGGATTATCAGCAATGCTTAGCCTACCAACCTGTCTCACAGACCTCCTTTACTTTGGCAAACGTAAAAACTTGCACAAGCAACAATTGCTGGCCTCTGTGTTGACCAGATGGAGAAGGATCGAGGCAGCCTGCTAGCGGGGGTTAGACATACTCACTGGCAGCAAGTTCTGCAGGACGTCTGCCTGCAGAGAAGCATGGCCCTGCTTGCCCAGTTCTTCCGCGTCCCTTGAATTGCACATGAACACTTGTCACCTCATGAGGAGACAGCTTAGGGAGCTGATCCAGTAGAAAACTTGGGTTATTTTTCCTGGACTTCTAAGTAGGAATATGCCACAGGAGGGAGGGAGAGTCAGGCTGCCACCTCTGGTAGCAGAGTAGATCCATAGCAATGATGGGCTCTTCTCCAGAGGGAAGGATAAAGCATGATTTCTTGGGCACAGACCCTCCTTTCCTCTTATGTGCTTGACTCCTCCTGACCTGTCTCTTCTCCTGTCTCTAATCAGTGCATGCAGCACATTCATAGCCACTTGTTCTGCTTACCAGCAGGCTGGTCAGGACTAAGTGATGGCACAGGTTTAGCCTTTCAGGAGGCCTTGGAGTTCAGTAACAAAACTTTCAAGTCACTTCTGCATATGTACGATATGGCTTATGGTGACTTCTCACAGCTGGGGAAATGCTCACATATGAGCCCAGAGGCCACCCCTCTGCCGAATCCCAAAATTATGTTCCAAGCAGCTGAGGCACTGCAGCTTGCAGAGAAGGTGGCTGCCAGGTCACGTTCAATTGTTTGTTTTAATGTAAACATAAACCTAAAAATAATATCGAGGTAGGATAGATATCCCAGGCAGAAAATTTCAGCCCAAACACTTACAATTTGGTAACACTATCATTAGTTGAGAACTGCTTAGGACAGAGAGCTGAGGTGATCCTAATAGGTATACTACCAAAATGTCTTACTACAATTAGAACAGAGACAGAAAAAACATACCCTTTACAGCTTGTGCTAGATACCATCCACAGGCAGCAGTCTTTGAACTGGCACAGGTTAACCCCGATTGACGTGCAAGGCTGGTACCAGCAGGTAGCTTTCTACACTATAGTTTTCCTTTTAATTAACAGCGTTAGATAACAGTGAAAGCCTGCAGGGAAAGTTCCCTTGAAAACTGCTCACAGGGCATTCTCCAGCAAAAACTTGCAAGGGTCAAGGGCAGGAAGCAGCACATGCAGACAGCCGAACCGGCACATTTGCCGCAGAAGCGCTCGTCCTATTAACCAGCCTTCCCGCCGGGTACAAAGGAAGCCACTCAGCACCTCACCTTATGGAGTAAGGATTGAAATGAAGGTGCAATTTGAAGCAGAGATCTAATAATAAAAATCAAGACAGGAGCATCATCTTGGATGCTCATCTGAGTGGTCACTGTTTTGAAAAGAAGGGGGACAGGGGTAAGCAAAAGAGAAGAGCAAAAGATGATCCTCTGCCAGCCAGAGTCTGCCTACACAGCAGCAACAGTCGCCGGAGCGCTAGTACATCCAGGTTTTGAAGTCTGTAAGCCTGGAATGGGAATTTCTGCATTTGTTCTTAGTAGATTTATCCGGCTGCTTTCCAAAGCTCTGGTGATGCATTTTGTTGTTGTTTTGACAAGTTTAATTAGGTGACTGGAACTGAATGCCAAAAATACCCTTCCTAAAATAAAATCTGATTACTGTAAGTAAGGGCCATGCCTTGAGATAATTTGCAATCCTCACATTATTTTCAGCCTAGCTTCTCTCTTCATTCATTTGGGAAGGATGGAAAAAATGTAAAGACCAATCAGATGGTGGTGTTTCTAAGTAGTACTTACTGCATATCTGCTCATCAGCTAATTGTTTTTGAAGCTTCAGATGCTCACATAGCACATATCTAGAAATTTGCTTCACACAGGGAGGTTGGCAGAATAACTATGCATTTCTGCTCTGGACGTGAACATAATTTCTCTTTTGCAGGAAGCACTGTATGCAGTAATACTGCTGGAAAGCAGTTTCCTGAGAAGTCAGGGAAATGGCAGCAACATGCCAGCACCATGTCTTACACATTAGAGCTACCTACTTCCAGTGCTACAGCTGGACTGCTGCAACTTGCAACAACTCTGACTGCCACATTACTCACCAACTGTTGCACAGTTAAATTCAGCAATGTTTTGGGAAATTAGAGGATACTCACACCTACAACAAAATTCACAGAGATAAGGCAGGCAGTCTTCCCCATTATGCTGACTACATGGGACTTTCCAGAATGTGAGATTAACCCATTTTTTGTTAGAAAAACTCTGGCACCGATACCTCCCTGGAAAGGATCCATCTTTACAATGTCATGGAGAAAAGCCTTCAAGCCAGTGAAGCGCCTTTTCCCAACTCATTGAAGTTCCATCCAAGTTTTATTGCTTTATAAACAGCAGAAAAAATGCAACTTCCTTTCCCTTGTTCACGTTCCTCAGAAAACAACGGCAGCCTGTCAAGTAATAACTGACTACAAAAAAAAAAAAGAAATTGGAAAGAGCCGGATCTGTCCTGCCAGAGTAGTTCTGCGCTCCACCTCTGGGAAGGCAGAGAGATGCCAGCAGCAGGTGAGGAGATGCTGCTGAGCCCCACTCCACCAGATCCGTGCCTGGCCTCACTCACCGCCCAAGCAGAGAATCCCCAGATAGGACAGGGATCCCCTGGGCAGGGTGACAAGAGGGCTCCCTGTGCAGCAAGGGTCCCCTTCCTGCTTTCTGGCTGGTGGCAGGAGGTGCTTTCGCCCAGTACTTATGTGGCAGCAGTTTGTGTGACAACAAAGGAGAGTCGAGGCACAATTCTACTGCTGATACCTGATACGGGGCTACCACAGCAATTAAGACTAATACATTTTTCTTGATTAAAACTGGGAAAACCAGTGTGACTGACTATGCAATGCTGCTCAGTGCCACACAGCCCCACTGTCTTTCTGGCTCACTGCACAGTTTCTCCTCTCCAGCAAAGGGAGGCAAGAGGCCGTGCTTTCCCAGCCTCTCATCAGGTAGAGGTACTCCTTCCTTTCCCCACCAAATGGCACAGCCACCTGGAGCTACCACCTCCACGCACCAGGTAAAATCCTCAAAAAGGTCTTATCCCCTGAGTCAATCAGGGAATTAATCGGGGGAGAAAGGCCTTGGCCTCTGTCCAAACCCCCCTGAAAATACAGTAAAGCCCTACAGAAAACGTACCAGCAGCAGCAAGTGATCATGACACCAAACTCTATTTTGCTCTCAAATTGTCCCTGTCTTTTGCAGTACAACTTGTTGAAAAAAATTGGCTGTGCAACGGAGCGAGGCTTACACCCAACTTGAAGCTGCACCCCTGCAAGACTGCAACCACTCTACTTCCTAGAAAGGAAAGCTCTCACTTAAAAGCAACAGATCACGTAGTATAGGGAGAGAGGCACACAGCAGCTGTGTAAGCAACTGCAGGGCTGGAGAGGACTAACACAGAGGCCTTCGCCCCAACTGTGGTGCTGTAAAATGACAAACGCTGAGCAGCCGAGGGGAATGGAGGCACAGTCTGAGTGACTTCCCCAGGTCAGATCAAGTTTACGGCTGACGAGACGCCGAGTTCACATCTCCAGGCTCGAGTACTTTGTTCTGTTGCTTTGCATCTCATACAGTCATTGACAGAGGGCAGAATAATCCCACAAGCTCTTTTAGGCGCTGGCACTATAGGACAAACAAACCTCTCAGTTCCTGTTTCAGGCACTCATGAGAGTAAAAAGCAGCCAAGTAAAAACACATTCTCCACTCTCAGCAATTTCAGGAACAGTCCTTCATAAATATCCAAGTTCATCTGTTTAAAATGCAGTTTAGTTCCCTCAAAAACAAGGTTTCTAACAACAGTTTAGCACCTCATTAGCACAATGTGTACTTTACCTTTTGATGGCCACTTGCTTGGAGTAACAGGTAGACTGGCCAGTATAAACGAGAGTTAATGAACAACGGTCCTTTCTCAACACAGTTGAAGAAGATTTCTTTTTCTACAGATATTCAGCCAGCATATTGTATCTTGCTAGAGCATATCCATTTATTCAATATGCTGGAGCTGGCCCTAGTTTATCCGCTGTGAAGTAATAAACCCCTATTAGGAAATGATAAAGAAACACATGCTCTAATAGCAACTCTGCACAGCAATCCTGCAGTATGATGCTGCCCGGCCATCTTACAATTAATACTTGAAACACTTAAGTGCACACATCAAACCCACACAGTTTAACAGTGTGGAGGTCTATATGGGATTAGCCATACCTAAGCCTTCCTGCTCGGCTGTACAGATGCCACAAAAGTACAGGTCCCTGGGCCAGCGGTTAGAAACTCTCCAGCATCATTCCCACAGCCCCTGTTGTACTTCTGTGCTCTTGTCCCCTCCCCACAAGCACCTTCTCATCTCTTGCTCACTTGGGCCTGCTTTCAGTGCATACATCCTTCTGTGACACTTAACCTTTGTTCCCAAAATTCCAGTGTGTTTGCCTGTACAGTTCATCCTTTCTTCTGCCAAAAAGCAAGCTGCTCCCCCCCAGCCTGCCGCCTGAGAGCTACAACCCCACACGAATTTCTACTTATCTTTAGGGCTAACAGAAAAGATTGGTTAGAAAAAGAAAACGATCTACCCCCACCTCACAGCCTCTCAAAGAGGGAGCACTCTGGTGACTTCCCTTTCCTTTGATGGCTGAGATAAGGTGCTTTTACAACCGTGAGAAGGGATTTATTTTCTGAATGAGCAGATTCTGAGCACAGACAGTGACTGTTTCAGATTAGAGAAAGGGTGAAAAGTCCAGAGACAGTAGCAGATTAGATTACAGCATAACAAAACAGAGTTCACAAAGCTGAAAACTTAGCTTCTGCCAATGCAGGAGAACAGGCTAGTAAGTGTTTTGGGTATCACTTTGACCATCCTACCTGGGAACAGCCCCAGAATGGTTGGTCCTCCACCATCTTGCCTGTTAGTGCTGGTGAAATGGTAACAAACAGAGATTTGTATATTATAATCCATTCAGTGATTGCTAGAGTACATTATATCCTGTTGACGAGGTCTAGCTCCAAGTAAAGGCAAAAACTACACCATACATCCCCATCATTTGTTCACTTCTTGCTTACTCTCCCCACTAAATGGAATTCAAAGCAATTCCAAAAGGGAAAATAGAGATAAATAAAATTTACTAACTATGTATTGTATTATCCTCATCACAAATATTGGTCATTAATAAGGGAATGGGGTGCTAAATGCATGCCTCTGCAGATGCTGCTGTTAGCAGTTCAGTCACAGCAGAATTACATAGATCTAAAACTTTAAAGCACCATCTCTGACCCACGTGAGTCATAGCTCCCCATGGCAGTATCAAGTGGTAGAAAACCCTTCCAGACCTCTTTGCTTGATTTCTAGTTTCACTCATTTTCGGACCGCTATCCACTATGTGTCATTCAGGCAGTGAAAAAAATCTTACAGCAGCCTGTGTGATTACACTAAAAACTGGCAAATGTCTTCTTTTTGCTTTGCTATTTTATAGATTATGCTATCATCTAGTGTTTCTACAACCTGAAATATTTTCTAACTAATGCTGGTAACACAGCTGATTATTCTAGATCAGTGCGGCCAGATCCCACCAACCCTTCCCCATTTTACTTAATCTGAAATTCATGTCAAAGCATCTGGTATGAAGCATCTTTGTAAGTGTGAACAATGAGCAAGCTGCTTGTTAATAAGGAGTAAGTACTTGCAATAGTTATTCATGAAAAATGAAAGTTGCAGTGGTAACAGTACAAGAGCTAATTGTAGCAGGTCTAAGTTACAGCAAGGCATATTTAAGACAGACAGCAGGAAAAGCTTTCTGCAGATCTTTTTTTTTCTCTCTCAGATTTCTTATCAACTGCTAAAAGCTGGAGAGAAACAACTGCACTCCAGACAATTATGGAGGAAGTGGGTGGTTGGAAGTGACACGAGGAGCTGGGGGCCCTCGTGCAGGCAGGCACTATTTTTAAACACTGATGTGGAATATGTTTGTTCTGCTCGGAGGAAATCCGTCCCCCCATACTGTGCCATGCCCACTCACTTTAAACTGAAAGACTTCAAACATCATCCATATCCTCTTTCTAGTTTCTGCTGTAGGACTGAATTTGTGACTTCTTCATGGGAAGCATGTTAGATCCCAGAGACTCTGTAAAACATTTTTTCTTCCCTTAAGAATTTCCCTCCCAGTTGCTTTCTACCAGCAGTAGCACAAGCACTATCTTCAACACAGACTCACTGCTAATATTTTAATCACCACATTAAAAGCACAACTCACCATGGCGTTTACTCCCCACTCAGCTAACACAAGTGACAGAGCACTCACGTTGATCTCAGTAGCAGGGTATTTTTCAAACAGGGGAAAGCAACAGGAAAAAAAAAAATAGTTTCCACTGTGGTCCTATACCTGCTGATACAGGAACCATCTCTGTGCTGAAGATCGGTCTGATTCATTTTGCCATATGATTCAGACTGATGCAAAACAAAAAACAAGCAAACAATAAAACAACAAACAAGGTCAAACTGCCTGGAAGCTGTTTGTTTTTGACAAATGTACATTTATAGAAGTCCCATTTATTCCAAAAAAGGAGACAAGAGCCATGCCTTCTTTACAAAAAGGGAAATTTTTGTAAAAATTTTGTAAAAAATTTTGTAAAAAATGCCCAGACAGACACACGGCCGCTGTCAGTGGCGAGGGAAGGTGCCTTGGAAAGCTGCCACAGCACCATCACCTCTCCTCGCTGGAGCCACCCGGCCGCAGGCAGGGCCAGCCTGACCTACTTGGGCCTGCACAGCCGCAGCGTGCCACCAGCATGGGAGCAGACCAAGACGATTTAAAAAAATAATAATATATATATTTTTAAATCCAGTTCTCTCTCCTCATACAAACACAGCCTTGTCAATACTATTAGTGCTATTTTTCCTGTGAAAAGTGCATTACTGATCAATAGAGTATGTGCTACTTTGTGGGAAGATGAGTAATTGAATGAATTATGAACAGAAGGTCCTTCTCTTCGGCTGACATTATCCCTAACCTGCTCCTTTTTCTCTGCATAAATTCTGCCTGGCTTCTTAGGAGTGAGACAGGCAAAGATCTCAGAGCCAGAGTAAGATTCATGATTAGATCATTATCTGCAAGTCAGGTCTCCTCAATTCATAAAAATTCAGGGTTAAGTCTCTTCTCCTAATTCAAGTCAGATCCTTCAGCCCAAACCAAGCACGGGGATGAACTAGGAGAGAGGAAGAAAAGACTGTCAAATATAACAATATAACACTCAGCTGCTTTATCACTATTATCACAGTAAAGTTTTATATGCAGGCACCGAGGGTCTTAAATTAAATGTCAAATATCATCTGGCACCAGGAACACGAAGTATAGTTGCCTGCAGGGAAAAGGAGCCTGACAGCTTTGCTCTGCTTGTCAAAACAGCATTTGCCTCATTCAGTTCTTCGGGCAAATGAATCACCATTTGCCAAACAAAAAGGCACTAGGAATCTATTCACTAAAGCCCACAAAAAAGGAGGTGGTGGTGATGGCAGGGAGTAAGGGCATTTTTTATTTTTATTTTTTTTATTCTATTCAGATGTTTAGAAGATTGATTTCTCCACTTGTTACAGAGGCACAGAAGATACAGAGACGGTCTTTTTTTTTTTTTTTTTTTTTTCTTCCTAAAATTGAGGTTGATACAAGGTTGTTAAGTCTTCTCCCCTTTCAGCTGGCCTATGTCCTCCTCACCAGTTAAACAAAAGAAATAACCCAAGCTTATTTCCCTCTCGGGCAAGCCAGGAACTGTTGCTGCCTTTTTGAATCGACTCCAGAAAGCTTGCCAGCTGAAGTTTATGAAGTCTAGTTAATTGCTGCAGCATATTGATTTCATGTTTGTATGGGGAAATGTACAGCTACAGACACCCTGGCTGGTTACCCTCCCGGTGGCTGGCACAGCCATCCTGCTCCCTGCTCCTGCGTAGGAAAAGCTGGGATGCTCTCCCACTGCTACTGCTGCTGCGTCCAGAGCCACCAAACAGCTTCCCAAAGCCTGTAGCACCGCTGCAAAGGCAGATTGCAAGGAATTCCTGATAATCGTGCAGATTTCAGAAACCACACAGAACAATCTAGCTTCCAGAAAAGCAGAATAATTTAGACAGTAATAACTTTTCTTAAGCACCTGGTTTTGTCAACAGGGAGTATTCTCTGCCTCTGCAGACCCAGGGTACAGCCCTCATAGTGTATGGGGAGCTACGCTGCAAGTTTTTGTAGCAGTGCCTGCAAGCAGGAGGACAACACAGGGTGAAAACAGCAGATCCCAGCTGGCACAGCTGGGCACACTTGCATGCCTAAGCACGTGCTCGAAAATCTATGGTAATTACAGCTACCTTCCTGATGCATTAAATTCATTTTAAGAGGGATTTTGGGGTGTAAACTGGAAACTAGACTTAGGTGCACCAGGAAAACAGCTATGGAGTAAGGCATGCCCAACTTGGAAAAAAAAATCAGTGGGGACAACTGCCACGGACAGACCGTAACTACCTGGTTTGCTTTGATGTGCACAGCCCAGGAAGAATAGCATGCAAAATGCCAGCAGAGAGAGTCTCTGGGACCGTTGGTGGAAGCAGCAGGCTCCACAGCAGACAGCACTCTAGCATAGGTCACCACACCGCTGCTTGTGCCATCGTCATGCAGGTACAAGGATTTGGTTAAACGATCACACAGCTACCACAGCAATTTGCTGTTTCTCTGCCACCAGCACTGAGCCTTTCCCTTTCACTGCTCACCCTCTTCACAGACCGGGGAAGAGTATGATCTGGCCAAATTAATTCCTGAAATTTCTTACTGAAAAGCCTTTCCCCGTGCCCTTGGAACAGCAAGCTCAGTAGCAGCTAAAGTCAAGCATAAAAATGTTAGCTACAGGAGGAAATAGAAGAGTGAATCGAAAAATTTCTTGTGAAGTAGAAAATAAAAAAAGTTTCCACCGTGAAAAATCTGTTTGGGTGCTCACATGTTTAAGCCACCTTTCTTCTCCCTCTCGCCTCCAACCTCCATTCCCCTCTCTAAACAGAAAGCACTCAAAAAGGTTCTTTCCAGAATGAAGATTTATAAAGTTTTAACAACCAAAAGTGACAGTGGAAATTCTAAATGTGCACAACTTCAAAATGGACATGGTACCTACTCTGACCCACGGTCACCAGGCAGAATTGCTGGCCCTGGTTAACTTTTTAATCAAAGAAATAAAAGGCAACTTTGGGCATTTTGAGGGGGGGGGTGCTGGAATCCATCCAAGTTTTAGCAGCGAAAGGAAAGGCTGCAAGATTTATATTAGACAAAATCATAAATCTTCATCCACCCTTCGCAGAGCTCTGATGTTAATGCTAAAAATAACTACAGTGCCTGTGGGATTTCAGCATTTGGATTAATCAAGTCTTGTGGTGCTAGAGGGGAAAAAGCACTACAGGAACAAAGCGCTGAAGGATTTCAGGACCCAAGCGTACAGGCAAGGACGCCGCATCCCAAGAACAAGCTGCCATTTGTTTCTGGCTTAGGCAGATGTTCCATAAGGATTACAGCAGGGGAAGGAAGAAAAAAAAAAGCAGGCAGGCACAAAAGCACATTGAGACACAGGTCAGGCTAGAGCAGAGCTGTCAGCCTTCCCTACCCACAGTATTAAAGCTTAATTAGCCTGAGATCTCTTATTAAAGTCCACGAAGCAGGACAGCGTATCAAGGAGCCGCATGTCTCCAGTCACAACTTTCCTCCCCATCCTTCCAGCTATCTAGCATTGGTTTACCCCTGCTACACGACTTCCACACAATGCAAATTTCACAAGCACTAAAGCACGATACTCAACAGCTGAGAAGTGGAGAAACCATCATCGTGGTTACTAAACGACCAGGGTTAGAGTTGGGAAAGATCTGCTGAGTTATCTCAGCTAGTTGCTCTGGTCCTGGTTTATGCTATTATTCTATCCTGTATTTGCACCAAAATAAGGCACCTAACTTCTGGTGTCCTCCTGAAATGAAGACTATTACTGACTTTGATATTTGGGATTTTCTTTGTAACGTTGGATCCCAGTTTGTTTTTCCTTACAATCATGAAAAGCTTCTTGTACAACACACTGTAAATGCAATTCTACCGATATGCTTCATTTTACAAATACGCTGTGGAGTACAAACCACCTCCTTTTATTATGGTTGCTTATAAATAGTAATGCCACTCACTCCCAAGACCTCAGTGGAAGCTCCACAGTCACATCATCTGATATTGCCATTATTGGTTTTTGGTTAGCAAATTAGAATTTACTCTAGCTGTAACCATCAGTGGCTCCTGCTCCAATATCAGAAACAGGATGTAGTACTCTGGATGCTGCACCTTCTCTCCTATTTCCAGGAAGACCGTCCAGGCATCTTTGTCATATTGACTCCTCCTGGTCACGTTACTCCTCGGAGAGATTTCTAGCACATTTTCTGACATTGCATGAAAAGCTGAGAACAACTTCTTTGACTTCTCTGTGATGTTCCAGCACAACCTTAGCTATAGCCTGGCAGAGTCTGGACCTTTCATGTGATGTTTGTTCAAAGCCACTTTATAATTGGAGCTGGCCCTTAAGGTAAACACTATGGTAAAAGTTCATTACGCGTTTGTCTGCTGTTCAGAGAAAAAAAAAAAAACAATCCCACAATTACCAGTAGCATGTTCACAGTCAGAAAATTGAGGGGGAAAATGTGACTTACCACCAGGCATATTAGAAGCCTGCTTTCTCTTTTTTTTTTGATTGGCAGGCTTAATTAGAGCTTAATGCAATGTTCGAATAGGCATTAACAATATACTACGGTTAGATCAAGGAGAATGAAAGGCAAGAGCAAGCAAGCAAACGTTCAAACAAGCAATCACTTCAGTAACTTACTTTGGGGTCTGTGAACTTGAACTTTAGCCTTTCCACCATCTCCAGTGTGACCAGGTTCAGTGCAACACGCTCTGTTCTGTAGGGAAAGAGAGCAGAGGTCAGTAGACAGAACTATTTCAACTCTACAAAGCACAACAAAGATTCTCAGTAAACAATGGGAGGCAGCAATTTTTCAGCTTATTCTATCAGCCAAGTTGCAGTAAAACTATGAATACATTAGCCTGCCCTTGTGGGACTGCTTTTGTTCAGTCAAAATGACCAAGAAAGAATGAAAAAAGGAAGCAAGCATGAATTAAGAAAGAAAGAAAGAAAGAAAGAAAGAAAGAAAGAAAGAAAGAAAGAAAGAAAGAAAGAAAAGCTGCCAAGTGAACCAGGAGACCTCCTAGCATGAAAATCAAATGCAATTGCATAGGCAATTCATTTTTCTCATGGCTTCCTTGCATAATTGTTAATGAAGCAGGGCTATGAGGGATGCTCACGGATGCTCCACAGGCACCACCAAAGTCGGTGGCTCAGGAGCTCGTGGGAGGCACTCGGTCCTTTCATGTACAGGTGTTAAATTTGCTCTCTGGAACGTAGATTGAGTGCCTGATAAATTAATACTCTGCATTTATATTTTGATTTATTTATAAATGGGAGCAGAGAGAGGTTTAAAAAGTACTAATTAAGGAAGCAATCAAGAATGCATGCTTCAGGAGAGAAAAAGTGAAGTGTGAGATACTTAAGGAATACCTGAAATATTTGCTTCCTTTGCTTCATCTACTCCCTACAAAAAATTGTTACTCTTATTCAAAGAGGCAACAGCTTGTTGACAAATAAAGAGTTGAGGCAGAATCTAAGGGAGGCTTTTTTTCCAGAAGCATTTTCTGATTTTATCTACAGCATTTAACAGAAAAGAATCCCAAAAATGTGCTGAGACCTTGCTAGAGGGAGGCTTAGATAACTAACCCCCGATTCAAATGCCTGCATCCAAAATGTAAATCCTCAACCCCCCACCTAATCCTAAAGGCATTTAAGCGTCTGCCAACAAAATACCTTAGATATCCTTTTTTCCCCCCCTCTGGCACGGAGCGTACGGAGACCACCTAGTCTCAATGACCGAGCAGTCCGGCAGCGGCCTCGCACGTTGCTTCCCACCCAACCCACCTCATTCCTCAGCCTTTGCCGCAGGCAGGCCGTGTTTCAGCCAGAAGGAAGCAGTGCTCCCCTCTTGTTGCACTGCCAGCACCTCCCGCAGTACCAAAGACCAGGCCCAGCGAGGCTGTCTGCCTGCTGGGCCCGAAGCCCGATCCTCCCAAGAGGAGTGCTCCAACTCTCGGCCTGCTGGGCCTTCTGGGGCAGGGCTCGGTCTCTCCTACCGAAGCTCCTCCACTCAGCATAAAGCCAGTCACCAGTCAGAGCAGGGGAAACCCAGGCCCTGGTTCAGAAGAGCATTTGGTGTTAGAGTTGCCGGATGGCGCAGAAGCAATGCTGACGCCAGGCCTCCTTCCCAAATCTTGCCCCTCCCGACAGACCCCTTCTCATTCACGCTCTGAAGAGCGGGAAGAACGCAGGAGGCCCTCTGCGCGTGGCCCAGCCTCCCACGCCATGTCCTAGCGAGACAACTGGGTTTGATGGCCAAGCAGTGGGCACTTGTGCTTTGTCCCAACATCGGCCCCCAGGCCGAGAGGCAGCCCCAGCACCGCCGGGCGCTCCGGCTCCAGTCCCAGCCGGAGGACACAGCAGGCACCGGGTTAGGGAGGGAGAGCAACAGCACAGGGGCCGATTCCCCTCAAACCTGCCTTACAGTGAGGAGTGCACGTCTCGCGGGCAGAGTTAGAGAGCGTACTCGTTCCCACACACAGCTCAGCCCAAAGACCAAGGCTTCTGCTTTTTAGCAAGCGAAGGCTAGCCGTGGGGCCAGCCTTCTAACCTGGGGACATGCCAGGGCACTCATGAGGGTGGTCAGTGCTAGTACAGAAGCCCTCCAAAGCAAGCACGGGGCAAAGACCAGGCTAAACTAAGTGCATCACTGGAGACAAGAGAAGGAGATCGCCTCATGAGGGCACTGAGGGCTTCCAACAAGAGCACCAGCGTGTGGTTTTTTGAATGCATCTTGACTGACCCTTAAAGCATCTCTTCTGACGCAGGGGAATGCTCCCTCACCATACCACCGAACACCACAACCTCGAGACCTTCCCACTTCACAGTGCTCGTCCCACTGCTGAAGAGCCCCTCTGCAGCACAAAATAGTACCAAATCCCATTTCACGTGTATTTGGTTTCTGGCTCATGGTCCCAACATTATCTTTCCTCCTGCCTCAGAGAGCTCCCTAAGAACAGGAACACTGCAGTGAATCTCCTCTGCTCCTTACTCTCCCTTCTCGCTGCAACTCTGGTGGCGCTTGTGGAGTGCCAATCACCAGGCTTCCCAGGTACTGCATCCTCCACTTTGGACAGCACAATTATCTCTCGAGCAATCAGCTTGTGACATAACAAGCATAAACAGCAGCGAGAGAGAAGATTCAAAAGCAACAATGTTTTCACACAGGTGCCCCAAGTCACTAAACAAGGAAACCCTAAACTCGTAACATATGGTACGCTGGCAGGATTGGTTCCAAATAGATTTTTTTTTCTAAGCAGCATCAGTGGCAAGCGTCCTGAGGGACTAGTTATACTCAAGACAGAAGGCAGAATGCCTCGAACGAGCCAAGAAGCATCCCAGTGGCCCATTAACGTACCCCTGAAGTGACGGATGGAGGCAGACAACAAGCACGTTTTTTCCCCTCGAGAGCGGCTGCAGACACTGAACGTAAAACCAGAGATTTATGCCCGAGTTCCACTCGGCTTCACCCCGGCCGTGGCCTGGCCGCCCGCGGGTCGCTCCCGGGTCTCTGAGCGGGCCCTCCGNCCGGGCGCGGCCCCACCTCCGCCGGGAGCCTCCAGGGGCGGGGCCCCCGGCGTCTTAAAGCGGCGATGGCGCGACCTGCCCCGCCGCCCACGCGTGTTCAGGACACGCGCGCGCGCGTGAGATTTCCCCACCGCTGCCGCCCTCCTTAACCCCTTTGTGCCCCGGGGAATCCCCGGGAAGGGGACGCGGTGGGAGAGGGCACATGAGCATCGCCCTCTGCTCGCAGCTAAGGGACCCGTCGCGTCTCCTCGGCGCGGTCCGTGGGGGCCCCCGAAGCGACGCCG
>VXAA01002814.1:11696-31771 GCA_013399115.1 Anseranas semipalmata | reverse complement strand
AGAGAGGGTCCAGTGCAGAGCCATGAATATGATTAAGGGATTGGAGCATCTGTCTTATGAGGAAAGACTAAGCGAGCTGGGCCTGTTTAGCCTAGAGANGGTTGTGGAGTCTCCTTCTTCGGAGATATTCAAAACCCACCTGGATGCAATCCTGTGCAACATGCTCTAGGTGACCCTGCTTGAGCAGGGGTATTGGACTAGATGATCTCTAGAGATCCCTTCCAACCTCAACCATTCTGTGATTCTGTGATAATGGGACTGAACAAGCCCTCCTGAAATCCATGGAGGGTACCCAACTGGGACAAGTTGTTGATATGCTGGAAGACCGGGCAGCCACTCAAGAAGACCTTGAGAAACAGGAGGAGTGGGCTGACAAACCTCCTGAAGTTTAACAGAGAGAAGTGCAAAATCCTATACCTGTAATGGATCAACTTTATGGACTGAATCAGGAAGATAACAGCCAGTGAGTACATGGACATGATTATTCCCCTCTGCCTTGGTCTCATGAGACCACATCTGAAATAACGCCTCTGGCTGTGGGCCTGCAGTACACAGAAAAAGATCAAATTATACACTTGCATCACTGACCACCTAAATTTCCATAAGCAATCTAGGCTTGTTTTGTAGTTTATAGAGAGAAAAAGGTATTTCTCATCTATAATTCATCTCAGCCAAAGGTAAATGTTTAAGGTGAGTCATGACCTAGGCATACCTGTTTCTCTCCAATGACTTCAAAAGGATTTCATACAAATTGCTCGGCTGCCAACAGCCACATTTGACAAGTCTAACACTGTCAGAGCAACCTCCCAAGGTATTTTGCATTACACCTGAAAAAAGAAGAGATCACTTACAGAGTAAGTATCAGTGTAAAGTCTGAGCTCCACTTTTGATTTAATTTTGACTGAAATTAAACACGCCAATTACAGAACTAAGCTCAAAAATTTTGTTTGGGAAAAGATATGAAAATTAATCTCAAGTACAATTGTACTTTCCTCCCTGAGATGAAAAGACATAAGATTAAAATTCCAGGTATAAAAAGAAAACTGAGAAATATTAATGTAACAGTATTAAAGGAATTATTTGTACAAACTCTTACTAGAGCAGTAGGCTACTCATTAGAGTTTTCAAAAAATCTTATCTGCATGTCCGTGGGATCTCTAAGACTGCAAGTGTGGGGTTTCCGTCTCTTAGCTATTTATAGGGTCTTTAAGCCCATTAAGAGATTAAAAAAAAAAAAAAAAAGACACACAAGCCATTTAGTACATGTAATCTGTTTGCCATCTCTGCAAGTGCCACATTATTTCCAGATTCATAAGTGTAAGGACACAGTAAATCCACTCCCTAGCCATTGCATTATGCTCAGCAATACCTATACTAGTACTCTAGTCTGAGGCATTGTTGCCTGCTCCTGAAAAACAGAACACATTCATACATGTTACCACCTGCCAGCAGGACCAGAAGCTGTCTAAAACTTCCAGTGTTCTTCTAATACTCTCACTGCACACATGAAAACTTAAAACCCATTGGAGTGAAAGCATGAGGTTATCAGGATCACCTGAAGCACCAAACATAAATATCACAGAAAATCCAAGAAATTCACAGCTCAAACGTCTGGCTTCATACCTGGACCACTTGTGTAAAACCTACATTTTACTTGAATTTTGCTGCCTCTTGCTAGATCTAGTGAAAACATTACATGTTCAGAAGTATATCCGTTTTTTTTTTTGCCACCACACTAAGAGGGATATTTCTTCTCCCTCAGACTTTTGTTTCTCTCACATCGTTAGACTAAGCTACAACTACACAACTGGAAGGTAATAAATCACTTGAACTATATTCAGGGTTGACAAGAGGGATAACCTGTTAAGAGCAAAGAGCATTTTGTTGCATGTTTACACTGCTCCTACCATTAGAGATACAGTGTATTTTTGTACATTTCTTGATGTTATTTCAGAGAATATAACTACACTGCCATGGCTGCAGCACACACAGACATTCCTGGGCTGTCCCTAAATTGCTAAGCTGCGAATAAAGCTGGCAGTGGAACTGCAGCAGCACCAAGTACACTGCAAGTTTGTTTAATAGCTTCTCTGGAGGAATTTGCAGTATTGGAAGTATAACTTCCATTTCCCTAATGACAACTCTGACAGCCTAACAGATGTAAGATGCACTGAACGTATGTGAGGAGCACTTACCTGTAATATGTTTCAGAATGCTTTTGTGTTTTAGGATCACTCAGTAGGGGCAAACAAAATGAAGACCACAACAATGCATTTCCATACAGTTCTGTAGGTCAGCTTCAAAACCTCCAAAAATTTCTGAAAGTGGGTTTAACAACATCATGGAAACTTTCCCATTTCTCCATTACAAGAAAAATTGCAAGGATATGACAGTATATGATTAATGTTTTACTTAATACTAAATTTTGATAACAAAATTTAAACAAGAATTCTAATAAAGAAAATGGAAGAAGCCCACATCTCAAAGGGAAATCTAGCCCAAGATACCTTTGTGAATACTACTGTCACAAGTTCTGCTATTTCTTTTAGCTCATGAACAAACCCTCAGGTGAGAGGAATACATTTTCACCTTAACTAATTGCTGCTGTTTGTCCAAATCACAAGGCTACCATCAATCAGAAAAGAATATATTTTAAAGCCCAGAGGTGGTAAGAAACAATTTAATGAAAGACATTTTTCTCTTCCTTTTGAAGTGTCTGTAATAAATTACCCATTTTCCAGGCAGAACTATTCAGGAACGTCAATGTATCACCATGCTGTCTTAAATATGAGAAAATCATTCATACCATGGAACCATAAATACATTTGGGGGGGATGTTAAATAGAAAGAAGGTAAAAAAAAAAAAAAAAGATTCTCCAACTCCTAAGGAATTTGCAGACCTTGCTGTCAGGAAAGAAAGAAACCAGTATCCAAATGTTGCTAGTAGAAAGAGCATGGAGAACCTCTGAGGTGGATACTGCTACCACCTATGGTCATTTAAAGTAATCATGACTTACATCACAAATACAGCTTGTCAAAATTTACAAAAACATATTTTGCACAGCTTTTGGTAACTATGCAAAGCCACAAGCCTTAGAGACTAGAGCCTCGTGTCCTAGTGAAAATTCCGCATTTGTCTGAAACTCAATATACTGGTGAATTATCTGAAACACGATATATACAGTTGCAAGAATATCTTAGTCATGTAACCACAGACAGAGGTCTAGTCCATCGCAACACTTGACATAAGGGTCCTTGTAGTAACTCTCATCTGCTACTGCAGAAGAAGCAAATATCACAAAGTATTCCATATTTTGAACAGGAACCTGATGTCAACTGTCACACAATAAAAACATATAAATGAGTTTCTCTGTCATAGATAACCGATTCAGAAACTTCATCCAGAGAGTGGCATTGGAACAGAAACCTTATCTGGCATCCCTCCAAGATCCAGACCCCCCTGTTTAAACATGGACTATACAGCCAAAATAAAAATATATAGTTCTCTTTCATCCCAGCAAAATGCATACAATCTCTTCAGTGTATGAATGTAAGGCATCAAGTTAGAAACGGTTCTTCTTCCATGGCACTATCATGGGACGTTCTCAACAGAAAATCTATTGGTCACTAGTTGTGCCTATGACACTTGCTAGCTAGTTGCCCGACATTACACATCAACTGTCAGAAGGCCCCTTTCATACTGCAGAACAAGGTTCGGATATGGGAAATGAGCATAAGTCTTATCAAAATCCCAAAGTCTCACCTTCCCATATCTCAAATGCAGAAACACTGAGAAAGTCAATGCAAACCAGAGAGCTGAAAAACCCTATGGTAGGTTAAAGTTGATCTACCCTCTCTTGGTAAAAATCAGCTCAGGACATAGTAGCCTTTTGTAAGTACAATTCCACCTTAAACTGTGGTTTGACATGAAGACAAGGTTTCCCTCCCTAGGTGGAGGCAAGTCATTATGGAAACTGTAGCTTTGCCGGAAGATGCCAGACCTTGTACAGCTGGCTCAGTTTCACTTAACTGGAAGAAATTCCTATCTGCCTCAAAGCATCATGAAGAAGTAAGAGTGCACAGTTAAAAGGTGGCAAAAAGTAACACGTGCTGCTGAGCTCTCTCCCACCCACTTAAAATCCTTTTGTACCTGATAATCATCTGTGCACACCATCCGCCAGCTGTGAGGAAAAGTAAGGAACTACTCCAATTAGGACTACACATTCTGGTTAGTCCACTCATACTAAATGAATAGGGCATGCCACTTGTATATGCAACTCAATGATTGAGGCAAATTTGGTAAAGCAAGGAAAAGAGTAAGATGTTGATATTACCATATAACCTGTCACTTACTGGAAAGGATTACAAGCCAAAGCAGCTTCTATGGGAAACTAAGAAACTGATTTAGTGCACAGAGATTAAATAGGTTTCAATGGCCACAGTGTCATAGGGAAAGATGCAAAAATAATCGAGCAGAGAAATGGAACGGATTTTTATAGCCACATCATTTGTCTGATTTGTTTGGTGCATCTAAGTCATACTTTGAAACAGGACCACTACATTATGCCTGAAATTGGTGGTTTTCCCCAGAGTTTTACTTTTAAGCAGCTACAGCAACACAGCAACTACAGCTACACCTCCACCATTTCGGGTCAGAGTGGGGAGTACGGTCTTGCCCTCAGCTCAGGAAACAAGGGCAATGTGCCAAACCTGACACACACGAGCTTCAGTAAAAATGCTCAAACAAAGCGCAGCTGTCTAAGGTCAAGTCCCAGGTGTTTTGTTCAAATGAATGTTAAAAACCTTGTGAAATGGACACTTTCTAAATAAAGCAGGGATGATCTTGAACTCTTAAGAAAACTGCATTAAATATTCATGTCATGCACTAGTCACACAAACAGGGTTCCTACGATACAAGCAGATGCAACTGACCCATTTTTTTCAGAGGAAGATCAAATGCCTTTGATCAAACTGTATATTTTGAATAAGTAGAAGCGGGATCTCAACTAACTTTAAATTGTACAAAATTTTATCAGAACAATGGGGTTTTGCAAAATATTAATTATTGCCCACAAACAATTTTTGGAAAGGTCATCAAGGCTGTGGTGCAATAGCACTTACAACATAGAGTGTTTCTCCACACCTTTGAGCTAAACAAACTGGGGAGGTTCACAGTGATGCAGGACTTGCAAAAGAATAGCTTGCTTTTAGTATATTGAACCTCCTTGAAACTAAAATTGACTAATTAAAGTCGATTAATTAAAAAAAAAAAATGTCAGTGTCATGGTCAGAATTTTTCTTCAACAGTTTCAGAATCAGCCCTAGCAAAACCATACCATACGTCCTTCAAATAAATTCTTCCAAAAAAAAAAAAAAAAAAAAAAAACTGGAAGAGCAACATGTCTCAGATATGTAATGCCTGTTACAAGTTTGCTTATATAAAACCTCTTTGCAGCCATACAAAAAAAACTTCTTGCATGTTATCTAGTAGTTTGCATCCTTCCGAGTTACAGACCCTGTTTCAGATACCTTATGTTGTCAGTGACATGGGCTTTAGTGCCACTCAGTGTTCAAATGACACAACTGCAGGGAGCTGCTGTAGCAGAGCACTCAGTATATGTGGTGGAATGGTATTTATTAATTTGTGTAAAATAAGTGAATTTTAGAAAAGAGGATGATATTGATCCCTCATGTCATCTCATCTTCAGCCTTACTAATTCTGTTCTGGGCAAGTCATAGAAGTCAAAACGGGATTTTCAGAGGAACTGGATGAGCAGCATAAAATGATACATGAACTGGTAAACTGGCACAACCATAAGTAGTAAAGAAATCTAGAGCAGAGAGGAAGGGACAGGGAAAGAAGTTTGAAATACACGGGAGACAAGACAAAGTCAGAGGGAGCAAGAAGAGATGCTGAGCAAAGTGAGAGAAGGACAAAGTGAATGCAAAGAGAACGGGACAAGAAACTAGGGACAAGCAATTAGAAAAAGTCACGTAGGTTATAACTATCTATTGGCTCATCTGGGGAAATATTTATCTTCACTGAAATGCAAGATCTTGAATTCAGAGACATTTCAGCCTAAGGGAAGGAGTATAGTATATGGGATTGCCTCTCTTTAGTCTCCCTTTTTCTCCTTCCTAATTCTCATTAATTATTTTTGTTAATTTTGCTTCTTTTTTTGGTTATTGTTGTTTTTAACCTAGTAACGCCCTCAGAGAATACATTTTCTGAAGCACCTTGCCAAAATAAGGGTTCTGCTATCTGTGTCCTTTATAAATCAAAAGCAATCAATTCACAGAGGAAAAACAAAAATGATAGTCTTAATACATTATCAGTTCTACTGACAGTAATTCCCACAAACAGAAATATCTTCCAAGAGTTTTGCATAATATGAACAGGAGTTAAAATCAGACCAAACAAGATATCCTCCCAGGCCGGTAAGTGTCAGAGAATTAAAAACATAAATGGAAACAAAAATCAAGTAGGAGATGCTTCTTATTCCAAAATAAAAGGTTATTTGCCCAACCAGAATACAATGAAGCTAAGAAATATACTGAGAATCAAGCAGGCCAACAAGATCATAAAATAGGAGACTGCAGTTTGTAGAGGACACTGACTATCCCCAGTTGGACACTGTCACTCCCTGCCCTGCCAGCCTCGTCTGACAAACACTAATTCTGATAAGCCGAGACACACCAAAGGGCTGTGTCATGACAACTGTTATTTAAAATACATCAAGATATCATTATCACATGCAACAACTAGCACATAACATTACAATAAAGACATTTCCTTCAGCAGATAAGCCCTCAAAAATATACCGATCTCAGAAATACAGAAGAGCACTGAGAGTCCCCCTGGGCTGGCCTCAGGACAACGCGCGTCTAACACAGGAGACAGGTCGCTGCAGTACGGCATCACAAAACGGTGCTGAAGGAACACAAACTGTTTGGGGCTTGTATTTTCTTTTCTGCTTGAATTTATGTAAAATTGCTAATGGATAGAAGTTAATTAGCTACACTTAAGACTGATATACAACCACAGCCAAAGGGAATAAACAGGTTCACCAGCTGCTGTATTACTCCAACTACACCGTAAATTGCTGCATGCTATTAACATGCTCTCCTGGCTTCAATAAAGAAAATCTTATTGAAATCAGTAGCACACATTTCCTATTTCAGTGAGACATTGCAAAATTAAAATGATATGTAGTAAAAACAATATGTGTGAGCCACCTGCTTACTGTATGATAGAATAGATTGGCATAGAATGACAGCTGCTGCACAGCCAACATTTCAGATACTGTACTACCTTGCCAACTGGACTTAAATTCACACATGATTTCCTTGACTAGCACTGAATGAATTTTTGCTGCTATAAATATGCATTGGCAATTGTGATGAATCATCCTGGATACTAAGGGTCACTGTTAATTCAAATCCATAAAGAACTGTATCCAGTGCAAAAAGCCACCAGAGCAAATATTGGTGAGTCAGCACTGTTTTGATGACCTACGTGTAAAGGACACGCCTTGATCCACAATAAAGGATGACAATAATGAAGATCTCAGCTGTGGAGCTTGCTGGATACTCACAACACAAAATGCTACATCTTAAAACCAGAGAACTAATCAATCATTGCATGGCTCCTCATTCTAGCCTGAAGTCTGGGAGAGTTACCATGGCCAAAATCTTCGAACATTATTTAGGCACCTAGAGCCAGATTCAGGTAGCCTGAACTCCACTAAGTTCTTACACCTATCCTAGGCCTATTCTTCATCTGCATTTAGTTTTTAAGCAGACAACTCGAGGCAGGTCACTGCTCTGCCCCTTACTTGATCTTTCTGAGTTCGCTCTTCAGGCTCATCCAGTTCTCTGCACTGCTTAGTTAGAGGGTTCAGTGAAATGACAGCTATGTGATATTGTTTCTAATTCCCATTGATTTCAATCAGAGCTATGTGTCTAATTATGTTTGCAGATCTATTCTTGCTGTTTTTCTATTGAGAGGGGATGCCTAGAAACAGTAAATGTTTTACCTAACTTTCTATGCTAACAGCTTATGTCTAAAGTCAGTGCTGACAGGAGCTCTAACAAGAAATCACTGCTTTAGACTTCCCTGATAATAAAATATCCTTTGCATATGTAACAATAAATAGTCTAGGTATGCAGTTGGAAATAACCTTGTAAGGATGACTATGATTTACAGTTCTACCACAAGCAACAATAGTGTAGTGTTCATAAAAGGGCAGGTTTGGGGTAAAATCAGTCATCTATTTTAACCAATTCAAATGCCAATATCCCATCTGTTAAGTCTCTTTATTTTATATCAGTCTGCCATTTTCTCTTAGTGGTAGCATCAATAAACATTGTTGGTAATCATCTGCTTGTGCTCTAATGTGGCATATTCAGTTTCATTGAATAAAGCCAGGCTGAAGATCCCTGAAGAAAAAAAATGCAACTTGTTTAGCTGTGATTCAGATCCATGTCTCTGGTTTAAGAATGACTCAAAGTTGCATCATCACCAAACCTGAACACAAATAGTTGTTTGTTGGTTTGTTTTTTTTTTTAAATCATATACAGAACTAAACACTAATAGCAGCTATGCTTTATCTATTCCAAAGAAAATTTCAATTTTACTTTTTTTTCTTTTGCTCATTTTGCCAAGTGCAGTGGAATATCTCAAAAAAAAAAAAAGAACTTTGATTTGAGGTGTTCACTGAAAACAATATTTGTATCTGATGACGTGTAACAGGACTCCAGTTGAGGAATACCACTTAGATTTAAGAAAGGGTTTATTTTGCTTTTTTTCCCCTTTCAGATAGATTTGGAACTCACAGACTTGAAAGGCTTAATAACGCAGCCTGGACTCTGGCTTCCCTTCACCAATATTTGCCATAAAACTCTCAAATACATCTAGCACGATCACAGTCTGCCATCAGAGACAACCTAAAACACTATGACAAAGGCAAGCTTTGCTTCTGTAGCATTGTAAAACTACAGCTACAGTAATATAATTAATCACAGCAAACAATAGTTAAAACATGACCTGACAATTCTATACAAGCCCTGGCTTGTACAGTAACTTCAAAGACTCACAGTTTCTGAGTTCCCATCAGGTGTCTAAGGCTTCTGAGAGGGACCAACGCAACAGGAAATTCATGTCTTTCAGCCTTAAGAGGCCTATCAGCGAGACACGGAGGAGCTCAGGATCTGAAACTTCCCAATTGTGAGATCAACCTGATACAGAGGTTTCCAGAAACACAGAAGCTTGGAATATCAGGCTGGCAAGGAGCCATCTGGGAACTGGGAAACTCTTGGCTTTTCTTTCTTCTTAAGTCAAACCCTATCCATTAAAAATACAATTTTCAACAAGTCTGCATTCTCTGACATAATAATGTTCCATTACAGGTTATTGTGCAGACCTGTCAGGACTGACAATTCATCTCATGGGTCACCAGTCCCTGAACAGCCCCATGCTCCCAGAGATCCTCTATGTGCAGAGCTGGAGGAGATATCGCTCTGTACCACTGAGGACCAGGAGCTCCAGGGCAGCTGGAGCAGGCTGTGCCCTGCCTGCTCACAGAGCATGATTTAGGCTAATCTATAAAACACAGAATTCCCATAGCTGTCAGCTAGTACTGGACCGGGCCCTGACGTTGTAATGGAAACGACTGCACTTTCTAACCACATCTCATTTGACATGAGATATAAACCACGCGTGTTTGTTGTTTCTCTTTTTGACTTACTGACCTTAAGTTTCAGGTGGAAATAGTAGCTTCTGGTAACAGAGCTGGGAAATTTCTTTTCGGAGGTAACACATAAAACCATTCTCTCAGAGAAGAAGTTTGGCTTTTAATGAAAACTGTTATGTTAACAGCACTGTTCTCTAAAGTGAACAGAACTCACTTTTCAAATGAAAGACCACAGAAGTACAAACACACTAAGTTTAGAAGTTATATTCTTATACACTTGAATCATCTGTATAGTCACTGATGTCCAAAAATATATGACCTCGGCACAGAACTGCTGTTGAGGTATCAAAACCACCTAAATGATCTATTGCATTTTTTTTTTTTAATCTATAATTTGTATATTTTGGAAGGTGCTTATATTTTAGACAATAGCACACATAAATAGTAAAACAAGTAGATCACTGGGAAAAAGTAAATAATGGATATTTTGAAGTAAAAATGTTCAAATACTGCTGAAATTTAATTGATTCTGTAGGTGTGGCCTGACACTGTTCAGCACAACAGATTACTTGGAGTAAGGGCACTGGCAGGACCACTGCGGTCCCAGCCAGCCTGCTGCCTACAGCCAAGGTTATGCACGTTTTGTGCAAGAAACAAATGCTGTTTTAAAATACCATATGAATCTCAGATTTACTATTCAGCAACATTGCCTGCATCGATTTTCACGTACAATAGTGTAGACCTAACAAATAACATAGCAACAGAAGCAGTGTTTTGGCAGAGAAATTGCTGCAAGCAGCGCAGGTCCGCTAGAGGGCCCAGGGCCGTGCCAGGGAGAGCTGCAGGGAGCAGCAGAAGGGAGTTGCAGTTAATGCCAGGAAAACAGCAGTAGCAAATTTTACCCCTCCCCTCCCCAGTGAAACGAATGTATCATTAGAAGCCAAAAAAGAAATCTATATTAAGATACTGCTAATGTTCTAACAAAGTGACACAAACAAGTCACACCGCTAACAACTCACCTTCTTCCTACTCTAGGTATTTATAGCAATCTCTGAAATTTTACTGATATACCAAGTTCTATTAATTCTGCTATTCTTGCCCCTCTTCCCTTCTTCCCCACCCCACCCCCCAGGGGAAAAAAAAAAAGTAGGATAAACAAGGGACAAAGTGAAATCTTTAAAATAGAATTTCGTCTCCCCACTATTTATGTAAGTTAGAGACTCAGGACTGAGCTGATCAAGCCAACCTGTAGTCATCCTGCACATGGCACAGCACCTCACACCGACTCTCTGTGCACACTGAATCATGGCGACTGATTTTACAGGAGTCAGTGGTATGGTCACATATTACAGAGCAGGAACAAACCTTTCATTATGAAGGTCTCTTAAATAGAAAGTTGTTAATAAACAAAGTTAAAAATCAATTGACCCATTATTAGATGGCCTTAGAATAAAATGTGCCATTGCTGTACTTGAGCAGCACAGCACAAGTAAATATCTCTGAGAGAAAAAGCAAAGTCTTCTATGACAGAAACCAATTTGATATGGAAATGGGTCAACAGTTGCTTAAGATGTAGCACAGTTTTGATTTGATCTGCTATATTTGGACTCTATATGAGGCGCTTCCAGTAACATCGGTATTGCTTATACATGAGACTTTTGCATAATCACTGTATGAAGCATTAGAATTCTTCAAACCGAGAATGATTTTCAAAACGACTATACATAACTATGTTAATAATGTGGATACAACAGTATTTGCTAGAGAAAAAGAACAACTGTTTTCTCAAACAATTAGGATTCATGATACATTGCTTGGCAGACTATTGTTCAAAAGCCCACACAGTCCTTATCCAAGAGAAGCCCAAATGCATCCATGAGCACCAACTTATGCATAACACTGAGCTCAGAATAGACACTGATCAAACAGGGAAAAAATATAAAAATAATCAGACATACCAGATAAGTTTATTTTACAAATGAAATCCTGTATCTGTAGCAAACAGGTTTTTATATTGTTGCTTTTCAGAAACGATCACAGTTGGAGTTGTTCTTGTCTTAGGAAAACAACCAGATTCCATTTTAAGACTTTTCTTTCAAGATTATGATATAACCATTTACTTCCATGTACCTCAGCTGCTCCCTTTCCAGTTCACCTTGTTTTTCCTACGAAGACCCTAGTAATCCTTTTATCATAATACGGATTAACCTAATTTCACTCCTGAAAACTATGAAAGATGATTTCACTAAGCTTACCACCATGTTAGGGAACTTTCTCCAGCCAGTAGTGAAATCCACTTCTCTTTAGTTGGTTGTCCTTTGTTCACGTGTGCTATCAATAAGCATTGTTTTTTCTTTGCCCTTGTGTTCCATTGTCTGACCTTGGAAACAAGAACACAAGTACGGAATCATTTCCTCTAAGTATGTAACGACAATGAAGACAAGCATTCACATCCTAAAAGCCAAGTGCAGGCATTAAGGATCAGCTACTGGCTCCTGCGGAGCAATCACACATGGGAATTCAAACTTGGATGAGGTCACAGATGAGGTCCTGGTAGCCCCTGCAGGCTAGAGACATTATTAGCTGCTGGGTATGGACAACCTTAAAAAATAAAAATGGTGGTAGACCTTTTTTTAATCAATCTCTGGATGTTGTCTAGCATTGAAAGAGGACACATTCAAATCATATTAGCATAGGTCATAATGCTAACATATTATCCCTGCAGAGATGTAGAAGAATTATCATAGCCATAATAAGCCAGAGGTTCACTGAAATCTAGGAAAGTGGGAATTCTAGGTCTTCACACAGAAAACAAAATGAGACAAAAATTTACCAGGCTTGTCTATTTGTGATTAATAATAATGACTAAATCAACACAAATGATGTTTACAGGGGCTAACAACCTTTACAGAGTCCATGTGAATATCCATTCTGTTATGTGTCTTATACACCAACAAAGATGATATTTTGAGAACAAATATCTCTGCAATACATATCTCCACAAGGGTACAGCCCGTTCAATCCAAGCATATTTTAACCTAACAATTGCTATAGCATATTGCAATTATTAGACTAGATGCTATTAGTAAAAACCAAACTACTCAGTCCTATGTCTGTCTCTGTAACAGATGTCATACATAATGTTTAACAAGTAGTTCATGTCTCTTGATACCATTTTACCACTTGTAAAATAAGAATGCTTTTAGATCATTGAATGGTAGATGTTATAGAAGTAGAAAGCATTGACTATTATTTGTTGTATTATTATTATTTAATGTAACATATGGATGCAAAATTCTGGCTTGTTTGACCAGGAAGACAGCCCTATATGTTTAAAATTAAATTAGCATAGAAAAAAAATTAAGCAAACAGACTATCTCAAATAGGAAATGAAATAAACAGTATGGAGCTCTTTAAATACATAACAAGTAATCAGCGAAAGGGCTGCGAACGGAACCTGAGTGGGAAGCTTGTGACCAGTGAGGCTGATACTGCTGGAAGCCTCAATGAAAGTTAAAAGGCTCCATGACTAGGCCAGACTATACAGGCAATTAGAACTGCTGAATGCTGCCAAGGCATCAGGCCAACAAGAATTACAACTCAACAAACTGAATGAAGGAGAAGGCGGGGTGGGGGGAGGAATAAAAAAATAAAAATAAAAAAAAAGGAAAGGCTTTAATTAAATATTTGAGATCTCACAAGGGATGGGGAAAGTGCCAGGTAACTGGAAGATGGTTAACTAAACTGAGGGGGTCTGTTCTCTCATTAATGCGTGGGGGAATTTACAAGTGTAACTTCTACTACCATTAATTGGAGCTACAGTAAATGAGCGATTCCAATGTGCACTGGTGGGGAAAGGCTCCTGCTACCTAGATTGGTCTCACCTGTTAAGGGTTTACTGAAGAGTTACAGCGCGATTTCTGGATGTGAATGAAAAGGGTCACTTAGATGGAACCTCCTGAAATAAAAGTATGTACTACTTTAAATGCAGGGTGATCCCAGAATAAAGCAGTATTTTCATAAGAACTTTTCTTAGCAGCATTTCTTCAGAATTGTGCAAACATTTACTTCTCTCTACCCTACACCTCAGACATCCCAAAATAACGCTGGGGGGCATGCGTCAGATTCAAAGTGGATGAAATAACTGCACTTCTGCAGTTCTGTGTCAGAAGGGTCACCAGTTGGGATGATTTTATTGTGCCTGTGCAGAAATGAGACAGTGAAATGAAGCCAGCAGGTCACTCACCCGCAAAGAAGCGGTCAGAATGAGCAGAACAGAAGTACGTGTGAAAGGACCTAACGTTGGCGATGGTAGGGGAAGAGCTGCAAGTGTACCACGTCACTGGACCCAGTTAGAAACTCCATAGATGTAATTATGTCAGATAAGCATTTACACATCTTTATATAGCTCCAAATTCCATGGTTTTCACAACATCTATCACATGTAGAATTTTAAATGCATGTTAGTTATAATACACCATTTTGCCATCCACTGTTCCTCCATTAAGTCTGAAATCTGCTTCAGAACAAAAAATCTAAAATGTCATTGTTCCTGTAACACTACAATCAAGTCAGGAGTTACTTAGAGAGTCAAGAGAGATTTGTATTTTTTTTTCCTTTCAAAGAAATTTTGCAATATGTAAAATACTCTATATTTCTAGAACCCATGAATGCAAACCTGGAATAATAGTTTTAGTACCTCTTTCAGGTACATAAAATGGATAATTTAGGGCCAGAAAGCTTCTGTTAGCGTTCTATGTGTGTTACTGTATCAGTATTTCTTTCTAGAAAGTAGATACCACTGGAGTTTCAGAGTACGGCCTTAAAAACAAATAAATAAATAAGTGAATGAATAAAGGGACAACTCTGCATCTGTCCTTCATGCGATTATATACCACAGGATGGGTAACGATAAGGAATCTATTAAAAAAAAAAAAAAAAAGAAAAGAAAACAAGAGATGCTATGAGCCCTCAGACTTTAGGCCACATAAAATCTTTTTAAAATTCAAACTGCCCTCAGTTGCCCCAGAACTTGATCTCTCACATGAAATGTGTCTGTATGAGAACCAGATTTTAAAAGACTGTATCCTCAACTTTTACTAATGCCTTAACAGAAAGGTAATCAGGTAACCACCTCAGCAAGTCCAACATACTTGAAACTCATAAACCAAGTTGGAATTAGACTCTGATTTCATGATGGGAATAATACTATATACCTGAAAGAGTAAAGGAGAGCATTACCACAACAAATTAAAATTATGAGTACAGCTAACAGCAAATGAGATAACCATGAAAGTATTTACTGTTCTTGAAGTTCATTTCACATCACCACCACAGGATTACCTTATAAAAATAGCTGCCAAGAATGATTTGCTTTCTTCTCTTGTCTATCTTCATGAAAATACAGAAACCTGTAAAGGACAGAACAGACCCACATCTGCATTTGCTATGAAGGAGAGTTTACTTCACAAATACATCCTTTAGGGCCACAACACAATCAAATATTAGACGGCCATCAATGCAGGTATCATTTTTATATAGAGCTTAAACACTGACACAAAAGCAAAAGTCAATTATTACTAGCCAAACCTGTTAAATTTCTCAAGATGAAGATGGAAAAAAATGGAGAATTTTCACATTAAGGTGGTGGGCTATATTGTAGCTTAATTTATAATTTCCAGGCGTATAAGGCAAGCATAGACAGACCATATGTCTTTTCTTGGCCTTTAAATGCTCCTATTTTCCACTAGACTTGCCTTTTTCTCCATCTATTGGCAGCCATACCATTTGCTATTCAGGTGATTGGCTGTAATGAGCCAACTCCTGTTTCTGTATGAATAACCACTTTTTTCCCCAATTACTTAAGCTGCCAGCAAGTCACTGGTGTCATGTTCTTTGATGCAAATCCGACTGTCAATAAAGAACAGGACTACGTAAAGAGAGAACTTATGATGATACCCTTAGCTTAATATTTTTCTTAAATGCTATTCAGTTTAGCTTCCAGAGAATATGGGGAAGAAGGCAATGGTCCACAGTAAGAAGTACAAATATCTTTAATTGGCTTTGTGCTCCACATGCCCTTGTAATAAGCCTTCCCATATGGTAGTCTGAAATAAATTTATCAATCTCCATTTATGTATTTATGTCACTTTAAAAGGTCCATTTTAGTCAATATCAAAATCTATAAAAATGAAAAGTCACATTTCATTTTACAATTTTATTTTAAAAGCTAGGATACTGAATATATAGTTTGATATTTACAATTTTTGGAAATATGCAGACACACAGAAAAGCGTGGGAGGGGGGAAGCTTCTGAGGCCAAGGAGCACCAGTTATTAACAATATGAGAACTAAATATGTAATTTTAACTCACTTTTCTGAAAGGTCATTTTTTTAATTAATCTTTCTTAAGTGGGCTTAGATATTTTTCACTAAAAAGAAATATTATTTTAAGCCATGATACAGCTTACATTTTTCAAGCCAGAAGAACTTATTCTCAGAGTCCACCACACCAGTGTGATCATGGGGTAAGGGACAGACTCCTACCTGGTGATGGTGCTCCTAGTTGCAAGCACCATGTATACTTCAATAACAAATACTTCAAGAACAAAACTATTTTTCACAGAAAGATTGCTATATTAAAATTCTAATGCAACACAACAAAAGCAAAGCTACCCAATATTGAAGGCCTAGTCCATGAACTACCTACCTTCAAACCTGTACAATTTCAAGAAACCTCTGCAGACCTCTATCAAGCAGATTTTCTAGGTGCTGCTCATTTTTTTCCAGGTGCTGCCCATTTTTTCCAAATGATTCCAAGTTGAAGCCATTTTAAACCTTTAAGCAATTTCTTCAACATCTACTTCTGCAATGCAGCTATCAGCAGCTGATCTAAAGAGAAAGATATTTTCACCACATATTAAAAACTGCTATTGGCTCTACAAAACTCAGATTCAGTTCTACATCTTCCAGGTGCTCTCAGCTGGGACTTTACCTATGAACTAATTAGGTACTGTAGGAAGATCTCTTCTCTCAGCAGGTGTCCTAAACAGCTACTGCTCTTTTGCTGAAAGGTTCATGGGTTGTTTTTTTCATTAAAGACAAAATAATAAATTATTGTTTACGTAAGGTTGACAGCACTTTTTCACAGAGCTGAGACAGAATAAGCAGCCAGCAAAGGGAAGACAGGTGAAAAACAAAATTTAACAGTCTGCTAACAATTATATCATCTTTGATTGTGCTGATTTACAAACAAGAGAGGTCCTGTCTAATCTCTGTAAGGGAAGAGGAAGAGAAAAAAGCTGCTAACCCTGAAATTCACTAGAGAAATGCATTTAATGTCTGAATGAAACAAATCACTACTGTTAATTTCAGTGTGCTTAATTAGCCTGTAAAAAAATACAAATATATGTTTTAAGATTAAAGTTGTAGTTTTATGGTGTTATTATCATTATTTTCTCCCCACATGCTGAAATAGCACATAACTAAAAACAAATGAATTTCTTAATTCATTAACTTTGATATCGAAATTAACTACAATTTATACAAATTGTTTTACACACAGCTTTTTTCACCAATGCATTTTGAACAGGTGTTAAGACTGTTGCCCAGTTGTTGTTCTTCCAAACACAAATCTTTAAAGTCTGTACTCGAGGAAAATTGGCTGCCACAAACACTAAGGGAGCACTGCTGATCACGTACCAGGTATCTACAGACTGGAAGGAACAAATAGATACTTGACTGGATTTCCAAAAGTTAAGGCACCTGCCTTCTCTTTAGCTGCCTAAATGCTTTCAACTCTCTTAATAAATACTAATGGACTAATACGAGTCACAGACTAGCTGGAGCCTACATTTGAAATCTGCTCTCAAACCTCATTTGCAGATTGGCCAGATGGTAATTAGTGTGGAGGTGTTCTCCAGGCAGACTTGCTTTCAGGGCAGGGTTTTTTAAATTTTATTGGGGTTGGGGGAGGAGAAAAATAAGTCTTTTTTTTTTTCCCAGTTAAGATTAGTAACAGCTAGGAAAGGGTGAATAAAAGCCAAGCTACAACAGAATATTCTCTAGTTTGTTATATTTAAGAAACTGCTTGCAATTTAATCCAGAGAGACCAATAAACAGAAGACTAAAATAAAAAGGCAGAAGGCTGCAGTGTCAAAGTGCTGTTAAAGTACATGAGAAAAGCAATCCACTTGGGGTTCATTGTAACACTTCTAATAATGAGCTTCCCATATTTAGACACAAGAGATAGCAAATTCAAACCCCCTGGAAAGGATACAATACAGTTATACAACAACATAGCAAACTGTATTTGTTTTGTTATTACTACCTATGCACCCTATGGTTTCTTTAGGGAAGATAATATGATATCTTTATACCATGGTGTGTAAAATAGCCTGAAATCTTTCTTTAACACCATTTATGTACCAAAATCCTTCCCAAATAGAAAGACCTCCACTTGATGCTAAGCTTGATCTTAAGCATCACTAAAATATAATATGTTTTGTTACTGCATTTCTCTCTTAGAGGTTTTCAAAATCCTTCCAGTCAGTACATGAGATAGGATACATATTGTCGGGGATAAGTTGTTAAAGTGAATTTGAAATGTGCTTCTCAAAATATCGTTTACACATTTACCAGATGGTAAAATAAACATGTAAATTGTTATCGAGTATACACCAACTTTATACTACAATTTTACCCACTGTAGAAATGGTGTAAAAATGCTGAATATAGTGTTACTTGTTCATTTAATAGTTTATTAACATTTTAAATACATTTGGAGAATAGGTTTACTTTCAAAGAAAAAAATACTTACAAAAGCAGCATTTTAATCCATTGATCAGGTCAAATTAACCTACTTGCTTCTACATTCAGCATTTACTTTATCAATAATATGATTAGCATAATTATAGTTCATTTCAAAGTATTTGCCTATGCATAGATGTTACACGTGCTTAATGGAAATTGGTTTTAAAAGACTAATTTAAGTTGTGCAGAGTGCTGAAAAAGTAATTTTAAGAAGTATAGTTATCAACATCTCAGTTAAAGATAGCTGCTATTAGACCAATGGGCCACTTCGCCACTGGAATTTACTCTTTCATGAGCCACCATACACATTCAGAAACCTGACAACGTGAACACTTTATGTAGGACAAAATAGAAGGCATGGGCTAACAAAACTCTGTATCCTAAGAGCCTAATGTACGCACTATGTAGCAATACACTGGAATTAAAATCTTCCAGCTCAACTAACCCTTGATCTTCCCTAAAATAAAAGGTCTTATACATGTAATCATTTGTTAATGGTCCTGGTGGAAGACACCAGATGAAGTATTCTGATGAAAGCTTGTTGCTTGTGCTACCTGTAATTGGTGTCTCCTCCCTACCAACGCAATACATCAGTTATACTGTGCTACAGGATTCTTCTTCCTACCTTTCAGACTATGCCAGCTTCTTTTTTTTTTTTTTTTTTTGAAGAACTTCATTCTTTTGCTGTCTTAGGTTTAGGAATTTTCCTCATCTATGAGGAAATATATTCACTCAGCACATTTTATTTTTAGTCTATGCACCCAGCAGACTCTGAAGTGCTCCTCAGTAATGAGTATTTCAGCTAGTCTGCAAATTCTTTAAAATATCCAAGGACTTTTTCATCAATCCACAATGAAGTCTTGGATTCTCACCTGAGCTCTGTTTGAATGATTTTTTCAGATGCTTTTCACAGCATCTAAATTCAATCTCATGCCAGCCATTAAGCTCCTGTTTACTACTACATTGCTGCTTTACTATCATATGCCCTTGGCAATAGGGTGTTATCACGTAGATGCAAGTAATACATGATGATTCTCAAAAGTAATGGCACAGAGTTACCTGAAGAGTTATTTCATCAGTGGATTTTGGAGGAGCTTCTATATCCAACAAATACCCTGTATTAGTAGGTGTCACAACATAAAACACCACAAACCAAAATTATCTTTAAAGAATGCCCCCCCTGTACAGAGAGCTAGCACAAGGGTACGAGATAATAAGGTTTAGCAAGCCTGTCTAGTTTCTCTAGCTCAAACAATGGAAGCTTGTGGTTTAAGATTCAGAAGTCCTACTGACAAACTAAGTGCCAAAAGTTGCACCACACTGGATACTTCACCACGGCTCCAGCAAAATCTTCTAGGAAAAAATAAAAATTAAAATTAAAAATTAAAAAAAAAAATGCATGTGAGCACTTTTAAAGTACCATTTGGAATTTGCTGAATTGCCAACCTACCTGTTAGATTACACTCTGCAGCTCGGGTATTTTGCAAAAAGACACAGGAATACTTGATGATATTGAAGAGATCACAATAATAAGGTTTTTAATAACTAATAATATAATTTAATGTTACCTAT
>VXAA01002813.1:162158-187848 GCA_013399115.1 Anseranas semipalmata | reverse complement strand
TTCCCTTCCCTTCCCTTCTCATGGAGGGTCAAAACATGTATGCAATTCTTTCCCTTCCCCATATTCAAACACACAATTATTTTACGAATTACCTTCTTCTGATGTCCTGTTGACAATCAGGTACAAAAGACTGGAAAAAAAATTGTTATAGTAGTTGGGATAAAAATTAAGAAATCCAGGTGTGTGTTTGGGGTATTGAACTGAATTATAGAATAGAATCATAGAATCATCCAGGTTGGAAAAAGACCTTCAAGATCATCAGATCCATCCATCCACCTGTCCTACCAAGTCCCATCACTAAACCGTGTCCCTTAGTGCTACATCCACACATCTCTTAAATACCTCCAGGGGTGGGGACTCCACCACTTCCCTGTGCAGCCCCTTCAAATGCTTAACTACTGTCTCCATGGAGAAATTCTTCTTAGTATCCAATCTAAACCTCTCCTGATGCAGGTTGAGACCATTAATGATGTACATGAGCACACAGCTGGATATCGAAAGATATTTTGAAGTCTAAAAGTGCAAATAAGGGCCTATGGGGCTGTTTAAAGAGGGCTAAAATAGAAAAAAGGAAAGGGAAAGGGAAAGGGAAAGGGAAAGGGAAAGGGAAGGGAAAGATGAAAGAACTCATAATAGGTAACATTAGTTCTTTTACACAGTCTAGGTATTATGGGCGAACATATTTATGTGAAAAACTAAAAAAATGTTGAGTATACTTCAGTCAGTTTTTCAAAAATATGATTCATCATCGTTATCAATAGTAACTTTGAACAAAATTTACTTCCTCCAGATTTTAGGTTAAAATTCCCTGGGGGGGGGAAAAAAAAAAGATGTTTGTGAATATCTGCTTACATTATAACCACGGTTTGATTTAAACATATGTATAGCTTTTGTGGCAATTTGGATGTTCTTGGCAACGTATTTAGAGTACCTAAAGGTGCCAATATGTCCCCATTTGTTCTTCTTAGCTTTGAGCTAGCTTACACATTTCTATCTCTGTTTCTCCTATCCTATAATTTCCAGCATTTTTTTTTTCTTTCTAGAGATCAAATTTTTCTGGTTTGCATATAACTTTGGGATAACTAAGCTTGAAGCTGAAAACATTTAGCGTTTCTCTTAATACAGAAAACATGGGATTTAGCATTCCATTCTTAAAATTGGATACTCTTAGGAGATGAAGGTCTCACCTACTACTTATCTGCTGAAAATAGGTGATTCTTGCATGACTGATGGGGATGAAGGCTGGGAACTCAGCAGATTTTCTGAGATGCAGGCTGACAGGAGATGAGAGTCTATTATTTTTTTTTTTTTTTCTGTAGATAGTACTATGTGATATTGCTCAAGTATGCTCATTGACCTGGTCAGTGAGGTGAAGTTGCTGAATAACCATGGTGTGAATAACTGCAGGAAACCAGCAGATCAAAGAGCTATCCATGGTTTAAAAAACTCTTCTCAGGAGAAAAAAGTGTGAAGAAGGGGGTCAGTTCTTAGATGCTGATCCTATTGAGAACAGACAGTGATGGAAGAGAAGGGATCCTCTGGTAAAGGAAACCACTTTTTTTTATTTTTTCTTGTAAGGTCTGCACAGTATGCCTCTTTATTCTCCACCAAAATCAAAACTTTTGATGTCATCAGTGCCTTCAGGCCTTATAGGTCTAATTTATTTGCATTTTTAATGTTTGTTTTGGTACCAGGAAACTTGGTGTCAACACTTTAAGTAAATAAATACTGTAAGTGTGCTCCCCATGGAAAAATGAAGCAGTGCAATTTTGTATGAAGGGAGAACTATCTCTCTCCTGCCTAGGTTCACATGTCCTCAGACTTGTACCTTCTTTTCCTCTACATAAAGATGAAAAGGCTTGAGGAAAAGAAACTGTGTTAAATCAGAGAATCTGTCAGTAAACCCCCAGTATAGCTGCACAAAATGATCAGCAGCTGTAACCCGATTAAATGCAGCAATTTAACAGTACACTACTGCACACCAGAGAGTGTATATCGATATTCTCTGAGTACTCAGCCAAACCATTTGTATCAGTGCTTGCAAACTTCTCCTTAGGAATATTTAACATTTGGCTAGAGCTCCTCAAACACAAAGGGAAGAAGAGAGGGAAAAGAAAACGCAAAGGAACATAGTGCAACGAGAGCCAGTTAGTAAGTAAACCCACTCTATCTCTTGAACACAAAGTAATAGCTTCACAGGTGTGCACAGAAAAAGTTGCAGTTATAACATAACTAGAAGGTTAAGTACTTAAAAGGTCATCTCAAGGAACATTTAGATTAGGGTAGCCTTTATTCTTCAGTTCAAAGCTCCTGCTGCTGGTTTATGAGTCCAAAGTGAGGAACCAAGCTATTCCTTGTTTAATGTGATCATTTTAATAGCTAAGCCATTTCTAACTTTGCTTTTATAGCCAGCGTGGCTCCAGTCTGTGCTGATCTGAATGCTCTTTTGCTTACCCATATGTGTGTGTCATAAAAGTCACTATTTGGCTACCAATTACTGGGGTGAGGAAAAAATCTTTCCCCAAAAACTCTATTACAAAGCTGAGATTACACATTTCCTACTGATGCATTCAGTGTTAGACATGCTAGGAACCATCTTTATTCTAATAAATATTTTTGAAACAATATAAAAACATTCATGCAAACTTCTGATTATATGAAAGATATATATATATATATTAAGTTTTGTTTATTAATTTCCTTTTGTAGCTGAAACAGCATATCTTACCTAGGATTATATACTATGATTTTTGTCCTACTCATCAGCCAGACAATTTGTCTCAGGAAGGCTCACTGTGAAATTCAAAAAGCAGGACTCTTACATTTCTCAATCAGTATTAGCAAAGACCTTCTGAAGTCATGTATCTTCTGTCCACATCTCTCCTGCTAGAACCACCTATGGGCAGTCATCTTGAAAACATGGGTCTCAAACAGAGTATCATATAATATTTGTGCAAATTACAAATGTCTTCACAAAGAGTGTAGGTAATATTCTCCTGTGCTTACTGTCCCTTGGCACATATGCCTGGGATTGCAACTTTCCACAAAGATGATTTTCTCTGTTGTTATGTGGCACTACAGTATGTATTAAGAAAAAGACATAACAAAAGAGCCTGGATCACTGCACATCTCTGTCGCTTCATTCTAGTGTCTGAGCCAGATGCAAAACAGTAACCTCTTAAAACTTGTCGGAGCCTTGATTGCATCCGTGGTGCTTGGTTGCTACTTAATTGACATGTTTTACAACATTCTGAACACCACATGGACTGGGAGTTGCAATCCTGCATCTGGGGAGATGAAACACCAGCAGACAGGGGATTCTCTTCTGCATTTTGTTTCTTTAGAGTGGCCTTGTTCTATAATCACTCATTTCTGTAAATAAATCACATAACACTCACTTCCCAATAAACTGGTATTTACCAGCCTTAGGTTATCAACACCACAGTTTTCCCTCGTTTCTTTATCTCCATATGGTAAAGTCCCAGTATAAATTTTATTTTATCCTTTACAGACCTCTGTTTCAGTTCACTTTAAGTGACTAATTTGCCTAAAGAGCTTTCAGTTTGCCTTGGAACTTTTTCAGCTGAACATGGTAAGAAAATAAAAGAATGTATATGATCTATTTAAATAATTACCCCTTAACATCTCTAAAACTATGCAGAATATTTTTCTAAGCAGCAATAATGCCCAGTACTCATTTTCTGCCTATTTTTGTCCTTTGTCCTCATTTCTGTAACCGAGCCCACTGTCATCTGGTAGAAATATTTACCAGTTGGATCTGAATCGGCCTGGTAACAGTGAGAACACATCTGGAGTCTAGACTCGGCGGCTCTATGGGCAGGGTCATATCTCTGTGCTACATCAGCCCCAGCGCCTATTTCTGTTTACATAGGTGGCGTGCGGCATCATCTGTTTCAGCTGTCAGACACTGCGAGCCCCCCGCTCCCTCCCGCCACTGAGGGACCGGCCCCCTCCCCTCCTCCCTGACCCTCCGCCGTCCCACCGTTATCAGCTGGAGACAGGAAGCAGGGGACCTCTGGCACACACAACAGGAGAGGAGGGGGAAGAAAATCCCTCACACCGATAAACTTTAGCATTATTGGTGTACCAGTGCTGTTTGCCAGCTCTGTGGGACTTGGTTTAGACGGGTACCTTCCTTTGTCTGATAGAGGAGGAGGCTGCGAAAAATACACTAGGGACAGAATAATCTCTTGGTACACAGAGAGGTGTGCTTTAAATTCTTCAAAAAATCCTTTTTCTTTTTTTTTTTTCCCTAATTAAAAGTGTGTGCTTAAACCCCTAGGAATTTAAAGCTAGAGTGTACTAATATATTTTTTTTTTTCTCTGAATACTACTGTTTACCTCAAGGAAGGGACTGAAATAAGCCTAGAAATTGCCTCATGATACAATATGTAGCCATAGGAGTTTGCTGTGACAAAAATTTTGTCTCATGACAACCCTGAGGTACCTGAATTTCTGTAATGTGTGAGGCTGTTTCTGTGTGTGTGTGTTTGGATGTGAGTCAGGATGTTTTGGGATAAAAAGCATTATACAAGAAGGTCATTAATGCTTCTATAAAACTGGATGATGGGATTTTCTTTTCATCACTCTTTGCAAAATGAACCAGTCGAAAGAGTAGGAACCATTCTGTTAATACATACGAAGAGGATCACATATTAATGTGAAGCCAACTTCTTGAGTAAGGTCGAGAAGTGGCCCAGTGCACCACCAGGGCTTTATCATGAGGATGCATGGACAGCTTGAGCTAATCACTCAGACCACTGGCAAGAGGGAGGTAACACATCATATCTTCTGTGGAGTGGCACTGTATGGCACTTACGACACACTCAAGCAATGGGCTAAGGTATATTACTGTTGCTGTTAACATGACGATAAAATATTTATAAGTACAAAATGGTGGTATCTCTGTTTCATTCCATGATGTGCAAGCAGGTCCTATGAATGCCAAGAAGAATTCTGTTCACAGAGAAAAATAATAGATCAATTTATACAATCACAATTTATCAGTCAGTATCATCTCTTCTGCGTATACATGGAGCTAATCTGCTTGAATGGGAACAAACTCAATTTTGTTAAAGGGGAGGAATGTGATAGATAGTCTACCGTTTTTCACATCATCAACAAAATGGAAAATTAAGCTTTAACTGCTGGGCTAAATTCTGTCAACATCCCCAAGATTTGCACCATCTTCTTCAATGTAATGGAGCTGTGTAAGAGTTAATGAGTTTAAAAAGGGCTTGCAAAGTATTCTGGTATTGATGATGTGGCAAAAATCAGAAATAACCCCATTTGACTCAATCTGCAGAACAGTTGGCAGAGCAGGCAATATTTGTAATTTTTTCAAAGATACTTTTTTCTTTTAAACTCTGAATAAAATTTTGAAAAGTGAGTAGTGTTGGCTCAATTCAGCATATGCTGGAGACAGTGTTAATGCATCTTTTGACTTTAATTGGAGCAGAACTTAGCTAGTGCTAAGTATTTTTGAAAATGCCAAAACATCCCTTTAAAAGTACCACTTTTCAAAAAAAATATTTTTTAATAAAATGACTTTGTTTTCAAAGTCGTGGGCCAAAATTTATCAGGTCTACAAAAGATCTGTATATCAGGTTTGAGTTTTCCTGTCAAACACATTGGTTTGGAGCCACCAACAAAACAAAGCTAGTTGGATCCCCCATAAAAGAGAAAATTTAATTCAGATCATATATCATGGCTCTTGGATGTAATATTTTGCTGAAAAAAACGGTGAAAATTACTCCCATTATGATACAAGAGATTAGTTTGCAAAAATATAATACCCAGAAATTACTTGAGCATGTTTTTATCATACATCATAGCATCACAATATTTCTATGAATTTCCATGATTATTCCACTTGGGTGCATTAAGGAGGCACTCAAAAAATTACAGAAAATAAAAGTAGAATAGTTAGAAATTATTATTTTTTAAACTGATGCACACATAATTTTACATGATATATGATACAGTGTAGAGCTAACAGAAGGAATATGGTTCAGTCCATAATTATAGTCTAATAAATAATGTCTAAGACAATTTTAGTATTACTGAAAAAAATGCCAGAATAGGGTAGAAAAAATTCGGTTGCCACTAGAAAACAGGGAGAAACATATTTAGAATTAATCTTTTTACTTCGTCATCTGTGTTCCTCCAGCCACTGTAGATGGTTTTAACAGTGTCACAGGTGAAATGTATCAACAGTGGTATCTGACCAGGGGCACTCTGTGGATGTAGTGCTATCAATCCACTCATTCTCATAATCTTCTTCTATCTATTCTTGTTGCTAGCAGCAAGTATGAAAAGCTTTCAGGATCAAAACCAGCTCTATTATCTTTGAATGAATGGAGAAGGACTTACATCCTCCCCGCTTACCTAGATATTACAAATAACATTACATTTGCTTTTCTTTTGCCAACACCAACTTTTGACTCTTTAATTTTCCTCCCCCTTGTCATATGATAGAGAAACTCATAAAAGTGAGAAACATGCTGTAGTTTTTGAACACACATTGAATAGATGTGTTAGAAAATCATATATGTTTAGCATCTCTCAGAATCTTCTCAGGGAGGGGAAAATATACATTGCAAAGTGTGAAAGCAAATTTTTCAAAAGATTTCATTGTCTGATTTTTTGTGCTTTACACTGAAAATGGGGACAAATTTTGTCATGGACATGTTGCATTTCTCATTTCAACATGCAGAAACTTTTTTTAAAAAGGTTGACACCTATGGTGCAACTAATTCTGAAAAGTCTGGTAACCTGTTCTGGCATTAATAAAAAGGAAACTTAGAAGTCTAGAAATTAACACTGAGGACCTACTAGAAAGTATATACTGGATATTTTGAGTAGCAGTGGAAAGTTACCTTGCTTTGCAACTTCCCAGAAAGAGTCTCTCTAGAGAAAAATTGAGTTAGAATTATCCCATAAATGTAGGGGTGACATGAAATTAATGAAAATAAAAGACTAAAACAGAGAATAGTAAATAACATTTCCTCAGGAATAAGCACTTTGTGGTGGAGCTTATGAGATGGGAAAGAGATGGGAACCTTTGTGATCTGTCTTCAAAAAGTTTGCTCAGGTAATATACAAGCAGCTTTCTCAAATGTTTGGAGAGCATTCAGGAGCCACAAAGTGAACGGATAGAGATTATGGTCTTTGTCTGAGGTGTTCTGCTGTTGCAGCGACTGCCTTCTGTCAAGTTATTCCATCAAAGAATTTGTCCTGATATTTTCACCTCAGCTTCATACCAATTGTTGTTTCTTTTCCACAGGTGACATGAGCAACTGTGGTGTGAGCCACATAATGGACCAGGTTAGTGGGAGGGAGCTATTAGTGATTTGGGTGAACAGTGTTTAGCTTCAAGGAAAAGAGGATTAGAATAAAAATCTGACCAAAATGAATGGTTTAAAAAGAATAACAATGAGCAGTCAAATTGCACAATTTTTAATGGTCTCATTTGATCAAAGTCAAAAGAATCCAAAACAATTATAATGAATGGTGGGAGAGGGAGACAGTGACTTTCAAACTTGATGGTCATGGCACAGTAAGCACGCTCATTTCTAGGCCACCATTGCAAATCTGGCTCAGCTAAGAAGGGTGGAAAATCATAGCTGTGTAAGAATTGTTTATTCTCAAACATGAAATGAGTCAGAGTAAATTTCTGTGGGTAAATCTCTGTGTACTTAAACTTACCACCACAATAGGCAGCACATGGCACTTGGCATCCACCCCACACTCTAAGTGTACGCACAGTGACAATATTAGCATGGTAACTCCTAGAAGTAAACATTGTATTCTGGGTTTTTGCTCACCCTGGCAAAAGTGAAGAGAAATTTGAAGTCAAAGCATCCAAAAGGAATGTGCTTCCCAAAAGACTTCAGATTACATTGTTACTCTGGCAATTTTTACTGTGGATAAATGCATGAAATGGAGAGGGGCTTGTGAAGATAGTGGATGTGGCCATAATTTTGGCCTGCTATAGAAAGTATGGAACCAGATGTGGAAGTTAATGTAGGAAAGGAACACTGAAGGAGTATAAACAGATGGTGAATAAAATAAGGCCTTTCTGTCTCATATTTATGAAGAAGTCACATGTAAGAAAACGAACTTCTAAGAACCCACTGTGAGCAATGAAATAGGAGAGTCTGAAAGAATGAGTCTGGGACTGATCCTATTAAATAAACTCCAGTGTCAAAGAGCATCGTGGGATGTATTGCTCAAGAACTATAAATTCTATCACAAAGATTTCTGCTGCCAAGATTTAGTATCTACAGTATGCTGCACATACTGCTGGATCAGCTCTAGCCTGAAGTCTGCCTGATAATTCTTTGAAAAACAGGATTTCTTTGGTAGTCAGTTCATCAAAGTTCCACTTTCCATCAAAACTATTTGAAATGCATTACTTTTCTATCAACCCTACGCTTTACTTTATACAGTTTTCTATCAAGATTCCCTTTGCAATGGTAGCATTTATGCTGGTAAGGGGTCCTAGTCCCGAATCCTTGCTCTCTAACTAAATATCCACCTACTGCTATTTATTTCAATTGAGAAAAAATATTAGTTTATTATGAATTAAAAAGGGATATTGTGTTTCTACCGCTGCATTATGCAACAACAACAATAACAACAGCAATAGTATCTGATCTTGCCAGTCACATTACCTTTTAAGGTAAGAAGAGGTTGATCTGATTTCAGACAATATTGTCGTGAAATTCAGTAAGAATACATATCATGAGGGAGGACTTGTTTTACATGCATGTGGCTGCTGCTGTAGGATCTGAAAGTGTACTTTCATAACTTGAGGGCCAAAATGAACCCACAGCATTTTTAGTTTCATTGATAACAGTAGCAGAAGAGAGACATGTACTTTGCATTTCTTTGCTCATCTTAGAGTCCTTTAACTGTATGTATTCTGATGGAAGAATGATATGTGTAGTAGAAATTCTTTTTTGAATTAGTATGGCAATTACTACAAAGTTATATTTGCTTGTGAAATGAATTACCATCTGACGTGCTCACTTAAGGTTCTGAGCTGAACGATGGAGTAAACACACTACATGAAGAACGACCACGAAAATAAAAGGAAAAAAAAAGATCTGGTCACAATTATATAGTTCAGTTTTGACTTTCCTCAGTGACTAAATACAAAACATCCCAATTTACATAATCCATGGATTTTGCTATGTTTGTACAAAATTGCAACAATTAAAAAAAATCTGAACTCTGCAATAGATGTAAAACACAAGTCAGTAATATGGGACATATGTTACAGCAATGTTGACACTTGAACTCTTAATGGAATTTTACATTTGAAATTCTATCAGTTATTCATTTTCTACTGATTGAACACAATGAGCTCCTCATGGTTTCTAGATTTTGTCCAGAAATGAATTAGATATGAATGTCGTTTAAAATCTTAAAAAAAAGATAGCAGTTACTCTTGAAATTTTCTTGGGCACTTTTAAAAAATGGCAGATGTGCAGGAAGGAGCAAAACCCCATCTTTTGTTTTATTTTTTTTTTGAAAAGGGAGATGTCATACATCTTGTAAAGCTATACAAATATAGATGACAAAGAGGCGGAAATGCTGAATATAGGGAAATTTTCTTGGTTTAGAAACTATTCTTGCAACAGCAAGGGACAATCAATATTACGTAGTCTCTCTCTTGTATATGTAAAAACTTTTGATGACAGGAAATTGGATTGCAAGACAGTTGGAGAACAATGAAGTTGTTTCTTTCAAAACTATTCTTATTCCTTTAAGGGAGAGAAAGATATGTAAAATCCTGAGTGCAATGATCATTAAGTCAAATGTAATATTAACTTTCAAGTTTGTTCTTGTTAGGCTAAAGAATACCTTGATAGTTTTTATTTAAGTCTTATGACACCAACCTCCCTAAAAGCCTGACCTTGCTTCAATGAAGATAGGGGGATAAAATCCTGACAATTGGCTTTGTTAGTGACAGCAAAATAGTTCAGCTGTCTCACCGAGAAGACTTGGAGGATAATGGTCTGGATGGAAATGACAGACTCTGCTCATATTGAAACTTTGGATCTTCACAGTACTTCCTAACTCTTGGGTCTGGTATGTGTTCAGCCCACATCCTCCATGTTGGAAGGAGCCCCAGGGAAAGATTGTGTCACTGAATCACAGAATGGCCGAGGTGGGAAGGAACCTCTGGAAGTCAGCTTGTCCAACCCCCCTGCTCAAGCAGGGATGCCTAGAGCAGGTTGTTGAAGACATGTCCAGACTGCTTTTAAATATCTTCATGGAGGGAGACTCCACAACCTCTCCGAACAATCTGTGCCCATACTCAGCCACCCTTTCAATAAAGAAATGTTTCCTTGGGTTCAGATGGCACCTTCTATATTTCAGTTTGTGCCCATTGCCTCTTGACACTGGATCCTGAGGGTAGCTGCAAAACATGAAGAGAGGTCTGACCAGAGCTCCAACATGAACAGGCAGGTAGGGCTGTAAAGCAAGCCTTAGTGATCCTGGCTGTACAGCCTGGAGAGCTGTGTGCTTATCTATGGTGGGAGTCTTGCTCATCCTGATCCATTACGGTAGAGCCTGAACCTCTGTTAGCGCCCAGACAGAGACTTTGTGAATGCACATAGGAGAGCAGTGCCATCATGGTATTGTCAATGCACTGCTCTCCTGATATTCTTGTGTGTCTTCTGACACTGAGCAATAGGCTGGGAGGCACCAACGGGTAGTTGACTGTCCAGTAACTTTTTAGAAATTTTCTATGAAAAACACTTCCTCCTCTCTCCTTCCATTCCTCTTTCTCCCATACTATCTATAAGGCACTAGTCAGTGTCATCATTCTTTGCTTCTATCATCTGGTTTTGAGGTGTTAATGTAAATAACTTTTATTCTTGATGTCTTGTTGTTGTTGTTGTTGTTGTTTGTTGTTGTTGTTTTCTTTCCATGTTCTTCAGGATTTTCCAGTTATTCCTGAGCCTCTATAATACTGGGACAGTTATTGTGAAGACTCAGGATTTGTTCAGAAGCAATGAGTAGCAATGCCTTTTTCATGCTTTGCCCTGTTGAGCAGCTTGCTAAGACCAATCTGCAGAAGACTGAGAAGAATCTGTTTCTTTTCCTAGAACAAAGTGACCGTGCTTGCTGACCATGCTTGCTATTGCACCAGATTGCAGCAGGTCTATGCTACTGTATTACATGTAGCATAGGTGAAGAACTGAGAATTTGGGTCATTGGTTTGAAAGACAAAATAAGAAGTAAAAAATTAAAACAGAGAGTTGGTTTGATCCAAGGGGACATTGACACAACAAAAACTCAGAAAATCTTTGCAAGGACCTAAGTATTCAATTTATTAACAGTTGATAAGCCTGGACATATAAATCTTAATATATTTTAATAATTAATAATTTAGTATGTTTGTAATTGGAGAAGCTGAATATGTTGACCCTACTGGGCTTTTAATATTGGTCTTTTACTCTGGGTCATTTGGTGATATAGGTGTCATAATTTCTCACATGAGTTATAATTTCTCAGAATGCATTTCATTTCAATATGGATATTATGAATATTTCATTTAACTAAACCAGTAGTTTTAAATCAAACTCTTTAATCCATTAGCATGTGAAAAGTTATTTCTTTCACAATGGCAAATCATGGTAAATGACAACATAACCCTGTAGAGAGAGAAGTTTTAATCTTTTCCAAAACATCAGAGGACAGAAACACTCAGCTTGCTATGTTGTTTTATGTAACTTCAGCTGCAGTTTGTTTGTTGCTCCCTTTGTTCTGCAGTAAATGCTCCTCATAATACTTATGCTTTTTCATATTAAAAGTTCTGTTTTTTCCTCTAATATTTGAAATTTTAACATCTTATATCTGTCTATATATGTGAATAAATGTTAATGGGATCCCAGTGAATATATACATATATATTTTTTTTATAGAGTCATGACACTTCTTAATATGTGTGCTTCTGAGTAAACTTAATTCCAAACTCGTTATGAACAGACATCAATGCTTTGGGAAGTCTTACACTTGTTGTTTTCTTTAGCTATTTGGTTAACACTTTCTTCACATCTATGACATGTGCTGCTTGGCTAGTCTGGTAGAACTAGAAACTCAGACCAGTTGTCCACTGAACAGACTTCAAAATCTTTATTAATTTACCTTTATACAACAAGTTCAAATTCAGGCTGCTAGAAACATTTCTAGAAGCAGATTTTTCTCTCACCATGTTTCTTGGGTCTTCCTCTTTTCTAACAGTATTGGTGAATGTTGTCAGTGAACTCTGAACTAATCATTTGGTGACCCACATTATTTCATGTAGTAAACATAACATTTGTTGAAAACATAAAATAGACAAATATAATGTAGATACGATGGACCTCTGTCTTAAATATAACTTACATCTATATATAGACATATATAGAGAATATGATATAATACACTGCACAGAGGATGATAAGTCTCTGAAATACAATAGCTTTGAATATTTCTTTCAGAGAGAAATGGCTAATACCCTAAACTATGTACCTCAGACCTCCAAATAGTCATACATTTTTGAGTGTTCTGAAATGTTTGGTTAACCTTTTTTCCATTCTTCTAGTTTTTACAAGCTTCTGCACTTCTGGTTTCTGTCTGAGACTAGAAACCTAAGTACCAAAATACCACAACAAAGACAGTGCTCAAGATATTTCAGGCTTGATTTAGAGCAGGAAGTATTTAGATTCTTTTAAGATTTCCAGTTAAATTTTCAAACACAAGAGCATTCAGATAAGCATTCAAGCTGATTGGTGCTCTTCTGAACTGAACCCAAACGTGGAAACATTAGAAATTACCTGCTTGCAGCCAATAAAGAGATCAACAAGAAGTCCACTCTATATTGGTACCATGTAATCAATAATAAATCCATTATAATAAATGTTGAATTAGACTAGCTCTAAGCTCTAAGCATTGCTTGTGTGAGACACATTTTCTATTGGCTTATAGAAATAATAGACTGCATACTGAAATCTTTTAAAACATATATTTATGAGAATACTGGAAAAGAGTTAACGTATATACAAACATCTATAAATAGATTGAGCCCCTAACACACGCTTCAGCCCTTGACATTTGTGGTCTAACAAGATTACACTGTTTTTGATCATTACTGTATAGTTTTTTTTCTAAGAAACAAATAACTTTTTCAAAGCAAATGAATCATCATAAACATTAGTTGTTTATCACACAATGGTATTTTTCTTCCTTATAGTATTTGCCTCATTTCTTTAGCAAAGAATGATAAGCATTGCAAAAACAATATAGTGCAATAAATATAAGTACCTTCTTTAAATACTTATCTTAAAATGACCTGCATGGCTCCGCATTTTTGTGCAGCTACAGATCCCACTCAAATCAAGTCACTCTAACTCTTTCTATGGTTTTAGTATTTTGATTTGGAAGGTTTAGTGTTTGCCTTTCAGGGAGTAGCTGAAATAAGGAATATTTTGGCTAAACAGGTGTTTTGGCAAAAACATACAGAAATATTATTTATTGAACAAAGATAGTTCCCTTGACAGGAAAAAAAAAATGTATCTGAAGGAGAAAGGGAGTATTTGGTGACTGTGTATTAAGGCCCTAATCCAGAGTTCACCAACTCAGTAGGTCAGGATTTAGCTAGTTGGAAAGACTGTTACAAAAGGCTGGAAAGCAGATCCTGATGACTGGGTGTGGTTAATTTCTATCTGCAGGAATGAAGGGAGAAAAACTCATGTGTCCAAATAGATCATAAGGCAGCTGAAGTTTGTTTAAAATATTTTGCCTTTACCTTCACATGGATTCCAACTTTTAATGCTGAAACAGAAAATATGCAATCACCACATGGAATGCTAAATGGTAAGGAATTAATAAACATATGCCAGTTCTGTTGGCAGCATAGAAAAGATTTCTCTACTTTTTGAAAGTAAGAATGAAAAATTAAAATTCACATACCAAAGATTTGAAATTATCAAAATTTATGATCAATAATGACACCCAGAACTTTTGCTAGATGATGGAGAAGACAAGAAAAAAAAAACAAAAAACAAAAAACAATTCCCATTAGGATATCTATGCAGCTCATTTATTTACCCTGAAAACAAGCCATATCTCCCAGAACGGGCTGCAAGTTCACTAGTTCGAGAAATTTTGGCTACCAAATCGCTAAGCCTCACATGTCTAAGAGATTAAGTTATCAAATGAAATAACTGATCTAGGAAGATCAGTGGGATCGTATGTTTAAAGCTTATTGACTTAAAGAGAACCTACTCAAAGCCCAGGAACAATCTACCCCAATGTAGAAGAAAATAAGAGACCAGCTTGACTGACTGGGGAACTTAAACTGAACTCAAAATCAGAAATGAAGATTTGGAAAGTGAAAGCAGGGACAGGCAACCAAGGAAGAATACAGCATAACACAGGCACTGCAGGATGGAGTTGGGAAAGTCAGACCTTGGCTAGAGTAGAAACTGGTGAATGATATGAATAATATGAATGGCTTCTACAGGGCTTCATATCTGTGAAGGAAACAGCAGGGAAAATGTAGGGCTAGTGATGAAGAGGGAAGATGACCTCATGCAAAGGACAAGGAGAAGGCTGAGATACTCAGAACCTTTTCCAGAAAGGAAAAGCCTCACAGGTCTCCATGGCAAGTAACAAAATTTGCAGGGGGGAGGAACTACTCACAGTGAAGGAAAAGGATAACATTATGGACTACTTAAGTGAACTGGCTTTACACATAATCCATGGGACCTGACAGGATGCATCCAAGCACTTTGAGGGAGCTGTCTAATGTTACTTTGTCTTGGATACCGGGGCTGGTAAAGTCTTCATCAGAATGTACCCTTAGGAAGTCTGTGAGCAACACCAGTCTAGGGGAGTGAGACTGGTAAACTGGAGGACAGGGCTACCATAGAGAGGGACCTCAGCAGGCTCGAAGAACAAGAACCTCATGAATTTCAACAGAAACAAATGCAAAGTCCTGCATCTGGAAAAAAAAAAAGTAACTCTGGGCACCAGTACAAACTGGAGACTGACTATCTGGTAACAAGATCTACAAAAAAGTACCTGGGAGTCCTTGTGGACCCCAGATTAAACCAGGTCAGTCATGGCCCCTTAGAGTGATGAAAGCTAAATAAAAGCCTGGGTTTTTATTTATATACAGCTATAAGTTTATTTTATTTACAACAATAACTTGGTAATCCTTTGCTAGCACTGACATAAGAATACTGAAATTACTTATTACTTACTATGATTACTTCAAAAGTTTTAGCACATCCCTTGTTTCTTTGAAGATATATTTAGTTATTGTATCAGATCATGTATTCATAGGTAACAATCTGCATGTGGTTCAGATAACAGATTAATTAAGGCGTTTCAACATATTCTCATCAATGAATGATCCTGGTTCAGCTTGGCACCCTGATTAAATCTTAAAGTGCTTGCCAAAGCATCTATTTGTGCTCAAGAAAAGTGGTCTTATGTTTTGCCCCTCTGTATATACTGCCTATGTAAGTGAAGGGGCTTCTACAGCCCTCAAGACATATCAGCTACACTTTATATTTTGGAAGAAAAAGGTTGTCTTCTCTTAAAGTAGGTCTTTTCCAAGGAAATCCATATTATTAAAACAATTGATATTCCCGTTTTCTTCCAAAGATCCCGTGTTCACAAAGCAGAATCAAAGTGAATATTTTCAATATCTGAAAAGGCTTAACTTGCAATCTGCTATGGACAATCGAATTCTGAAGACTCCTGGTTTCTTTGTTTTGTTCTGGTCAAAAGCAAGTTCTCAAATAAAGATGTACATCTCTTTCTGAAGAAACACTCCAAAAAGTAGTGACAGAATCAATATTTTTGAAAAAACTTTCTTTCATTCAGAAACTTAGAAAAATCACTGTGTACAATTTCAAAACTAACACAAGATTTAGAATGTTAATCATTTATATGACAGTAGAATATGCAAGACATAAAATACAGATCAACCTATTGAAAATGGGCTATTTGATGGACTAACTTTGGTCTGTTTTCATTCCTTAAGTTCTTTAAAAACAATTGAGAGACCAGGACCCGTAGTATTGAGCTAAGTGTCTAACTACTGCTGTATCTTTCTCTAAAGAAGCTTTAGTTGTAAGTGAAGTGAGACAGCAAAAACTGGACTGTGTGGGAAGTGACAGGTATAAGGTTTTTGGTTTTTATTTTTTTTTTTTGAACCATAGGAATTTTAAAGCAGGGAAGTGTTGAAGCAGTAAGTGTAAAGCAGTAAGTGTTGAAGTTAATGCAGCTATACTTGTGCTGAAGTTAGGCACAGGCTTAAGCTTTTTGCTGGCTTTGTCCCACTAAGTGCTATTATTCAGTTATACATATATTCAGGGAAGCTAAATGCAGAGGTGAAAATTTCTCCTTTACATTGATGAATATAAGAAATGAACTAAGACTGCTTACTCCTGAACAGATGTTAATTGGCTGTTCTTTTCACAAGAGTCAAACCTGAGCAAATACCGAGTTTCCAAATCCAGCTGAAAGGCAAAAGAAACAGACTTGTCATGACAGACATAGAAAACTGCTGTCCAGGCTGGTAGCCAGGCCACCTGAGACCAAACAAGAACAGCTGGAAGCCAGCAAAAATCATTACTGCCTCAGTAGAGCCACGGTCATGTATTGTGGAAATGGAGAATGAATGGAACTGGAGGAATCAGTGAGATGTACTTGAATTACTAGAGACATCCCAGATAGCTCTTGAAAGCAGAGGAAAAGTTGAAAACCTGATTTTTTTTAAAATGAGGCAAGAATAAGGCAGGCTATATCCTTTTCAGTAGCATCATTATAAATACCAGGAGCACTGGAATGACCAGTACAAATTGCTTCCAGCTGAGAGTGCAGCCTACCCAGCCTTTTCACTTCTGAGTCACAAGTAGCCTAACAAGGTATTCAAGGAATTGAAATTACACCTTGCTGGCAAAATGCTATCATCTCAGAAATATATTAACCTCTTAGATGAATTATGGCATGATAGCAAAATGATGCCATCTAAAAACATTTAAGATATCAGAATGGAATTGAAAGGGTTACATTTTAATACTGACATTACTGTACTACTGGTTCTAGAAAGACTTTGATCATATTAATCTGTGCTGAACATTTTTCAGAACCCAGCAAAGTGATTGTGCAATAAATAAAAGGAGTTCCTCAATTTTTACTTTGAAAAATCTTGGATATGAAAAATCTTGGTCATTACTGCTATAAACTGAGGTCAGTTAGGCTCTGCCCAATGCCACTTCAATACCATAGGGATAGGATTCATCTCATTGAATGTTGGACATCCCCTTTTCCATAGAGTGCTGACCCCAGACTCCCCTTTTAATGAAAGAACACAGGACAATTCATCTAGCTTGTTTTAGTACCTATTTTTTGTTTGAGGTGAATAAAGTTAGAAGTGTCTATCTCTTTCCACTGACTTGCTGTTCGCCTGTCTATCTATCGACCAGTCACAGATTCAGTGGTATAGGTGTGTTAAACTTCTGTATTGTCTGATAAAATCTCTTTCCACTGGATTTAGACAGCCAGCTCCTATGCATATTGTGCATTATAGATGCTTACATTTGGCCAGACGAATGCCACTACAGAGGCTGAAGTCTTTGTGAGAAATTCAACTTACTTCATATAATTCACATAATTCAATTACCAAATTACCCTGGGGCACCCAAGCCTGCATGTACTTTTTCCACTTTTCAGGGACATAAGCAGATGTATCTGCGTTTGTCTCTTTGCATAGTCTTTTTGATTTACCACATGAACATATTTTATTGTCTTGGATGAAACTGATGACAGCAGAGAAATATACTGTTGTCAGTCAAAGCCTCTTAATCTAACTGAAAGATCTCTTGGCACTGCAGTCAATGGATGTGGGACTGTGGGAATAAATGGCCAATCCTTTTTCACTTTTGTATTCCTGCTGAAATGTCCATTGTATTTCACTGAAAGTAAAAACGACACATTTCAAAGGCACTGGATTGTCCCATGGAATACAACAATCCACAGCATATTAACGCATTTTTTTCCTTTCATATTGCTCCAAACTGCAAGAAAAAACATTGTTTTAAAAAAATAATAATAATCATTCTCACCAGTTTCTAAGTAATGGAGTATCCTAACATTTCAGGCTTTTAATTCTGTTTTGTTTCTTCCACTGATGAGATTGAAAAACCCCTAGATCAATTCAAACTCATTTTTCAAATGTGCTCACTTCCCAAGCAGAAACAAATTACCACCATCTCTCTGAGATTTAATTGTTTTTACTCCAAAAAAACACCCCTTCTGCAAAGAGGAATGAAGCAAAAGAAGAAACGCTAGATGAATCAGTAAAGAATGAGTGGTTTCAAGTTGTTCTTTCCTTCTCCTAAATTAACTTGGGGATACTTGTCAGTTAATATATAGTAATTTGTACATCATGAAGAAGTCAGTATTATTTCCCTTGTTAAAATCAGGAACTGAAATTTCTGTTTGCCTACAGAATTCCAAAATGAGATGCTTTTGCAGAAAGAAAGGAAGAAAGGAAGGAGGAAAGAAAAAGGGGGGGGGGGGGAGAAAAAGACAAAAAGAGACAGAAGAAAGTCAGAAAGAGATAAAGAGACAGACAGAGAAAGTAAGAAACTGAGAATACATGCCTGCATGAGTGAGGGAGAAAGCAAGAAAGGAAGAAAAAGAAAGAAAGAGATTTGATCTAAGTTGTAATATTTCTGAAGCAGTGGATCCAGCATGAAATAATTGGCCATTCATGTGTAACATAAAGGAGCTCAAAGTAATAAGATTTGGTAAGGTCAGGGTCATGATTTTATTTTATTTTTTTTCCAGTGAGATATTGTTCTTGAAAGTGATGCTGAGCTATGGAAGGCAGTGGTACTAAAGGAAACATCTTGTTTACAAATGTCAGCCAGCAATTAGCGTCATTTAAAGAGTGGAACCACAACTGCTGTTTTTTGTTAGCTTTGAAAACCCCATCTCTTTCTTGTGGCCACGTTTTAAGAGGCAAAGTAGACAGCAAGACTCTGAAACCAGTTCATAAATAGTTGATTTCATATTTTAAAATCTTGCCTATAACTGTCACCCCCCTCGCGTGGATCACAGATGGTGAAGAACTAATTTGTTACTGTTTGATAACGGCTTTTATGTATCAAAGCTCTTATTTACTACTCTGTGGGGGGAAATGACAGACTAAAAGCAATTATGTGTTTTTCTTTCAGTTTTTCTTTAACCACTATGCTCTTTGGCTTTTTTTTTCCGCTCCCGACATGTTTCTTATTTGAAATATAGCATTGTGAATCTTTTACATATGTTGGTTCTCATTTAACCCTCTTTCTGGGTTTTCAAGAATGCATCTGGCCAGGCAGATCAACTGTAATCTTTCATGATTGTTTATAATGGCCCAGTGATAAGTAATAACACTCAGGGGTGTCTCCCAGTAACAGCGTATTACATTTCAGTATTAAAAATGCAAATTGGGACTTTGCTTTTGAAGATTGTCAGGAAAATGTTTCAAGGAGGTAGAATAGCTACCAGGATGCCTGTAAGTGAAATACCCCCCTCTCCCTCTACCACGTGGGGCCTTCTGCCTGTAGGTTTTCTGAAGGAGCCCTGCACTCCCCTCCTCCTTCCCCCAAAATAAATAAATAAGTGAAGAGACCTTCCTCTGTGCATAGTATTAAGTAACTGATGTTAAATCTTTGGCCCTGGAAAGTCATGAACTCCTCCATCTTTCCATTTTTTTTTCCTCACTGGTGATAGGCAAACCGGTCACTTGGGGTTGCCACCACGAATGATTTTGCTGTGGGTTATACTTTCTAGCGCTGCACTGCAGCAGAGCTGATGAAGCTGAGGGAATAGCTTGTCCACATATCTTTATTTTAAATAAACATAAAACATTCTAATTTGGTGATGGCTAGGGCGGATTTTGTATTAATGCTTTATTTGTTGGTGTGCTTCATTAATGTAAATCATCCTGCTCGTGTGCTTTATGTTTAGGGTGTGAGTGAACACCATGGTGAATTTGGTCTGTAGTGTAGAATTTGTCATATTAAAGTCAGAGTTAAACACAAAAGAATGCTATTATATATAGGAAACTTCAATATAACAATGCAATATCATAATTATGGTTACAAGCTGAAGGAAACATTGCCTATTGCCATTGAAATTAAGAGGAATTTTCCCACTGACTTAAATTAAAAAAAAGGAGTAAGTAACCATGGGAAAAAACATGGAAAGATTACAAGCTTTTGTTTGTCTTATTACATCCTTTAAGCTACCTCCTGGCTCTCTTTGCCTGTTTCACCATTGTTTTTTCTTCTTCCATATTGTGCCCACACTGGCATTGGGAGGTGCCTGTTAACATCAGTGGGACTGCTTGTGGAACAATATACTGCTAAACATAAGGAAGGACAGAAAGTTCCCACCAAATAAATATATAGAGAGCTTGCACTTCCATAATCTCTGAAGCCTGACTTTTAACCAAATCTTAGATTACCAGCAAGAAAAATCAAGGAAACGCAGGAAAACAGAAAAGCAGAGTAAAAAGACAAGGGAATTTAAGAAGCTAGTATGCCTGTTTAAAGATGAAACATCATAATAGAACCCCTCTTACAACCAAAATATAGGAGTAGCACTTATTTCCAGGCTTTAATACCAGAAACCTTCAATAGAATCCATAAATCACTTCCATATGTTTTTGAATAAATCTCTGTCCTGTATTTTACAAATTGCTTTCTCAAGACACAGTTTGAGTAAGGTCAGCAATCCTTCCCTTCTCTTGTTTGACTTTCTCAGGGTGAAATTCACCTCTGGCAGTTGTCAAGAACAAGACCTGTGTCACCGAACTCCTGCCTAAGCCAATTGATTTCCAGTGAGAGCTATATTTAGGCTAATCAGGTCCACTGTGTCTGGATGTGGCATTGAAATAGCTGAAGCATGCTCTATCAGGCCCCATTTGAAAATGCTGGCCCAAGTGTGCCTGTCATTTCTGCTGTATTTCAGACTCTCCATCATTTTGATAATTATACAGCTTGGAAACTTTTTTTCTTTTTATAGTCTTTGAAACTATAATGAAGTCTTCAGTGCTGCCAACCCAAACCATCCAAAAATCTTGAATCAGGCTTGAAATAATCATGAGATTGGCCTGAAAATCATGCAACTGAATGTACTTGGCTTCTTTTTATTTGCCTTCTGGTTTTGAGTGTTTAGGGTGCAATGGGGTCACATTTGCAGGGTTTCCTCTGCATCGGTGTGGGCCAGAAATGCAATCTTTTTATAAGACAACTGAAATTCCTTGGGTATTCACATGACTCCGGGAGCTGGGATTTAATAGGAAAAAAAAAGTCCACTGTAGTTGGGCTTGTGATAAAAGTGGAAGCCTTGGTAATACAGAGCGTCTCACATTCTAAGTTTGTTTATAAGGGGAATATAGTTCCATGGAGAGAGAGAACAGAGTTCCCTTCTGTTCTCTTCTGACTTGAGAGAAATTCCTCCCAAAGGGTGAACTTCACTTCGCAGAGCCAGCACAAGGCCTATTCAGCGTCTGAAGTGATGCATAGACCTGGCTGTGGCTCTCTTTACATGAATTTACTTCATGCTACATTAAGAGAAGCTGCAGAAGTTATTGTAGCTGAGATAGTTTAATGTTCACAAGGAAGAAAGAAATTCTTTATACAACTGCCCATTATCAAGGATTTGGAAGCAAAGTCCAACAAGGAGGGGTGCAGGACTGAAAGCCCTTGTAAGAGGATGGAGGAGGCCCTTGAAGGGGGATGGAAGCATATGAGCCATTTGGTATAATTAAAGGTAGGAATCCAACGTTAGACCAAGTACATGTGTGTTGAGTAGGAGGTGTAGCTGGAGATGCAGGTAGAAGCAGCACCTGGAAGAGCAAGCCAACAAAGAAGTAGGTGAGAAAAGAGATTCCTCCAGGTTGCTCTTTCTTACTTCTGTCATATGTAGGACATAAAGCTTTGGATGTAAGACTGAGACATTAATAATGGAATTCATCTTATCAGTTATAAATATCTACAACACAACAAATTTAAAGTGGGATTCACCTCATCCACCATCTACACGTACACTAGTTCCTTAGTAAGCAATGGAAAGGAACAGGTACTTCCGAGATGCAATTCATCTCATGCTAAAAAAGACACCTAGAGCAGATGGGATAAACTTCACCATTAAAAATATCTATGTATTCCATTGGCTATGTAGAAAACTCAAGTTGATGGATTTTAAGAGGACTAGTTCTTATGCAGACTATTGGGAGTGCAGAAGTCTAAAGTTAAGCATTTTTTTTTCCATATTTTGCTTAAGAAAAATCTTAGCTGACATCTTTTTGAGCAATTCAGAATATGACTGTAAATGTTCTTGGTGCAGCAATATGTGTGTATGTGTATGTGCACGTGTACAGGGTGTTTGGATCATTTTTGCTTATGTTAATGTTTAAATTGGGAGGTGGTAAGAGTAGGGAGCTTATTGCTGCTCCTGGAGAAGACTGGCATTGAACAAGACTGAACTGCACGAAGAGAGAGATAAAGATATGGCTTTGAGCCATTTATACTATATGATAAATGCCTGGATATTGCACAGTGGCTGTACTTGGGGATCATAATGTTCAAACCAGTCTTAATGTCCTAATGTCTCAGACCAGTCTGTAGCTCTTTAAAATCATTTGAGTGTGGTTTTGCTTTTCTTCTGTGACTAGTGACACCTTTAGGTAATGCACCATTAGTGTCTCTTATCCCAGTTGTGTATGCCTTAAAAATTGGCAGTGTTTTCGCTCAAAAGGTATCAGATTCAATTTAAGTACAGGATTTAGAGCGTGCCAAGCCAAGTACTCTTTGCCAGCAATTTGACATCCTGAACAAATAAGGTTTGAATTCCTGCTCTGAAACAGGAAAAGGATCATTTAGTCTGTTTGAATATCATTTAGAGTAGGATAGTTTTTTTTTTTTTTTGATGCAGCAGTAGTGTCAAGTGTTGATTCTGACAGATTTATTGAACTGATGGTTGTACATTAAACATACAGCTTTAAACACAGCTTATATATATATTCAATCTATCTATGAAATCTAAGTTATGGAAATACTCTATGATGGGCAGATTACAAATGTGACATAAAATAAATGGTAGCCAAGGGTTCTCAGGGTAGAGTTTTTCCAGCATGAATATGACAAAGGTTAAGAACAGGGACCAGGAAGATCACACTCAAAGGAGTAGATCCAGAGCAAGACATAGGTATTTATTTGCCAATTTAGGCATAGAAGTAAAACTTCATATTCTCAGTCCCTGCCTTCCTCCTCCCTTCTGTTTCAGCTGTCACTCATCTTTTGAGGCACACAATTTCAGCCAGTAAAATTTCCTGGGCGCTTCAGTATCTGCTGGAGAGAGAATAAAATATTGACAGAGCCTGCTGCCCTAGATAACCCTAACCTGAGCATGTGTCTGCTGAGCTGTGGGACAGGAGACAGACAGTCAAGTGAGAAGATACCTTCTTGGATGTGAAAGAAGTGTCATTTTGTTAATGTGGCAATCCAAGGTATTAAGTACCACTTCTCAAACAGGGTAATCAGCATTAAGTGAGGAACCCCACCAGTTGACTATACTGGTTCTGGTCTGAAATTGGCCTAGTTTACAGCTACCTTGGGTAGCTCTGGCAGGAACTCCACCAGGAGGAGGTATGTAGATGCTGTTAGCATCCAACCTCTAGTGAGAAAAAAAACAGAGGAGTTAGGGAGTGCATGCATGAGACAACCCTGGCTGAGCCTGGCTCCTCTCCTAGTGCTCTGAACCCACCTTAGGAAGCCAGGTATGATTGTGGTCTTTACTTGGTGTTATGCCTACACCTACATGTCCTACTAACATGGATGTATGGTGAGGTGTTACCATTACCAGTGCTGCCCAACAAGATGAGTGGTGATACAGGAGTTCAGGTAGATAGGAGCAGGATTTTTGCTTATACATATGTATGCAAGACTGTGTCCCATCCTCTCCCTCCTACCCTTGATTTACATTTCAAAATTATTTGCAGAAATCCTGGTGTGGAATAGAAACATTTTCTAACTCTCATTTGGCAGACTTAAAACACTTTTCATTCATGGTCATGCTGTGACATTGTTCAGAAAAAAATGTATAGCATTTTCTGTCTCATGGTTGTGCAGCAGCACAACCTTTAAAGGGACTTTTAGCTCTTCTTATCTGCTTGTCTTTTTTTTTTTCTTTTTAATAAAAAAAAAATTTAAGCAGTTGTTATAATAGGAATCATAAGAATACTAATAACACCCCCTTCTGTTTCAGTTCTGAGGCTTCTTTATTCATACACCTCCCTCATTGGGGCTGGGATTTTTGTGGGGGAACCTTCATCTGTGTCTAATTATGCATCTAAAGACCTCACTCACAAAATACTAATTTACTTTAAAGAAGGGATACAGATTCTATTGTGATGGAGTTTAGGTGAAGAAGTATCTGCTTTTTTTTTTGTATATTTTTGCTAAATAAACTTATGTGTCTGATACTTGATATAATTAAAGATATGATCATGCAACAGAAACTGACTGTACACTCAAAATAACTTATGAGCTCTCACAGTTTACAGAGAATCCATAGAAAATCTCCTTAATTTGCATTCAGCCTGAAAGCACCTAACAATAAAATATTAAGCAGAAATTACTAAATGTTTATTGTCAAAGATAAGTTGAAATACCATGCTTAGCACAAACATTGTGTAACCCATGATATATTAAGTATAATAAACACCAAGCCCCCAAATATATACTTTCTGCTTTTTACTTATGATGTTCTTGTCCTTTAGGTACATGGATTCATTTACGTTAAGATAAAATGCATGCAGGATAGCCCCTGTGAAATAAAAAAGTCATTTATGGCTATTCATTCATACTCATATGCAAAAATACAATAAAATCACCAAAAAAGAAAAAAGAAGGAACAAATACATTAATGTTACTGTTGTGCTTTTAGCAATTGTTAATTTGACAAATGAGTGTTTCAGGATCTAGCTCTGGCTGTTGCTGTTATGGATCTGCTGTACCATATGCTATTATTCAGGCTAGCAATGGTGACGCAGAGCTCATTTTCTGTCTACTGATCAGTGTAACTTTCTGAGCTTGTTCTGCACTATTGATAAAAATATCCTTTTTTTTCCTTGGCTTTCTAGCAATTAAAAGTGATCTCAGATATTACTATTCTGCATTGCTGCGTGATGTTTATTTGCTCTATCACCAGCACAACAAAGGAAAGGCAGCTTTAATTTGTTGTATGTTGTGTAGTGCAAACGTGAGTTACTGTATATCCCTTAACAGCCCATCATTAATTTCCCTTGCATGCCGTTTCCAGGTTTCATATATTGCTGGCTGTTGCGATAGTATGTAAAGCATCAGCTGCTGTTTCACAGCTTGGATTTTAAGGGGTCCACAAGGAGAGATCAAAAGCTGAAATTCTAATATTGCCTCTAATGGAAGAACTATTACCCAAACAAGCAGGATGTAGATTTCTTTCCTAGCAGAACGCTGCTATGCTATCCTCTCACTAATAGCCTTGCAGCATTCCAGACTCTAACTATGTATGGTTTTCAGTCCTGAGAAACAATTATTTATTTTATACTCATTCT
>VXAA01002813.1:118641-140595 GCA_013399115.1 Anseranas semipalmata | reverse complement strand
CGGGACGGCGCGTCGGCGGGACGAAGCGGGGAAGCATCGCCTCGCCTTCTGGCGGGGTGACCTCGGGCCCGAGAGGGGACCGCAAATAACCCGTCTTCGCTTTTACAAAGAAGCGGTGCTCGCTGCGGGGGCAAAAAACTTCTGGAGCTTTCAATCAGGCCCTCTGCTAGCTCTGGAAATAAAGCTGTTTAGGGCTTTTTCTCCCTCCTTAGCAGGACTTGAGCCAAGATAGTTTGTTTATTTTTCATCTCGGTTGCTTTGTGTGATGCACCTCAGTAAAAATGAAGCCACCTAAATGCCTTGCTGTAGAAAAAGATGCTTAATTTTAAGCTGCTGAAATTGGAAAAGTTGACCTTGTGGTTTCTGTTTAAAAGTAGGATGTCATTGTGCTCTGCATTGTCTTTATTCATGGCTTCTGAGAGACAGTTCCACGAGCCTTGCAAAAGCATGGATCAAAAACCTCATAAGAGTGACTGTACAATATTAAGCATATGAGAATAAATTGTCGATATTGCATATTGATGGTCTTGAAATGATTTTTTGTATTAAACATACTACATGCACACACAAAAGGTATTTTTCAAGCTGTCATCTTGTGAACTGTCTCTGGGATCAAGGATGCTGGTAGCTTCTTCCCTTCATCTATATCAAAGGTATTCAAAAGCCAGTGGTATTGTTACAGCCTCAGTGTTTTCAGCAGGTTTGCCTGGGCAGGGCCAAGTGGCTCCTTCAAAGATGCGGTTGCTACAGTAGGAGAAATAAAACCCCAGTTGGATCAGAAGGACTAGGAGGAGTAAAATGCGCTGGAAGCTTTATTGTCATCAACAAAGTAAGCAGTGAGAGCTAAAAAGATGCAGGCAGCAAAACTGTTCAGTGATAAATTGTGATTTCATATGGTATATGGTGCAATTTAAAACCGTTGTACAGCTTGAAATAGAATTTCTCACTTTTCAGAGTAGGAAGCTACCGTTCAATCCTCAACACTTCTGGTGAACCAGGAAGTATTTTTGCCAACCATGAGGCATTCCTGTGGGCCACCAAGTATCACATTTGTTTACAGTTTTACTGAACACAAATGCAACCTGATATGGCTGATTATTATGCTTCAGCAGGCTTCTGCTGGTCATTACCACAACCTCATGGGCTGATAGTGGTACACAGAGCACAGCTTGGAAGCCACAAGGCCAGAAATGAATGCATTATCCCACTGTTCAATGGAGGAAGAGGGAGAGGAGTTTCTGGAGTAGGCATTTGTACCCAGCTTGCTGTTCTAAGAGGCTGCTGGAAGTGAGAGACTTTTTTGTCATCTTCTGGTGGCCTCAGCAGTCTGTTTCAGAAGCCACAGCAAGTAGCAGAGCAGGTCATTACAGCACTATTTGCATTCCTTTCTTGAGGCATTTTTTTTTTTCCTCCCTTCCCTGGTCTCATCCAAAAGCTGTCTTGGTACTGATTACAGACAGTAGAATTCGATTCAGAAAAATCTTTGAATCTCTGCAAAATCTAAGGTTCCTTTTCAAGTGTTAAAAAAAAGAGAAAAATGTCCAAGGAAGCAGGAAGATCATCCTGGAAGTAATCTGTTCAGTAAAGATTACTTGTAACAACAAACCAAACACCTTCCACAAAGTGCACATCAGTCATCCCCAGAGGTCTCTGGCATTCTGGAGATCGGGGTGTTCAGCCAATATGTGGAAGTAAAGAAACTCTCTTGCCTCAAACACTGTTTAAAATTCCCACCACCAGTTGCTAATGACTGCGATGTAGCCTAACTGCTTGATTTTGTCTTTAGAAAACTGGTACTGGTACTAAGAATTTAGTAAGAACTGGTACTATTGATGCTAAGAAGCAAAAGGAGTGTATTAGAAGTTGTCAGGAGAAGGATATTCCAAGGTCTTCATCTTCTCACAGCAGCTAGAGGTATCACATGGAAATATCATGTATGTTAGATCCTGTTATCAAAAACCAGACAGTCTGCTATTGTCAGGGTAGCTCTGCTTCTGACAAACCTGAAGGTTTATGGAGGTTATGCATGGAGCACTGTGTGAATTCTCAATCAAATAAAAAACAATATTCCCAATCAAGAGGTCAGCCACAGCTGGACATGAGCCAGCAACGTGTTCTTGCAGCCCAAAAGGCCAACTGTATCCTGGGCACTGCATCCAAAGAAGTGTAGCTAGCAGGTCGAGGGGTGATTCTCCCCCTCTACTCTGCTCTCCTGAGACCCCACCTGGAGTGCTGCACTCAGCTCTGGGGCCCCCAGCATAAGAAAGATGTGGACCTGTTAGAACAGATCCAGAGGAGGGCCACAAAGATGATCAGAGGGCTGCTATAGCACCTCTGCTATGAAGAAAGGATGAGGAAGTTGTGTTTTTTTTTTTTGTTTTTNGGAAGTTGTGTTTTTTTTTTTTTTTTTTTTTTTTTTTTGGCTTAGAGAAGAGAAGGCTCTGGGGAGAACCTATAACAGCCTTCCAGTATTTAAAGGGGGCCTACAGAAAAGATGGGGAGAGACTCTTTATCAGGGAGTGTAGTGACAGGATAAGGGGTAAGAGTTTCAAACAAAAAAACAAAAAGGGTAGGTTTAGATTAGATATAAGGAAGAAATTCTTTACTCTGAGGGTGGTGAGGCACTGGAACAGGCTGCCCAAAGAAGCTGTGGATGCCCCATGCCTGGAAGTGTTCAAGGCAAGGTTGGATGGGGCTTTGAGCAACCTGGTCTAGTGGGTGGCATCCCTGCCCATGGCAGGATGGTTGGAACTAGGTGACCTTTAAGGTCCCTTCCAACCCAAACCATTCTATGTTTCTATTCCAATGTCAGGAGCAGGGTAGAAAGACCCCAAACTAGAAAAGGTATGTGGCAAAAGAAAGCAAAGAGATTTTAGACAAGATAAAGAAGATAAATAGCCCTCTTGACCTGGCCAGTATTCTAGGAGTCCGAAGTCACCATCCTGCCTGAAGGAGGAGAAGGACAGAATCACGGCAGAACCCTGAGCTGCTGTTACACCTCATTATGTGCATGGTCAGAGGGCTTCCATAGTCCTCCAACACCTGGGTGGCTCAGCAGTGCCTTGGCTTTCTGCTGCTGGTTCCACAGAAGCAAAGAACAGGACAAAATTAGGACTCAGGCCAGCTTATCAATCAGGCTGGATATGTCTGCAGAATTCATCTTGCCTAGCTTTAATGTTCCACAGAGTCAATATTTGAGCTACTCAGGCTTAATTCCAGTGAAAAGGGAAAGGTGGACACAGTTTTAAGATGCAGTCAACCTCAGCTTTTTTAGACATTTACTTTAGTGATAAATTGCAGTACAGAAACTCCTTTTGTTGGTTGACTATAGAAGGAATCTTGAAACTAACTCAGATTTTGGATGTCAGTCAAACGAATCCTGACGCCAAGGCAGAACTGGTCATTATGAGTATGAGTATTATGAGTATGTCTCATTTTGACTGTGTGTTGTGCATGTTGTATGGTCTTTTCAGAGATTCTCCTGTGCACTTAAAGACCTCCCACCAAGAGAATTTCTGGCCCACATTTTTCAGCTTTTTTTTCTGAGTTATTCTGTTTTTCCCAAATGCTTATGTGCTTCCAACTCTGACTACTTTTGTTTAACACTGTCCTTATTCTCTTCCTTCTAAAATAAATTGAAGGATCTATATGCAGGTGTGAAAAGAGAGGGTTTTCTTTTGATTCAGCAGTCATCTCCTCTAGTTTCTTCACTTATATCTGGCTGCTAGGGTCAGAGACACATGATTTACTTTGTGTTTCTATAGTGCCTAGTGCAACGGAGCCTACCTCATGGCCAGAACTCCAAGGCACAAGGGTTGTACAAAGAAAAGGGGAATAATGAATAATAAATTAAGTAAGAGCTAAGTAAATAGAGAACTATGTTGTGGGAGAGGGGAATATATGGACAGTGATATGAGAGAAGACCAGAAACAAAGAAGAGAAGGGGAGAAAGAACCAGGAGAGGCAGCAATAAACAAACTAGAGACTAAGAGTGAAAAGTCACAGAGCCACAGGAGTGGAATAGGAATGGAAAACAAAAACTGAATGAGAATAAAGATACTTGATGAAAATAAGAATGGAAGGTGAACACCATGGGAGTATTTCAGAAAGCCACATAAGTATTTAAAAACAAAACAAAACAAACACTTGGAAGAAAACAAGAAATGATGACGGGTGAGAGGCAAAAAGAGGCAAACAGGGCAACCAAGGCATGCTATTGATTGAAAACAAGGAGTGTATTTGGCTTAGTATAAATTAATTGACTCCAGTCCTGTAAGAACACAGTGTATTGTACTGAGGCTATCAAGCTTACTGCCGTTTTTCCACCTGGACCCTCTGCAGTTTGCGTTCAGGTATGGCTTACTGTTACTGGGCAAAGATAAAATCCACCCAACGAATTTTGCAGCTTGAGAGTGACAATGTTGAGTCCTTCCGTGTCAGCCAGAGTCTGCCCTCAGATGCATAGCTCTCACTGAGCTACACTTGTACAGTTGAGGGCAGGGTTTAGTACTGCTCTCCAGCATACAATTAACACAGAAGGTCTATACATTATCTCATCTTGCATTTTTATTATTTGCAGCTTATTGTTCAACTGAGCATGTATCATTGGTTAATTAATGCTGCCAACACTCTGCTCCACTAAATGATTGTTTAGCCTAGAGTGGAATAAACTACTACAATGACTAATACAGTATCATTATGTAACAGAAAATTAAAAATCTGATAATTTGATTGGAAGTCTCAGGTGAGTTTTTTGTATAAAAGTGTTAACCTCAAGTAGCTATAAACAGGTAAATGTTTTATTCAGCTGACTGATAAGGAATAAATGCTTATGATATAAATTATGTATAATTAATACTCCTGGGAAAAAAAATGTATGCTAATAGGTTGTCAGTTAATTAGGAAAGGAATATGAGGTAAACAAAGGTGATTAGAATGTACCCTGGGACCATAAACAGAAATTGTGCCTTAAATAATCTGTAAAAAAAAACCTTCACATCAAACAGCAAATAGTTCAGTTTTAATTCAGAGCAAAAACATAATGCTTTATGGAGAAAAGCACAGCGGAGATGTTAAATGAAGAAGCAGCTTGTGATAACAAATCTAGAGGCTGCAGAATTACTTACCTTCCCTGTTATTCTGCTCTACCTTGTTTTGTATGTTATTTTGGTCTCTCCTCAGATAAAAGATGGCTAAAATAAGTTTTGCAAAAAATATGGCAAATAGTGTGCTAAATAACCAATCTTAGATGTTTGCTCATACAAGTGAGAGCTTGGGTCTTAGATTTGCAATGTGGGGAATGTTCCCCAAATCAGTTTGTGCTTCTTACCTGCCCTCTGACTCACTGTTCCTCCTTGTTTCTGCCAGTATCTTCATGTGATAAATGACTCCTCCTTCCTGCCATTCTGTAATTTCATTTGGGCTACACATTTGAGATAATGAAACAGGACTAAAGTAGAGAAAGACATGACAGAGATGAATAATCGTTACAACGGCAGCCAAGTCTTTCCTTCATGTCAGAAGGGGACAGACCTGCATTGCCTGTATGGCTGGAGTGATGCCTCCTAAGAATAGCCATTGTAGAGAGGACTACGGATTCATCTCCCCAGAATCTTGTTTAGGACAGTAATCAAAAGCAGCTGTTGAGGAAAGAATTTAACAAAACAGGTATATATACTTCCTTTTAGTATTCTCCTAGCCTTCAATCAGTTGCAGCTCAAGGGCTACAAGAGCTGGATATATATGCTAATCTCCAATGAATTTATCTGCCATTAGCTTGACTCCTCCTCTGAATGTATATAAACTTTAGCTACTCCTGAGGCCATCCAAGGAGAAAGGTGAGACCATTGCCCCTAATACGAAACCCACCAGAGAAAGATGAGCCAGCAAAGGACGCTGTCTCTTTCCAATGCAAAAGATGGTCATTGCCTAAAAGGGGCATAGACTTATTATGGGTTGTAGGGGGAGGAGATTTTGGGGATTGTGCAAAACTTTTAATGGGATGTTTTAAGTGGATTGCAAGACATTATAGACTGGCTAGGGTAAGGACCAAAGGTTGGGAAAGGGAGGGATCCAGATGGATTGGAGAGGAACAAACAGGGGAAAACAGAAAATGAAAGGGATAAAAGGGGCTGGTTAAGGGTAAACAGGTGGGTGGGCACTACTTTGTCTGAGTGTCAGACAAATTTGTTTGCTCACTACAATCTATCATATATCCTTATTAAATCCTATTTATAACTACGTTCTGTGTGGGTGCACTCTTTATTCTGAGATCATGTCTGTGACTGTGAGCAGAGTTCAAGCTGGACTGACTGGTGAGTAGGAGAGGTCTCAGTGCCACCCATGGGAGTGAGAGACTGTCAACCTAAGGGTCTCATAGGTCCCACTGAAAGAGCTGGGGTGTTACTGGGTAGACCAAGTGTCTAGGAACAGACACTGGAGAGACCCAAGCCATGTGTGTATATATTCCACTGGTGGATTTCAACCCTGATCACCAGGAGAGGAGGAGCAGGACTGAGCTTCTGTGGTATTCACGTTTGAGAAGTGTGTGTAGTGTGCATGGGTGTTGGTAAAGGCACTGTTCTGCTCCACGTGACCATCCATGTGTCTGTGTGCCTGTGTGCCTGTTGGGAATATGTACCCAGCCCCCTTGCTACTGGCTGGACCTGGGGACACAGCACTGCGCCTTGCATCTATGGGGGATGGGAGGGACACTGGGACAGGAGGCATCCTTGTGGGTGCCAAAGCTGCTGCATTTAGCTACCTCTAACAGCCTACAGGTGCAGCCTACAGTCTACAGCAGGTTACATTCATGCAGAGAGGAGCTCCTCAGGCCACACCTTGTGGGCAGAACAACCTGCTGTTTTTTTTCCCGAATCTCTCACCTGCTACTTTATTTGACAGCCTCTGGTTCATGTCTTGGAAGAGGCAGTGATAGTTGGAACCTATCTACTGTCTCTGTGCCTCTAATGAAAGCTCACCTAAGCAGTGATGGATCACCTGAAAACAGCCCTTTAGGAAGTCACCTGCTTTCTGCAGTTATAGCAGTGGCTATGGTATGGAGGGACATAACTTTCCTCCTGCAAAACCCAGTCCTTTTAGAAAATGAGTTCAGTTGCCCTAAGAATTACTTTTTGGAGCTGTCTTAGCTGACTGTAGAGGAGTCTAATGCTGCTGCATTCCTAATGATGTTCTTCAGGACATTGCGGTTTTCCTAAGGTGCGGAAAAGGAGTATTCTTCTGTCTCTTACACAGTTCAGACTTAAAACTGACACGAAACCATCTGTAAACATGTTCAGCCTGCAGGGCATATCATTACTGGTTTCTCAGCTGACTGAAAATGTAACTTTATAAAAAAAAAGCATCAGTGTAGAAATCAGGGCTTCCTTTCCCAAGAAACTCCTCTCTACAGAATGGTGCAACCCTTGGTGGAGTTGCTTGGTGAGTTAGGTATGTTTTCTTATTTGTAGGATCAGATCAGGAAATGCATAAATTAAATCTCCATTGTGTATTTTACAATTACATCAGGGAGCAGCGTGGGCTGGAGGCTCCCTTGGGGTTGTGGAGCTGAGGGTGACCCAGCCCTGGCTGTGTCCCCATGCATGGCACACAGTCCCATGTGGCTGGTAACGGGGTCCTTCAGCAGCCCCTGACATGGCAAGCGATGAACCAGGGCCAGGGAGCAGCCAGGAGCTACAGCCAGGAGCAAAATGATGATTTATTATTAAAAAGAAATAGAAAATGAGATGGGGACAGGGACAGGGCTGGAGACCAGCTCTGCTATGGCCTCGCTGAGGTGGGGCTGATGGCCCTGGGGGCTGCAAATGGGGTCCTGGGACATGGGCAGGGCAGGGGACAGGCAAGGGGCTGGTCAGGGACGTCAAGGCCTGGGCATGTCCTCAGGGCCCTGACAGATTTTGATTGGATGCTTGCTTTACTAATGTATGGTAAAGAAGCATCATGCATTTATTGGTAGTAACAATATTTATATCCCTGTACCACCCACACAGCCCAACAGACAATGACCTTTTCCAAGATTAGCAGGGGAAGTGACATCAGAAGGATGAGGGGTAAACAACAGAAGCAAATATATGCTTTTTCCCAGGGCTTTTATCCATACAGGAATAAAATGAAGTCAAAGTTTTATTGGGATAACTTTTTATTTGCTCAAGATATTTTTCCACACAGATTAAGATAAACTAATTGATCCTTTAGATATGATAACTTCTCAATTATACAGAAATCTACAGAATATGATATAGCAAAAAAGTTCTGAAACAACAGAGAGTCTCATGAAGGCAGCTAGCTTTGCTGGATGATGCACATGTGGCCATATACTTCCACACATTTGAACTATCTGAATGTGGTGTTTGATTTCAGCCACATATCAAACTACCACAAAAAGTGGTCCAAAATGGAAACTTAAATTTAGTATATAAACCCTTCAGCTCCTTTTAATGCATCGAATATATGAAAATACTTTCAGACAGAAACTTTTAAAATCATCAGGCCTGTAAGCATAAATCAGAATATAGAAGAAGATCTCAGGCACCAGGATCTGTCCAAGTTCACATTTCAAATCATCTCAGCTCCAAAAATTAGTTGTGCATTTCCAAGAGTGCTTTTGCAGAGCTTATATGCAAGTGACTAAGGCCATATCTATCTGAAGATGGGAAGTACAAAATATTTTGCCAACCTTAAATTTGGAGGTTTAAAATTACCAAATGTAAAGCTCTAGCAGTGGGCTTTTAATTTGGCTCAAGCTTTCAGAGTCTGGCAGGCTGATGAAGTGCAATTGCCATGGGTGAAAACAGAGCATCAATTAACAGACACATGCAAGGCTGGCACCTACCAAGAATTCACCCTGAAAGATTTAAAGACAAATAACTCAGTGATCAGACACACCTGGAAATCTTGGAACAAACTTCATAGAGTTATGAAAATTAAACCAGCTAAAAACTTCCAGTCGAGTATCTGGAACAATGCTATGTGAAAGCCAAGGAGGGAAATGATACTGTATATTACTTATTGTAAATACCAGATTATTTATGGAGCAGATTTTAAATAAATTTATAGTAACGCGAAAGACAATCCATATTAAAGGTGAACAGCACAATAGCCAGTCTGTTCCAAAAAAGGTTTTTTGAAGACCCAGTGGATCTGAATCTAACCTACGGATGTCTATTAAGTTTTTTTTTCCATTTACTTCAAAGTCCTTGGAATCAGACTAACAGTTTGAGAAGTAGGATTAAAGCCTTCACAGATGCACCGGGGTCTTAGGGCTAACCAGACAAGCTCAGCCTACATTTCAAGGCATTTTATCATTGAGTGAAAGGTAAAAGTAGGGACAAACACTTAAAAATACTTGGTCTTTGCCTTAAGATGACGCAGGATTTAAATGTTTCAAAACACTAAATCAACTCTGATTTTTTTTTTTAATATTTTTTTAGTTTTTTTAGAATTTTTAGGTGTCTTAGGCTTAAGGTCACAAGTGAGATTCCTGAAGTAGAAAAGATCGACACTGAGAAGAAAGGAAATACTGTCCTCAGTGATGTGGATGACAGTTATCCAGCACTGGCTCTTGTGCATTTTAGTCCTATCCTTTAGATAGTATACTATGAAAAAGTGTTTCTAAAAATGTATTTTCAAAGAACATATTTATATGGTCAGTTCTCCAACTTATCAGAAGGAAGTTTATGTGGGTGAATTCTTGAAAAGCAAAACCAAATGTCATAGAAAATGTCTATGATGAAAATGTTACCAGACAGTTCATTGTTTATTTGATGAAAATGCAGAACCTTCTTCATTATGGAAGACAATACAATCTGTTACAAAGACACTGATATGTTTTAGATTTTTTTAAAATTGCTTCCTAAGTCAGTATTACTTGGGCCCCAGTTCAACAAAGCACTTCAGAGTTTGTCAACCTTTAAGTCTGAAAGGGTTTATGTGCCAGTGATTTCATCTTAATCAAGCATTAACCATTAAATCAATACTTAAATGCTTTATTGAACAGTACTGATTTTAAAGCACGCTATGGTGAATGAAGCCCCAACAATACATCCTTTTCTTATTGACATTCTCCCCTCTTGCTCTTGTTTAAAAGCTCTTCTAGCTTTCTTTTCTCAGTCCTTCTTCTTCTCAGATGGTTGAGTTCACCAGTCCTCAGGGACTCAGTTTTACAGGGACTCAGCACTATAAGTTAGGGCCACCACTGCTTTTTCATTGGGCTACAGTGCTGCAACCTTTAACCCTCCCCAGCGGTTCCACTGGTTTCCAAGTCAACTCATACAAGTAAGGGTTTTCTGAATCACATGTTATTTTTACAGTGCATCTAATTAAGTGCATTGAGGTGACTTGTCTCCTTTTGTCTATGCTACAAAACATAAATTTGTATTTAAGAAGAGGTACCCAGGGCTGATCCCGGCAGGAGTATGCTTTGTCAAAACTAACCAGGATGGTTGTTTTAGTATTAATTTTAGCCTAGTAATGCTATGTACATGATGCTGAAGATGAAACTTGCTGTATTAAATCTCTAGCAAATGTTGGATTGGCAGCCAGCAGTATTTGAAATTTCTCAGAAAACACTTTATGGTTGAGATGGTTTGGTTCTCTTTGGTTCTTTTTCTTTATCATTCTTTTGAAAGAATTGATCTGAGCAGAGTCTCTTTGGGGAAACTGAACATGACAGTTCAGGAGGCATTTCAGAGGCACAGATAAATATTAGTTATGAGAAAAATGCCAATTCCAAAGTCATTTTTGAGAGGGCCAGCAACATGTGGAAGTTTGGTACATTACAGCTGAGAACACAGAAGGGCAGAGCCCTGGTAGGTGTGAACAGGTGCAGCCCTCTTGAAATCAGGGAAAATATTCTGATTTGAACCAGCTGAGGTCTTGCTATCTGTAGTTTGGTTTATGAAATATAGTTTGTTCTGGGCAAGAGATTCAGTTCTGACTTTGAAATAAGTAAATAATTTTTTTTTTTTTTTTTGGTTAGAAACCTGGTGTTATTTCCAAGAGAGATTTGGATTTCATCTGTACTTAGTCACACTATATTGTAGAATATCTCTCCACCCTTTTCTTGGGTAGGTCTAATAATTCATACTCTAAAGTAAGAGGTGATTTTTAATTCTTCAGTTTCTTTAGCTGCATAGGTATGGTATGGTAAAGTGCCTATCTCTTATTCATAGGTCTGTTTCAGAAGGAGGGAGAAATGAAGGGAAGAATAAACATGGGGTAGGAGTAACAAAATAAAAGAATATTTAAATGATTTCAAATGGATTGTAAAGTGTTGAATCATAAAGGATTGGCAAAAAAGCCCTCTCCTCATGAGGTCTGGCTAATATTAGGAATTATTGCCTCAAACGCTGCAGGTGTGGATCCATTTCTTTCATTGCTAGCAAATGGGGTTGCAACTGCCTTTGACAATGTAAAAGCTGCACAATCCCCATGCCCCAGGGCAGACAATGATGTTGGTGAGATGCTGATTTTAGGATAGAAAATTACAATGGTTATATAGTAAACAGCACCTGGAAGTTTACTAATGATTTTTACAATTAACAGCAGCACTGTGGTCTGATTATTCATGCATGTTTTCTATGAAAGAAAAGAAAAGAGGCAGATGTTGAAAAGAATCACATCGGTTGAGGGATATTTAATTTTTTTTTGTAACTGGAGGTAGAGACTCCTTCCTGTTATCAGTACTTGTCGTAATAACATGCCAAGGAAAAAAAAAAAAAAAGGAAATAAAAATGAAAAAAAAAAGTGTTTGGAATGCTCTAATCTCCCATTAACTTCAGTTACTCGTAAAGGTATATACACATGAAATGCACATGGACATGGGGAAGTATATGTATATGTGTGTATGAATGTTTATGCAGACTTTAATCTCTGCCTGTGGTTTGATATGTAGATTTGGCATGCAGTTAAATAAAAAAACAAAACTGCATGGCCATGCAGTTCTTCAGCTTTAACAACTGGATCTTCTGTGATAATAATGGTTGGATCTCTCCCCTTAGAAGTCCACCAGGTGTGCACCTGCCAGGTTAGTTATTCAGAATGCTGAGATTCAAAAACACTCCACCATCTGCAGCATAAATTTAAAAGTACAGTAAGGCATACTGGTACCTCATATATTTTCTCTCTCTCTAGTCATCATTTATTTTCACAGCTGTTCTCGACCCACTGCCAAGCAAAGACCTCTTCAGTTTCTTTTCTATCATATTGAGGCTTAGTCAGTATCTTGACAAAGAATGGGTGAGGCAATGCTCATAAAATAGAAACTCTCTTTTCCTTTAACCCTTTGTAAATTGCCATAACTAGATCTTTTAGAAGGCTCTGAAATGTTAGCTTTGTCCTCATTTTTTTTCCCAGCAATAGGCTTTTGCACCTTGTTCTTACAGCATTTCAGGACTGATTTTGCAGATCCAAGAAATTATAGCAGTTTTAGCAAGCTTCAGATACTCTTGCCAATGTTTCAGGGGTTATCTGCAACAGACTCAGCACTTCTAGGGTTTATTGGTCACTAATCTTGTGTATATAAGAGCACATAACAACATGCATGTTTGTTATCTCTGGTCAGCCAGCTTGTGCAAAACTTATAAAAGACCTCACTAAGAGGCAAAGTCAGTATTATGATGAATGTGAACTCTGGTAAATCCCTTCTCTGAACCAAGCCGATTTGCTGGACACATTACGTACTGCCATCTGCACAGCCTCCTGGTTTCCATAGATCGAAAGTTCCTTGGTTTTCTGGTTAGTGTCCAGGAGAGGTAAGTGAGACCGAAGTTAGACTTTAATTATTAGTGGCTAAGTGATTGCTAGATATTTCAGCAAGTTTATGTTTAATTCAATGTCTTTGGTATCTTCTGAGATCTTGGCCATGCTGGGTTGCTGCCTCCAGTCTTGGAAACCAAATTGTCTTGGACCTATCCAAAACCTGGGTGAGAGAGACCACCTGCAAACGTTAGACACAAGCATGCATCATGGCAAAGGCTTGACCACAGAAGGTTGATGACCTGAAAGATGTGTTCATCCCCATCACCCTGCTGAACAAGCAGCTGGGGAACGGGCAGTGATGAGGTGTTGTCCTGCTGAGTAGGATGTGGGTCTGGCATGAAGCAGGACCTTCCTGTGTTATGAATGTTCTCAGCCAGGCAATTAACTGTAACTGCTGTACATCAGTCCAGGGAAAGGGATGGTCACATTCAGGTAATGCTACGCTTTTCCTTCCTCTTTTTGTGCAGATGAAGGAGAATCTCATTTTAGATTTCTTCATCTCATGACTTCAGCTTTTTTTTTTTTTTTGGCTCTCTCATTACTTCTGATGCCTTTGGGCTTTTCTTTGCTTATTCAAACAAGGCCTCTTAACATTTTTAGGTTTAACTTCCACGTGTGTTTGGAAAGTAAAAATATACACTTATATGTGATCTATTATCTATTTAAACCTGCTCAGGGGCAAGCTGAGAATATAAATGTTTGTCTGAGAGATACTGCCTTGCAAATAAGAAAGTCTGCCACCCTGTTAATGAAGTCAGCTGTAATAGTTCAGGTATGCAAGCACTTGTCCAGTCACTGACAGGTTTTTGGTTAAATCTGGGTGCTGTCCTGTCCAAGAGCTTCATGCTCTTTTGAAATGAATACAAAATATATACTGTCTCTTTGGGTACACAGTGCAGCATGAAAGAAGGTTGAATAATGAGAACATGGAGACATCAAAACATCTAGATACTTAGACTTTCATTTACATCTTCTTGATTAAACTGGACATATGCACACACATGTATATATACTGTGTAAAATTCAGATTGCTAATTTTCCAGAGATTCTCATAAATCTTCTGCATCATGTGGTGAGGGAGTAATAGGTGGACAAAAGGAATAAGTAACAAAGTTTAATGGCTCAAAATTCAGGTAAGACAAATGAAGTCACATAGTTTTCAAGCCAGTTGCCTGACTTCAGTGAACTGCCTCCTGGACTTTGGACAAAGGATCTTGTTCATGCTGATTTTTAATGCTTATAAAGAGGAGCAGATTTATGTGGGGAAAAGGTGGGTGAGGGAGGCTGAACTCTTTCCCACTCTAACCAGCCCTAGGAAGTGGTACCATCTTTTGTAGCCAGGTGAAGAGGAGGTAGCAGTGTTGCTTGTGTGGTCTTCCATTTCCAGTTGTTCCTGTGTCACATGCTGGCTCCTTGCAATACTGAGCAACCTCTGTGTCTGGTGGATCCCACTTGAATCCCTTCACGTTGAAGCCTTTGGTGTGCAGAATTTTCAAAACTATTTTCAATTGCTTTTTATCAGGTATGATGAGCTATGTCACTGTTATCAAGATGTTAGATAAAAGACAATAATTGCAAATATCATAGCAAATGAGACCTCTGAGACAAATTATTCTGTCTCTCAGGTTCCTGCATTAGTGCCATACACACCATGTAAATTACTTTGTGTTCCAAATACATTACTCAAAATCATCCTGTTATGCTGAGAAAGATATGGTTGACTTGCATTTCCTGACTCTGTTGCTTTGCAGTTTTTTCTCAAGAGAAGATGATACTGACAAAGAAGTTAGTCTGAAGGAAGATAGCATGTAGTTTAAACAATGCAGAAATAGTATCTTTAAGATCTGCTAGGCATGGAGAGAAGTCAAAGCTGAAGTATGCTTTTATGCTGTTATGCTGTTATACTACAGTGCATTAAGTCCATCAAGAGACTGATATAATTGTGAGCTATGCAGAGTGTATGGACTGTTTCTTGTCCAGCTGGGCAAAGCTACCTTTCTATTTGGTGCAGAAACATCAGGAATACTTTTCTTTGATGTTATTTTGAGCATCAACTCACAGGTATGGAGATGGTGAGCAGAAAAGATTAGGAAAAAGGACAGTTTAATAAGCTCAGTTAAGCCTTTCTTATGTCAGTACCTGTAGCATTTGGATCATGAGGACACACCTTGCCACCTGTAACACTGGAGTTTCTTGTAGCTTGATCAATCAAACCAGGAAAGCGTTCTCTACCTGTGCAAGCCATGGACCATGTGGGACCAGCTGTGCTAGCTGATGACCTAGTAAGAATAAATGGAAGACAAAGAGGAGAGAAACTGACTTTTGTGTGATTTTATATGCTGCCCTTGTGAGTACTAATGAAGTGTCTTCAAATTAGTTTGTTTCAGCTTGGGGCCTAATCCTGCCAAGCACATTTTTAGCATGAGATCATGTGCCATCAGTAGGAATAAACTGAAATAAACAGAATCTGAGTGTGCTCAGTGCCTCTAAAAACAGGACTATTTATTAACATGTGGCATTGAATTCAGTAGCATTTGAAAATTATGCTCACTTTTTCCTTTCCTTTGATTTTGTGTGTGTGTGTGTGTGCGTGTCTGCTTTGGAAATGATTAGATCACAATATGCAAATAGACTAGAATGTGGTACCTGAACCATGGAAACAGAAATAGCCAAATTCTCACCTTTATAACCCAAAGAATTGGAAATGTCAGAAAGTCAGTATTTGAACTGAAAAAATAAATGTTAAAATGTTTTACTAAATAGAAAAGACTTTTTTGACAATCTAAAACTGTCATTCCAAACTATTTTAAGGTCTTTTACTAACAAATGCAAGTGATTAAAATAACTAGAATGGTACACTTTCTGCTTTTGTGTTTCTGATCATAATTATGTTGTCTCATGTCAAGAGTAGACTCCACTTTACTGTCCTTGGTTAGCTCAGCATTCACAGTCAGCCAGTACACATTTACAGATTTACCCAGCAGAAAATACCAAATGGGAACAACAGTGGTTGAGCCAAAAACATTTAAAAAGAAATACCGGTCTTCCTATGTTCTGCTCCGTACCTGACAAACAGCACTTTGCTATGTGGTGGAGTGGGAAAAGAGCATGGAGAGCAAGTTACAAAAGAAGAAGGTGGTGGTGATGCTGTTGCTGTCACTCTTCTTTCTGAATCAGATCTGAACTTATGCCCCAGCCTTGTGTTAGGTAGTATGGTGCTGCTGAGATTGCTATGTTTCAGCTGAGATATCAAATGAAGGTCCTGACCTTGTTCTCATTAGAGATCCCTGGGTACTTGTTCTCATTAAAGATCTCCTGGCACTTTTCAAAAGGGAAAGAGTGTTAGCCCCAGTGTCTTGGCCAAATTCCAGCTTGAGTAATTACGTTCAGCCTACCTAAATTCCCTTGTCTGTTTCAATTTGATGTTATTTTTAATTTCTTCCTTAAACCTGTGTGTAGTATTATCATGTGTTGGAAGACAACTGCCTCTGGCACCCTAGATGTGTTTGCATTTTTTGAGGCAGAAGAACTGGTATTTGTATATAGCATTAATAATTTGTTAAGTCTACAAAGTACTTGCAGTCTTATGCTTTAATGGAAGATCATCTTAGAATGTAATCTAAGTCCTTCATGTCTTGCAATGATCAGTTTCACGCAAAGTAGTTCTACTAAGAAAATACTTTTTCAGATGGGTAGTTTGAATGTACCATTTACATTGTTTATTTTAGTTGATACTTTTTAAATCAAATGATGTAGTGTGTATTGAATGTCAACGCCCACAGAATAGTGGAAGACATTCAGCTGAGAAACCATTTCATGCTCATAACAAAAAACGAATACAGAAGAGGCAGAATATGGAAGATGTGAGAGTAGAGAAGGGTACTGACATAGCATGCTTTAAATAATTTGTTCACAGAAAACGATTCTAAAGAAAAAACGTGAGCCCATCAAATACAGAAGATAGTTAATCCTATCACTTACAGTCTTAATGGAAGATTCCCAGTTATGGTAAAGGCAATGGGCCAAGAACCCACAGAGAATAAAATAAAATATAACAGGTGAAAGCCCTCTTTGAGGTTCCAGCCTGTTAACATATTAGAGATAAACCCAAGCTCGCCTATTGAATCAAGTTTATACTCTCAAACACATTCTCAAATGTATCTCCCATAAAGTTTGAAAAAGCAGTTGATTTGGTATGGCCTTTCACAGAGACAAGTAATTCACAGTTAAAAGTTCAACTTAACTAGATCAGTGATCCATCTTGTGCTAACACAATCCTCTGAGGCTTGTGGTTGGCACACGGAGGAGGTATATCTGTGGTTGGCTGATGCAGTGACTTTTGTCCCACTCTGTCCAGCTGTGTTCAGGTGTGTGAATGATTTGGCCCTCTATTCAGGACTGACAAATTTTGGCTCCCTGTACTATCAATGGAAACAGCTTCAGACAGCCTACTGCAGATATAACTCAAGTTGACTGAGCAAATACTCATGACAAAGCACATAAAACTTATGGCAGTACTTATACAGTACTTACACACATCTTTTCTGAATGGACATTGCATTATATGTGCAGGAGCTCCTAGTCTTTTGGGGGATTTAACACATTACCTGTAGTTTTTCAGGGAAGTTCTTTTGTTCATTTCTTACTACTCCTGTCATAATCACTGGGCTGTGGTTTGCTAAAGCATTTCCTCAAAGAAGGGGATCTTGGAAAGATCAGAAGAAGTGGTTGTGTGCCCAATCCCACCTGATGCTGCCCGATGTTTTAGCTTTGTGAAAGCAGAGGGTGCTGAGCTGCCTGTATGCAGACATGCAGAGATCTACTGCTGTCCAAATGTTGAAACCTTTGGTGGGAAGAGAAGAAGGTTTTCTGTTGTTGTTTTTAGCTGCTCTCCAACCTGGAGAGGTTGTTCAACATCTTTCTTGGCTTTTTTATCTGTGCCATTCACTTGGTGTTTTACTGATCTGTTTCCACAGATTCCCTCAAATTACACATTATTTTCATTATAATTTGTATCTGCTTTTTAAATAAAAAAAAATCACCAGAGCTGTTGCCATGAAAATAAATTAAAATTAAGAAGTCTATAATTACAACATTAGCCTGTAATTATTACAACAAACAACAATACTGTACAGAGCAACAAAATAGGAGCAAGAGTCTGATAACAACTCACATACACAAACTTTGTTGTGTAACATTAACCAGCTGACTGTAAACTAAGAAAAGCCAGAAAATCCTGAGCCAAGACTTCCATTCGGACTGAAGTCCCTATTCTGGATAGCCCTGTTATATGAGATCACAGCCTTTTCTGAGAACCTTACAAATAACTAGGCCCTGAGAGAGTTGTGGGTGGAGTGAGACATCCTTACTCTGAAACTCTCTGGTAATCTTTAGTATCTAAAAATAAACTGCATGACACGGACTGGAAGGATGTAGCTCCACCCAGGGCTTTTCAAAGAGACTCCTCTTTGCCTTATGCAGAGGTAGGGGACAGAAGCACTGCATATGAAGGACAGCTGGAATTTCAAGTACTGGGTCTTCTCTCATTAAAGAGACACCCAAACCACCAAGGTGTGAAGAGGTCTGTCTAAGAACAAGATCCCTTACTAGATATAGTGCCTACGGTACCCAATACCATGTGATGTTGATGGTGTTGGTGATACCCACTAGGATAGTGAATGAACAGGTGATGATCTTGATTTCATTTACCTGTATAGCACTCTTCTAAAGTACAGTTGAAGACATTGGGAACACAGAACTAATTTTAAAACTATTTTAGTACCTACCTATTCATACTTCCTGAGATGCTTTTTGAAGTCCCCCTCAGTGTCTTATATTACCACTGATATTGTATGTGATTTATCTAAAGTCTACTCTTGGGTAGAAAGCAGCAAACAGAAAACAAGGTTAAAGCTGTAACATAAAGACTGCTGCCTTGGTCTCTGATCAGCACTTCTCCCTGTTAAAAAGGGGCATTCTTTTTGTTGAAACATGAGATTTTTGTCTGAAATATTTTGTGGAGTTTTACCTATTTTTAAATTAAATTAATTTTTTAAAATTAATTCTTTTGAAACAGAAATAGCATTTATACACTCCTTTTAAAGCCAGGGAAGAAGACTGTGAACTTCAAATTTCAATTTTACCTATTACATTTTATTTTGGATTCATTTTCTACACTTTGAACACTGTTCTTACTCATTTTATTTCATTTTTTAAAATAACTCGGGGATTTAAAAATAAAAAGTATTAAAAGAACTTCTCCAGCCATGTTGTACTGCTTTCAGGACATACCCATGCTGCAGCTGCTCCTAACATCCTGAATATGGCCTCTGTTTCTTGGATGGCTTTGCTGATACGACCTGAGGTCTGCCCTTCTCAAGCTGGACAGCCAGCAGCACCTGAGAGGTAGTTTAAAACCTCCATGGGTCTGCTTCAATCACAGGCACATGTTACTTGACAGAAATAAGTTAGCATGAGAACATAAGCCTTAGTCACAAATGGTACCTACTTCAGATGCTCCCGTTCAATACTTAAGAGGCAATGAAAGCCAATGTCTTCCCACCATCCTAATTTCTGAGAAAAATACAATCTCTTGGCCCAGCAGGAAAGCCTGCTCCATGGGGCAGTGGCATGTGATATCTGGGAAGAATCTTCAAGAAGATGTGGTTGTTACCCTCTTGCCATAGTAACTAGTTCTGCCCATGTCTTAAAGAGAGGCCAAATGGAACTTGCAGGGGATATACATCCCTTGTTTTATCTGCCAGCTGTGCTTGTATGGAGGTAAAAGACCTATTCTCAATTCTCCAGTGTGCAGGGGCTGAATTTACACAATGAGCCAAAATTAACAGAATTGGTATCCCTTTCCTATAGAGTGGTATCAGTTCACGATCCTGAGTGGAAATAGTATTAGCACAGTGAGCTTTCGCCATTCTGAAAGTCCCTTCTTTCATGCCAAGATAAATACACTTTTCACAAAGTAGAAGACTCATTTGATAAAGAAGTGTCCACCTGGAACAGCTAAGCCAGAATAGTTAAAATGTACCGATTTCCACAACCAAATTCCCAATTGGTTTCACCTCTGTAGACACCAGTTGATTCTTTGCTTTCATCAGAGACTAATTATTCTGGAAGAAATTATTTGAGAACAGACTATCTGAAAAAGGAATAGAATTGGCATAATTATAGCAGAGCAGCGTTCCTGACCAGTCCAGCCCCCAGTGTCACTGTGAGTTCTCTGATCTGCTCCGAGGACACTGTAGCCACAAGCTTGCTCTTTCCCTCAAGACAGAATGTTAAATCACAATATTTCCCCAAATTCTTTAAGGAGGAAGAATTACAAATTAAATTTAAAAAGTTTAAGCAGAATGTACCCTGAAGATACCAGTCACCATAGACTTCTCTGACCAAATGTGTTTTATTTCATATAATAACAGTAATTAAAAATACAGATTTAAGAAGCCTGAGCAGATTAGTTAAAGAGCATTTTAGGATTATAAAAGCACTTCCAGTTGCATCAAGCAGATGCCATTTCAAACGCTGCTGTTTGGATTAATTAACTGAGTTCAGGACACCACATATATTAAAACTGCTAGTTGTACTACCCATCCTCCCCCACACCCTCTTGTAATTTGTTATTAAAATCTTGGCCAATTAGAAAAACACAATGTATTAAGTAAAACAGCACACTGAACCAATCAAAAGTAATTACTCAGACTAAGATTCATTTAAATGATTTATGGCAGCAATTAAGCGAGTTTAAAATGCTTCATAAAGGTGTGGTATGTTTCACACATTCACATATACAGTATGCAGATTGTATACTGTCTGTGTTAAAAGGCTACTATTAATTGCTTTTACAGAAATGCCACAAATCATGTATTTTAGCAAAAAGATCATTATAACAGGATGTAATTGATTTAAAGCACTATTCTGGTTAGGAAATACAGCTATAATGTGCTTCAGACTTTAGTGTAAGAGCAATTCTGTCTCTTTTATAGAGATATTTAATTACTTTAATAAGTCTGTAAAACTATTTTATAGAGAAGTAGCTTTTAAATTACTTTCACCCTAGAAGAGATTGAGATCACTTTATGGAATATAATGCAAATACATTTCTCAGCATATTAATAAAATCCTAACATTTGGGGCATTGAAAGCTGGAAAAGTTCTATCTTTATTTAAATATGGGTGGCCATTACATACATTTTCCCCCAGGCTAAAATAAATTAAGTATAGATTAAGTGCTGTATAATAATATATCCTTATCTAAACCAAAGAGCACAGCTTAAGTTTGGCTGCTTTAAATTGGGTCAGTTCTCCAGCTGGCTTGGGCCCAACATCCAGTCTCCAGTGCTGGCCCATGACAGACACTTGGTTTAGAATTTAAAAGCATGGTATTAACAAATCTTTTAACTCATTTGTCTTCAGCCTTCCCACATGACAACTCATCGTTTTCTTCCCTTTGCTACTCTGGTAGATGCTAGGCTTTCAACTGGAAGAACTGCCCATTAAAGAACCAAGTCCAAAACTAATACTGAAGAAACTTCTCAGTCATATCAATACCTTGATAATGGTCAAATGGTCCAAGCCAACAAGGTATTGATATGACTGAGAAAAGCATTTTTAGGTGTAGGCTCTCATTAGCATGTACAACTGCTTAAATGCCACAGCTGGTATTTAGTAAAAGGTATTAGGCTCTGGTTCCTTTACTTTTTTTTCAAAGAATGACCTAACAGCAGGAAGTCATTGGAAGCCTTTGCAGGATCTTACCAATTTACCATAAAGCTGGGTGAACAACTAGGATAAAATAGCTGATAAAAATCTAACCTGTTATTAAAACAACATAGATTAATCACAGGTTTATGACAGATGACTCTGTGACAGCATAACAAACTGTCTAGATGATGACAAAAGTTGATTGGATCCAGGAATGTTCTATTTAGATATCTGCCAGCTTCCGGAAGTGATATTATTATCTCTTGAAAGTAGCAATGTGTGATGGCACTGGGACACTTATTTTTCTGGCATAGCAATATAACACAGTTGAGCGGGCTCCAGAGGTGCTTCAAAGATAGCACTACAGAATATCTAGTTTGTAAATATACAGAACTATTGTTTCAGGCTTGATCTTAAGTGCTTCCAGAAGAAACTGCATTTTTTTCCTCAAATGCAGCGGCG
>VXAA01002813.1:41002-92559 GCA_013399115.1 Anseranas semipalmata | reverse complement strand
CTATGAAGAAAGGTTGAGGGAACTGGGCTTGTTTAGCTTGGAGAAGAGAAGGCTCCGGGGAGACCTCATTGCGGCCTTCCAGTACTTGAAGGGAGCGTATAAACAGGAGGGGGAACGCCTGTTTACACGTGTTGATAGTGATAGGACAAGGGGGAATGGTTTCAAACTAAACAGGGGAGATTTAGGTTGGATATTAGGAGGAATTTTTTCACTCAGAGGGTGGTGAGGCACTGGAACAGGTTGCCCAGAGAGGTTGTGGATGCCCCATCCCTGGAGGCATTCAAGGCCAGGCTGGATGTGGCACTGGGCAGCCTGCTCTAGTAGTTGGCAACCCTGCCCAGAGCAGGGGGGTTGAAACTAGATGATCTTTAAGGTCCTTTTCAACCCAGGCCATTCTATGATTCTATGAAAAGGCTGAGAAACTTGGGACTGTTAAGCCTCAAGCGGAGAAGGGTTGGAGGGATCTCATCAATTATGTAAATACCTGAATGCAGGGTGTAAAGGGGATGGAGCTGGGCTCTTTCTATGGTGCCTAGTGACAGGACAAGAGGCAATGGCTGGAACACAGGAGATACCATCTGAATATTAGGAAGCACTTCTTGACTGTGTGTGTGATGCAGCACTGTCACAGGTTGCCCAGAGAGTTGGTGGAGTCTCTGTCCTTGGAGATCTTCAAAAACATCTGGATGTGATCTTGGGCAACCTGCACTGGGTGACCCTGTTTGAGCAGGGAGTTGGACCAGGTCACCTCCAGTGGTCTCTTCCAACCCTAACCATGCTGTGATTCTGTGATCTCCAGAGCAGCCAAATTTCTGCCTGGTAAGAAATTGATGTCAAAAACTAATGTGAGTGAAATTTCTTTGGAGTTGTTAATCTATGGACTCCAGGTTTTCACAGAATCACCAAAGGTTGGAAGTGAACTCAGGAGAGTGTTGAGCACAACACCTCTGCTCAAAGCAAGGTCAGCTAGGGCAAGTTGCTCAGGACTGTGTCCAGCTGGGTCCCGAGTATCTCCAAGGATGGAGACTCTCTAGGCAACCTGTGCTGGTATTTGGAGAGCATTGATGTAGCTGAAAAATGTTTTTTATTTCCTATGTTTAAATGGAATTTCCTGCATTTCAGTTTGTGCTGATTCCCTCTTGTCCTTTCACTGGGCACCACTGAGCAATGTTAGGCTATGTCTTCTTTACTCCCTAATACTCGGGTATTTATACACGTTGATAAGATTCCCCTGAGGTTTTTCTTCTGCAGGTTGAACAGACCCAGTCAGCCTGTCTTTGTTGTCAGATGCTCCAGTCCCTTCATCATCTTCATGGTTCTTTGCTAGATTCGCACATGTCCATGTTTCCATTGTACTGAGAGCCCAGAATTAGATAACTCACATTACACTGCTTCTTCAGAAGATATTATAATATTACAAACTAAATTCTGGGTGTTTTAAATTACAGATTGTAGTTTAAGACAGTACATATATTAATACAAGAAACAAAAGATTTCTGAAAAGTATACTAGCATGCCTATTCTTAGAATAATAAATCTACCAAAAATCCTTGAGGAAGGAGCATAGACTAAATGGGGTCTTTTTACATTCCTTTTTCTCTTCTTATTTTTCTAATGAAAATCTAGATAATCTGGATAGTTTTTTTTTTTTTTGAGGCTTCTTGTTAATTTTGGAAACAATTGAAGAAGAAAAAAGATTTCAGCCATCATTAAAGGATACTGCTTCTTTTTATGTCTCTAGATCTTTTCATAATTCAGCTTTATCCTATACTTTTAGTAATGACTAGGATCAGAAACTAATAAAGAACAGATATTTCAAAGATTATGGAACAAAAGAGTAACTTAACCTGTCATAGCAAGGAGAGAAAGCTAACTATCTTTTTGAACATTCATATAGTTAGAAAAATTGTTGCAGCAATGTATGGCTTGATTCTGCTGCTTTTTTTGATTTTTTTTTTTTTCTTTCCATTAAGTAGCATTTTCCTTCCAAACTACAAAGTGTTTTCCCCACAGTTTTCCACATAAATATTCGGAATTCCAATATTAGTGCAGGATATGCCTGTTTCTTGTTGTACTTTAATGTTCATCTGAGGTCAAAACTGCATTGAAAGGAGCTGTAGCAGAGTACAATCATGCTTAAACATTTCTGTGCTATATTTCCCATGTTTGCATGTGAAATTTCCCATGTTGAATATGAGCTGAAGTTTGATCTCCTTGTTCTTGAGGAGGCATGCCATGAACATTTGTAAAGTATCTGAACAAATGCTGCTTGTTCAATACTCAAGATCATGAATGTACGTAATAGCTTGAGCTGTAGAAATAGAACTGTATTTAGTACCTAGAACTACAAAAATAGCAAAGCATGCTGTGTTTAACATAGCATTGCCACAGAAGTGTTAGAGTGGTAGGAATCAGTCTCTCTGTCCTCTCTGTACCTTTAGAACTGTTAGCATCCCTGTCTAAAGAGATTTATTTCATTGACTTCGGTGGGTGCTGGATCGGTCCATTCAGGAGATAAAGTCAAAGCTTCTAGAGCACGACCATCAGCAGGATGCTCATAAACAGTTTGGGCAGAATAAGAAAAGGGGATCCCATGCCATTTAAACAGGTTAGGAGGCTACTGGAAACCTTGCCCACTGCTGCTTTTGTGATTGTGGCAGACAAAAAGTTTTAAAGCCAGTCCACTGATCTGAGACTCTGTAAGGCATTCATCTCACAGTAAAATCTTGGCAGAAGAATCAGGGGAGAGATTAAACATATTTTGCTGGTGTAGTTTTGTACTCTTCATCACTCAGGTTCCCTCTTGCTCTTTTATGCTTGATTATTTAATCCAGACATCTGTAGCACTCTGCTTTGTATTAACAAGTATTTATCAAGGTTGTGACTCCTTCACTCTATAGTTAGCCACTTGACTGAGAAAACTGCAATACTTTGCTGTTGAAATGCAGAGTTAATGTAAGCAATGAATTTCTGTGTATTAATACAAACATGTGGAGTAGAACTAATGTCAAAATAAGGAACAGTTTCTCTTTTGACCTGCTGTAATTACTGTTTTGAACTACTCCTCCAAATTCCTACTTCTGCAATTCTTGCTTATACAAGCAAACTGTACTCAGGCTCTCAATTTGTTTAAAGTTAACATCCTCAGCCATCTGAGCTATCTCACAGGAGTCAGTGGGACTACTCACAATACTCATATTGCTTGTGCAAGTACAGGTTGCCATCCTGTGTGAAGAAAGTGCTTCTTTTTTCCTGCTACTGTATCTCAGACTGTAGAAAGCTCTTGCCTGCAGCTGAGACATGCTAAGAAATTGGTTTGGAGACCAAAGCAAATTTTCTTTGGAGTCTTAGCCTTGCACTTCATTTTCCCTTCTACTGAGACATGCAGCAAATAGAACAGCACCCTATGGAGGTAATTGAGGAGGTGGTGCTGAGAATCCACTCCCTGGACAGAGAAAGGCAAGGCTTGCCTGCCACTGCAAACTTCTTAAGAGTATGAAAGGTATGTTCACTGTGGTGAAAGATGGGGGGGAAATGTTACTCAGTTTTTACCTTTCGTGTAAAAAGTGTTTTTTATTTTCTTCAAATAATATAAATCAAAATTTGAAGTCAAGGACATTCTTCTACTATACCTCCCTTTTTACCTCTTAAAAAAATTAAAAGATAACTTATAATTGTAACTACTGTAATCAATATTTTTTTCTTTACAGCTCTCAGTGAGGTATTGTTATATTTTAAGTGCAGAACTGGGGAGTGGAAAGCCTGGGTGACTTGTTCTTGGCCACCTTGCTTATGAAGAAATCAAATCTAACTTTTCTATGCATTGCTGCAGGGTTATGACCCTTATCAGATAGTGCACATCTGCTCTACAATATTCTTTGTGGAGATCCCTGGTGATGCCATACTTCTCTTAGTCACTGGACAGGTAGATTCTGAGTACCTGGATAGGCTGTCATAACATTTAGTGCAAAATTCAGAAACTATGAAGGATCTCAGTGTGGGGCTGAGGGACACAAGAAACACTTTGTTTTCTTTTATCACTTTCCTCTTTGCCACTGAGTGCTTCCATCACCTGGTAGCATCTCCTATCCATTCCAAATTACTATCTACATGGACCACAATAAAACAAAAGTCATCAGCACTTGCAATGTCATGTTAAGATAGGGGCCTTGGGAGCAGGTTAAGCTGCAAAGGGTATATGTCTTGCTAAATGCTATGCTTGCTTTGTAACTTCCTCTTAATTTGTCTTCCCTAATTTCTTGCACATTCCTCTTTCACACTGTTCTTCATTTCTTAGCAGTCTAAATAATTTATAGTAGACAATGGAACTGTGTATAGAAACAAATTTGCACAGGTGTGGCCTAATCCTTTCAGCTCTTAATTGCTGGTGAAGGATTGGACAGTCTTTTCTGTTCTCTCTCTTGCAAGTCTATATAGAGAATGAGCTGTCAGGTGGCATGTTCCACTCCTTTCATTTTTTGTGTGGTCCCTCTAATAAGCAGATGCACAAAATGCATCTTTTGGATTGACATGTGTGAAGCTGAAATTTTGTAGGAAGGGTGGGACCTCTTTGTTTCGTTTGAATATATTTACCCTTGCAACAGAATTCATTTATATGGATTTCCAGGAGGACTGTATGGGTTATCCAAAGACCATCTTTCAAAGGCAACTCTTATAAAATATGCATGCAAAACATGCCTATGCTGTCACAAGCAGGTAATTTCACATGCAAAAATATGCTGTTGTAGACTATGAAAAACAAGCTGTCATTCATGAAAGTAGTGCTTTACTTGTGCAGTTAATATTTACAGATTCATCTTAGGAACAGAGACCTGCAGGAGACCATCTGGGTCATCAGGTCCAGTTGCCATAAATGCAGTCAATAGAAGTATAATACGGTGTCATTTTTTTGGCACATAGTATGCCACAAAACTGGTAACAGAACTTTTAAGGTCAAATATCAAATGACATAAAAGACTGTGATGGAGCACATGAAAAGGAGAAGGTGAGATCAAGGATATCACCAGTGTCCTAGGTCCTTGCACTTTGGTTCAGTGAATAGCCATATGGTCCTAGAAAGCTCACTTTCCATGGAAAAGCTTTCATATTTCCTTTCTTGGAGATTCAGAACTGGACTAGACAAGGTCCTGGTCAGTGTGTTCTAGCTGGCCCTGCTGTGTGCAGTAGGTTAGACTAGATGACCTCAAGAGGTCCCTTACAACCTAAACTGTTTTTATTATGCTATGGTTCTGTTCTTGTTGTCCACTGCCGAACTGCCTTCTGAACTGAAGTGCTCCCATGCTTGTCTATTAATTTTCTGTGGGCCAAGAATTATTTCAACAGTTGACATCCTTGTTTAGTTTGGGATTCTCTTTGTCTCTGATTTTTGAGCCTTTCTCCAAGATGGACTGTTGGGAGTGAAACCAATTGCACAGGACAAGAATAAATGTTACTGTTTACATTAGGTCATGAAAAAAGACACTTCTGATGTCCTGTGTATTAAATTAAACACATCAGCCTGGCTTTTGGGTAATAAGAGAAAAATACACAGACAAAAGTCCCGAGGGAATGATGAGCTCTCTGTACCTTATGTAGTGTGACACTGTAATGCTGTATATTGCTGAAATTTGGGGGAGCATATTCAGTATTTTGAACCTGACATCTGTTCTGTTTGCTTGAAGGACAACATGCATAGATAAGAAGTTGGGCTGTGGGGGAGCTTGATCCTTCGTTGATTGAAATCAGTAGTAAAAATTGGTTGTGTTTAGTAGAACTGGATTAGGTACTTTTAGCTGTGAAACTCGTTAGGGAAGTTTCCTTGCCCTTGTGTGAGCCTAGAAGAGATCTGGTCAGTTAAACCCGACACAATGCTCAAAAAGAATGATCCCCTATGTCATAAGATCGGACAGGTCCTCTCCATCAGTGAACATTTGTGCTGATAGTGTAATTCCAACTGAGCTCAGCAGAAAAGCAAGCACCCACATCTAGCTGATTTAATTTGGTAGAGCATAATTAATTAAAGTAGTATCTGTGATCTGTTAATTAAAAGAATGAAATCTGAAATTAGATTTTTGGTAAAACAGAAAATGTGGACTTGGCAAAAGTTTTGAAACTCACATAAGGCTTCTGATAAATTCACAGTGGATATGCAGTTATTTGGGGGGTGGGGTAGAGGTTAAAAAGGGTCTTTTATCTCCCCCACAAAACCATCTGTGAGCCTTTTTTTATCTGACAGGCAGTAGAAGAGGAGGAGATGTGCAGGAAAAATTAAATGTTCACATTGTTCAGGAAGAAGAAAGGCATGTGTCTTAGAAGCTCTCTTATCCAAACTTCTGCTTTCCTAAAAGCCCTATAAGCCATATTTAGGTCATGTCCTCTGAAGTGCATCATTTGCCTTAAGGAACTTTTTTAGCAGAGATATCAGCGTGTCCAATTACAGGCTGAGGGCCTGATCCAAGTATCACTGAAGTCAATATCTCCACATTCCATCTCAGTGATTATAAATGAGGGGGTGGAGGTCTACCATGCAAAGCCATGAAACTATTCTCCCTTTTTGGGGCACATGTAAGTAAAAAAAAATCCCTGATATGTAAACAAGCATTAGCAACCTATGGAGAAGATAATGTTGAAACACAAAGCACCACTCAACATGTTCAACTCTGGATAAATGCAAAAAATTTCAAATGCAATGAAAATCTGTCACATCACCCATTTTAATTTATAGCCCTTTTTTAGAAATCCTTAGACATCTGTTTTTTTGTGTTTATCTTGCTATTCAAAACCCTGGGATTGATGATTTTTCAAAGTAAAACCCTGTGAAAAGTTAAATCCATGTCATATGATATGCCAATAGATGACCTAAAATTATACATACATACATATGTACAAATATTGTGTATACATGTAATAGATAAATGTATGTAAGATACATTATTATATGTGAAAGATAAGAAGCTGAATATTCCACTCCAGTAAAATTTGATGCATTAACATCACAGACATTCAAAGTCATTAGGCAGTATAGGAAATGAATGAGTAAAAAAAGTTGGGAGAATGTTCAGCATCAGTAGCTATTTAACGAGAATATATTTAGAGGAATTATACCAGTGACTCTTAAGTATCTTTATAATTTCATCATATGGCTTTATCAGGGTGACACAAAGGAAAAAGCATATTGAATGCCTTTTTTTTAAAAAAATGTTTTAAAGTATTTGAAAATATCCTTTTGGCTCTATTTGTCCAGGCAACCATATCCCTTACAGCCAGTCTGCATACTAGTAGGTGTTACCACATCAAGCAGGGCTTCAAACCAGTGCCCAACTAGCTCAGTAACTGAAAAGCAAAACACATGAAAAAGAAAAGAATTGTCTGAATACAAATACAAATGTACATACACACATAGTCACAAAAAGTATGTATTTATCATAGCAAGTACTCTCACTAGTCTCATATATGACTAAGATACAGAAAAATTCATGGTGCTTTTATGTATGTGAGCATGAACACAATAGACAACCACTATAATGACTATGTGTCTAAAACCTGTAAATATTTCTAAATATTATTTTATTTAGAAGCCAAAGCTTGTTCTTCAGTGTCTTAGAGGTCAGGTAAATTCAAATAAAGAAACACTCGAGTCTGACTATAAGCAAAGTGACAAGGCTGTGGACTTTTTAGTACAATTTCAACAACCTATGTAGTAGTCTTTATTTTAAATGTTAAGGAAAAACTATTTTTTCGTCATATATTGTAGATAAGTGGATGTAGAAAAAAAATCAGTGTTGATATCTAAATGTGATGATAGCTGATCTAGAAATTGGCAATTTTTGGTAATATATAATTGGTGGATCCTTGCTAATTAATAGAATGTTTTCTTTGTTTGCTTGATTGTTTGTTAGGAATAAGATTAGTCAGTTATTTCCAGCCTGAGATATGGGTCAGAACATAGTCATGAAGAAATTTTCTTTCAGGTCTTATAACCTGGAAATGTTCTAAATATATAGAAAGAAAATATATAAAGGAAACATCATGAAGTTCAACAAAGGGAAGTACCTGGGAAGGAATAAGCCCATGCAGCAGTATATGCTGAGCACTAACAAGCTGAAAAGCACCTTGGCAGAAAAGGAACTGGGGTCCTGATGGACACCAAGTTGAACATGAGCCAGCAAATGGGCGGGCCCTTGCAGCAAAGAAGGATAATGGTGTCCTGGGCTGCATTAGGCAAAGAATTGCCAGCAGGTCAAGGGAGGTGATCCTTTCCCTCAACTGAGCACTGGTGAGGTCACATCTGGAGTGCTGTGTCCAGTTCTGGGCTCCCCAGTACAAGAAGGACTTGGAGCTACTGGGGAGAGTCCAGTGAAGGGCCATGAATTTGCTGAAGGGCCTGGAGCATCTCTCCTATGAGAAAAGGCTGAGAAACCTGGGACTGTTTAGCCTAGGGAAAAGAAGGCTTAGGGGGATCTTATCAATGTCAACAAATACCTGAAAGGTGCGTACAAAGAAGATGGAGCCAGTCTATATTCAAAAGCCCTCTGGACATGGTCCTGGGCAAGTGGCTCTAGGTTGCCCTTCTAGATCAGGAGGATGGGCAAGCTGACCTCCAGAGGTCCCTTCCAACCTCAACCACTCTGTGATTCTGTGAAAATTATTTTTTTTCTTGGTATTACAAAATTCACACTTTTAAATTAATTTCTGTAAATTCAGTTTTATGATTAAGAAAAACATTATCTCTAATTAAAATAGATGAAAGCTGCTTAGCATTATCCAATTCCTGATTTAAATCCTTGTGTTTCCCACCTACTGTTTGAAGAGTCTCTTTAGTTAAAATTTGTTCTTTCAGTCTCAAAGTATGTGGTATATGACAAACCTCTAGTTTATCAACAATCATGGTTTCTAGTGCCTTAATAATCTGCAAATATTATGTAGTGACACTTCTCATGATGAGATGTATTGCAATGTCTCCTGAGCTGAATGATATCATATTCTGGGGGAAGACCAGGCCAAAGGGCTGACAGAGCCAAGTTTGTCTCTATTACATGCACTTTAGGCACAAGAAGCTTCAGGAGCAGGTCTCAGACACGAATTCATCTGTGGTCAGGGATCCACAGACCTTTAGCTACATCAACAGTAGCAAATAAAAAAAATTAGTGCCTCTTCTTTGGCCGTATGGGCAACTGGCATGGCTAAAGTGCCTGCCCCACAGCAGGGTGGCTTCATCCTGACTGCCAATAGACCCTTGCACCTGTGCCTGGTCTTTGCCAGAGAGTGGACTAAGCCAGTAGAGATGGACATATGTTGGTGCTTGTCTACATTCTCCAGTCCTAGTCTATTCATATAGGCAAAACTTTTTTTTTTTTTTTAAATGTGCTTCTTTGTCTGATGTTTCCTGCTTACATGTGTAAATGTAATTAGAAAATAAAATCTACTACATCAGAAACAACTGCTTTGACATGGCCAAATAAGATCATGTAAAGTTCTTGAAAATGATCTGACTTGTTCCATGAACCACTGAAGACTGCCACGCAACTCACTAGTGTCTGGCCAGTGAATCATGNATTCCCCCTTGTCCTATCACTATCAACACGTGTAAACAGGCGTTCCCCCTCCTGTTTATATGCTCCCTTCAAGTACTGGAAGGCCGCAATGAGGTCTCCCCGGAGCCTTCTCTTCTCCAAGCTAAACAAGCCCAGTTCCCTCAACCTTTCTTCATAGGAGAGGTGTTCCAGCCCTCTGATCATCTTAGTGGCCCTCCTCTGGACCCGTTCCAAGAGCTCCACATCCTTCTTGTGCTGGGGGCCCCAGGCCTGCACGCAGTATTCCAGGTCAGTGAAGGCTTCATAAGAACCGGTACAAATGGTAGATGTGCAGAAGGATTAAAAAATTCTTAGCGTTCTCTGCAGCTATGTGCTGGAATGGATGTGGTGAAAATAACACTATTCTATCATGACTAATGCTGTCTATAGTTTGGTGCGGACTTTTCTGGTGAAATGTAAGGGCAACAAGCAGAATGAAATAATTAGAGCTGATACACATGCCACCTCATAGCAAACACCTGAAGGATGTTATCAGACAACTCCAGATTAGAGGGAGGTAACCAAAACTGAGATCCATCTTAGAAGCCAAAAATTTAGCTTTTGAAATCTGTGGTTATATGTTTAGAAACTGCTGTTTCTAACCTTCAGGCTGGCTAAAGTAACCCTGTTTTTGCCCTAGACCCTAGTCCTCATTCCTGGCCTTTCTCTCCCACCAACTCTATTGTGGCAACTTTTTATGCAGACATTCAGTGAAGCAGATCAAAGAACCAGGGGATTAAAAACAGCCTTTCCAGTACCTTTTAATTTTTGCAATGTTATGCCATATACCCACAGAAGCACCATCCAGCTGGAAAGCAGCTCTGCAGAAAAGGACCTCGGAGTCCTGGTGGACACCAAGCTGAACATGAGTCAGCAATGTGCCCTTGACGCTAAGAAGGCTAACAATATTGGTGGCTGCATTAGGCAAAGTATGGCCAGCAGGTCAGGAGAGGTGATCCTTCCGCTCTACTCAGCATTGGTGAAGCTGCACCTGGAGTAGTGTGTCCAGTTCTGGGGTCCCCCATACAAGAGAGACATGAACATACTAGAGGAAGTCCAATGGAGGGCTACCAAGATGATCAAGGGACTTGGAACACCTTTCCTATGAGGAGAGGCTGAGAGGATTGGGACTGTTCAGCCTGGAGAAGAGGAGGCTCAGGGGGGATCTTACCAATGTCTATCAATACCTGAAGGGAGGGTGCCAAGAAGACAGAGCCATGCTCTTTAGAGTGGTGCCCAGTGCCAGGACAAGAGGCAATGGGCAGAAACTGGAACAAAGGAGGTTCTGCCTAAATGTCAGGAAGCACTTTACTGTGTGAGTGATGGAGCACTGGCACAGGTTGCCCAAAGGGTTGATGGAGTCTCCCTCCTTGGGGATCTTCAAAAGCCACCTGGAGATGGACCTGGGCAAGCTGCTCTGGGTGTCCCTGCTTGAGCAGGGGGTTGGAACATATGACCTCCAGAGGTTCCTTCCAACCTTAACCATTCTGTGATTCTGCGATTATGTGATTCTGTGATTTTCTGTGATCCTTGCATCTTTCTCATTAAAGACCAGATAGCAAAGAAAGACTGACAATACTTTGAAACTTAGAGAGAAATGTTAGTCCTGCAAATGTGGTAGAATATGTCATGCAGAAAACAGTAATCTATTTTCTTTGTCCTTACATGAAGACAAGCATAAAGCTGTGGTTTGACAAATCTAATGACACGTCCTGAAATTTTCTTCATTTGTTGGGTAATGACTAGAAGCCTGTTTTTACACTTAATATGGGCAAAAGTTTTTAGTAGCAAAAGTCTCCTTGCATTCAAAAAATAGACTATATTACACAAGCACCTGTTTTGCACAGGCATGATGACTTCATTGGGTTTAAAAAAAAGCCAGTTTGAGTTTCTAGTTACTCAGTTGCCAGCACTCTCCCTTGATTTCTGAGATGCTATTGAAACTATAGAGGCATATGGTCAAAAAGGGTAGCCATGCTTCTCCTTGAACAATCCAGGCCCTCCCAAAACAATGGCAATGAGGGGATCCATCACAACACTGACTGGAGAAATAATTATGCACATCAAGTTCTTCACCACATTAAAGGTCCAGGTCAAGATGGATTGAGATGGGACTGGTGATGGCTGATATCTGTCACCTGAACTGATGCTGTGAGGATAGAATTAATGTGACTTAAAGGACACAGCTATAGGGGTCTTCCAACACCTATGCCTCTGCTTTTGATGGAAAAGCTTCTAAAGATGGTAAGTGCAGAAACATTTCCTTTTACTTGCACCTAGCTCATCTTTGCAGGTCTCCATGCAGAAGGTCCAAAGTCTAAGTACATTTCACTGGCAAGTCCCCCTACAACTCCGTAGGCTTTGGGTCATGCTCAGAGGTGTCGAGTAGAGGTATGTATGGTCCATACAGCCAAACTGTATTCACCCATGGAACAGTGTGGCTCTTTACACTGGTTACTGAGATGAGCCCATGGTTCATGCTAAGTCCCTAAACTGAGTATGGGCATTGTTGGCAATTTGTCCTGGCTCAAAACTGTGTAAGGATTCATACTAACAAACAGTATGGGTGACTGGTGCCTTGTGCTCAAATGTCTGTCATGGCCTTCGTACTTTACTGTTAGGAATACAGCTGAAGTTGTTACCACTAGGAGGAGAGAAGGAAGAAGCTTGTTTACAGGGGAATGTGTTCTCTCTTTAGTTCTAACGATTCCTGGCTATTTTTATGTACAGTAGTTAGTTTTCAGACTGATGAGAAGGAGTCTCATTTGTGCAGATGGGAAATGCTTATTATGCTAATAGTGTTCTGCATTGTTAGCAGAGATTATTAGACAGAGATGTTAGAAATGCCTCTAGTGGAATTAAGTAGGTGACAAGGTAAAACGAAGAGATAAATGACAACAGTGATTAGGAAATGGATTGTGCTAAATACAACAGTACAAATGAAGAAGAGAAAGGAACTTCTCTTACAAGCATTTGTTTAATCGGTAATGTATCTATGAAAAAGAAACATAAAAGATAGTTTACGCATATCATACCAAACACTGCCCTTTAGATTAAATTTGGAGAAAGCTGAGAGGAATGTCAAAACGGTCGGCAAGGAGGAAAAACAGAACACCTGAAAGCAAGGAAACCACAGACAAGCTTGTGTTTTATAATGAATATATTCTGCTAAAGTTCTGTATTATATATGGCCAACTATATATTTTAACATGCAGTTCAGTGAAATGTACTGTTCATCTCTGAACTTGTAATAAATCAAGAAAATCCAACAACAGAGACAGGCATACGGGCTGCATAGTTACACTGGTGTCTTGCACTACATTGAAAACTGTTGCTCTTTCGTGTGTTGTTTCTATACCTAGGTCCATTGTTCCAGCTGGAAGATGGCATTTGTGACTGCAGTCTGAAAAACAGGCATTAGGCTTTGTTTCTAAAGCAACACATCTGCAGCCTAACTATGCTGTAAACTTTCATTAAATGCTTGATGGAAATCAATGCTCATTTATAAAGTGATATTGCAGCACTGCAGTTTGATATGAGAGAACTAGTCATGGTAAATAAATGATTCAGGGAATATGGCTTTTTTTTTTTTTTTTTTTTTTGTGAATCACCAGTGAATCAGTCCTGCCAATGTATTGATTATTCTTAATTATTAATATTTCTTAATATTAATATTTCTTAATATTAATTATAATTATTAGTAGTATGGGTAAAGGCTTTCCTTCTTGTGTCAATTACTATCACATGGCATGTTCAAACATTGATCATTTTGACTTGTTCACACTTGCAGTATGTGACAGATCACTAAAGTTTCTGGAGTCATTTTGGTTCTCTTATCATATGCCTGAAAATTCCATGAGAGGCAGAAAGAAGAGTGATGAAGAGCAAATAGTTACAGTTGTTAACTGATAACAAATATTCTCATTTGAGTTCGTAGTTTCCTGCTTCCTACCTGGTGGGCAATATAATGTTTACTTTTTCTCCCTGAGATTGAATATATGTTAAACAGAGTATTCTGATGGGATGAACAGAATATTTTGGATTAATTCTGTATAATACCTGTGGCTTGCTGGTAGGAAGAATCATGAATGCAAAAGGCTTATGGACCAGATAACTTCCCTTCACTGGTCATAAAATGAGATCCTGAAGTTTGTCTGAAATGGGCATATGTAAAGTAGCTGTTTGTTCATCTCCAGAATCACTGAAAAACTTATGCAACAACTGGGTTTATTTCCTTCCATTCTGATTGTGTTGATGGAGGGCCAGATTCTGTTGCCAACCTGGCCAAAATGGGGGACTATCTATCTCGCTGGGTTAGGGGTTGATGTGCCCTCTGTTACTTCAGTATGTGAGCACCTCACAATCTTTAAAACCTCTGAGAGGGGCAAGTACAATTTTCTCATTTCATAGAATCATAGAATGGCTTGGTTTGGAAGGACCTTAAAGATCATCCAGTTCCAACCCCCCTGCCATGGGCAGGGACACCTCCCACTAGATCAGGTTGCCCAGGGCCCCATCCAACCTGGTCTTGAACACCTCCAGGGATGGGGCATCCACAGCTTCTCTGGGCAACTTGTTCCAGTGCCTCACCACCCTCACAGTGAAGAATTTCCTCCTAATATCTCATCTAAATCTATCCTCTTTTAGTTTAAAACCATTGCCCCTTGTCCTGTCATTATCTGCCCGAGTAAAAAATCACTCTCCATCTTNTGGCCCTTCTCTGGACCTGCTCTAACAGGTCCACATCCTTCTTGTGCTGGGGGCCCCAGACCTGGATGCAGTACTCCAGGTGGGGCCTCACCAGGGCAGAGCAGAGGGGGACAATCACCTCCTTTGCCCTCCTGGCCACACCTCTGTTGATGCAGCCCAGGATAAAGTTGGCCTTCTGGGCTGCAAGCACGGAGCCTTCTGTCCACCAGAACCCCCAAGTCCTTCCCTACAGGGCTGCTCTCAATGAGTTCTCCTCCCAGTCTGTGCTCATCCCAGACATGTCTTCATGTCTGGGATTGCCCCGACCCAGGTGCAGCACCTTGCACTTGGACTTGTTGAACCTCATGAGGTTCACATGGGCCCACTTCTCAAGCTTATCCAGGTCCCTTTGGATGGCACACTTCCCCTGTTGTGTCAACTGCACCACTCATTTCATAGATGCGGAACTGGGGCAAAGAAAGACTCCATGTCACATAGGAATTCTGTGGTGGAACAGGGAACAAATCTGATTTTCCAGGTTCTGGGCCTTAAACATCTAGGACTTAGACATCCTTCATGTTGATGATGCATGAGATACTTGAACTGCAAGGAGCAACAAGAAAGGTCATCTCCCATGAGGATAGCCGCATCTTCTTAGGGATGCCCAAGATATAGAAAGATTGCTAGGCTCTCTTTGGTGGCTAATATGAGGGGAAGAGGAGAGGAAAAGGCTGTTTCATTTCTACTGAAAAACAATTCAGAACAGATCATGGATGTATGTGATTTTACAGGATGGGGCAGATGTATATTGGTGTAAGCAATGAGGAGTCACCTGTGTCCTGTTATGAGAAATGCCTTATTCCACTCCTTTCTCAGATTAAGGATCAAGCAAGGAAAGTGCAGCAGCACAGGATGGGATCTCCCTGGTGGGATGACAATAGGAAATATTTCTTTTGGAGTGGGAAGTTCTTGTTTTAAGCACTATCAATTTTTACATGACTACTTAGTGAAGTTTGACTGTTTCTGCCAAAAGAGGAAAAGGCATTTAACATGAGGGCCTACTCAGAGTCTTTTGGTATCTCTTTAGGCAGAAGGAGCTATTTGCTGTGGCTCCCTGGAGCAAAATAAGAGCAAGGTGATCTTTCCATTGGGTTGCTACACCTATGAGGACAAACAAAGCTACACTGCAGGGAATATTTCTGTACCACAAATGACTCTGTGAATCCAGGTTGCCTCTGACCAGGCACATTTTTGCAATACAATCAATTATCTTATTTTACAAACATCTGCAACAGCCTTACAAGACAACCTTCTTTCTTTCTTTCTTTCTTTCTTTCTTTCTTTCTTTCTTTCTTTCTTTCTTTCTTTCTTTCTTTTTTAAGTTGAGAATAGACACAGACACAATGTCCTCTTTTTGCTACTCAGCCCACTCCCACACTGTCACAAAAGCATTGTCATCAGGCTAAGCCTCCAGCTGTGACTCTGGCCTCTGTCCTTCCTGGACAGTAAAATCCCCAGTCAGTACTTGAGACCTCTGCAAACAACAAACTTTGATGAGAGTACCCTAAAGCCTCTAACGCTCCAAAACTCTGATCACTGGAAAAAAAAAAAAAAAAAAAATCCCTGGATGAATCCCTGGACAATATGAGTCTTAAAAACAGCCATTCAAACTATTTCTTTTGTACATAAGGCAACTAAGAGGCAAGTAAATGCTGTCACTGTCACTTCAGTTTCTCCTTGGATGTCTGCTTGGCTTCACATTTACATATGGCACAGACAGCAATTCTTGTGGGGAACTTCTGACTTTGCAAAAAATTTTGGGATTTTTATTAGGGAAAACTAACAAAACGTTTTGGGATAAGGAGATCTGATCTGAATTAAAACTGCAACATTTAATTTGGGGCTGTTTTTGCTTTTCTTTATTTTCTCTTGACCTGCCAAGTTGCCTTCTCAAAGTTTTGTTTCAGGTATTTCTGAATATCTGGAGATTTGTGGTGGAAAATAGAACATGAGAAATACTGGGTACTGCAGTAAGTAGTCCAGGTACAAGTAATTCTTAAATGGAGCCAAAGTGAAACATTGTGATTCAGTTCAATAAACTGAACTTAAACATCTTAGTGAAGAAATATTGTTAGGCTGTATTTTGAATTTTGTAAATTAAACAATTTACATTGCATTAAAGACATTGATTAAGCAATTTTTGTCATTTTGGACCCATGACAGGAGGGTAAACATCCTGTAAAAGAAAAAAATCTATTCCTATTTATCAAATGCAGACCTGACAACAATTATGTGTACTTTTTAAGTATTTAATTTATTACATTTAAAAATGAAACACTCTGGAAAACTCTACTTAATAGAATAAACCAGAACACATTAAAAAACATCTGAAAATATTTACCTGAAATATTGTATTTTTTAATTGATCTGATACTGGCTGGAAAAGAGTAAATGTGTTTTGTTTACTCGCTGAGCCAAGTGCTTACTTTCCCACTAGATAAATACTAGATGACAATGGTTCTCTAGAGCAAGTGAAGAGCTAGAGTGAGGGCTGAGTTGTCCTGAGAGGGGAACCACAGGATTCCTTAATGGTAGTACAAACCTAATTGGATGTTTTCTGCCCTGTGTTCAGTCAGTGTAAGCACTGAGGAGATACTCTCACTTGCCTGACTTCTGTTCTGCTGCTGACTTCTTTTTGTTATTGCCTCCAGAAAAACTCAGACTAACTATACTCCTAATCTAGCTGTCTCAGCCTTCATATAGATGAGACAATTCCAGGTTGCCATCTGCCTAAAACTGAAGGTAGAGCTGCAAGAAGAAACACTCTTCCCATCTAGTAAAACTCTTGGGATGTGTTTCTGTGTTTTTCACTCTCCTTTGGGATGATCTTTTAAAGTTTTTTTGGTGGAGAACAGAAGAGAAAGAAATTGAAGCATGAGGTAAGGGTTTTATGTTAAAATCCCTGCTCTGAACAAGCACATTGTGACTAAAAAAATACATCGATTTGGGAAATAATGGAAGGTAACTAATGAGTCAGTGTGAACACATAGCTTTCCTGCTTCATTCTATGTCAGTTCCCCAGGACCCCAAAGTTTGAGTCAAAGTTTCTGTCTGCTGTTAAAATTTTATGTGAGTTGTTTTTCTCTTTCTGAGGGTTTACTTCTCCTTCATGACAATCAGAGCCTTTGGTGGGTACCTGCCACTGGCAAAGCTGCTTCTGGCTACGAACAAGCTGGTGAACTCAGAAACTTTCACTGAGCTGGATTTAGGCTATGGAATTCACAAGAGATTAGGAAACCTATGGAGAGGAGCATTTTCAATCTAAACATCATTTTTTCTTTTCTTTTTGTATTCAAATTTCCTCCAAAATTTCAGAATGTACACGATTATCATCAGTCTTTTTCTTTCTTGAAACATTTTTGTATCCACACAGGAATCAGGAACAATGTATCCAGACTGCTTGTCCTGCAAGCAAGGTAGAAGATGGCAGACAAAGACTGCAATGTCTAAATATTTATTAAATTTTCAGGTGTAAAAACAGGAAGGCTATAAGGTAGATTAATACTTCTTTTTGCATTAACACATAACTGTAATTAACTACTGTTTCTGTAAGTGTAAGAAAAAATGGACATATCATCATAGACTTTTAAATTACAAACCCTGAAGAAATTACTGTAATGCTCTAGGATGACTTGCTTCAGAACTTTGGACATTGGACTTCCCTGAATTAATTCTTGAACTAGAGTACAGCTTGCAGAAAAGAATCTAATCTCAATAATTTATTTAGCAATTCTTAAATAACAGGATTGGGACTAAATTATCCTAAGAAATGAAAGCCAATTTAGTAAAGATAAAATATGCTACATCTGCTAGCACAAGTGCTCCAATCTCTATTCAGCTCCTTAAATGCTACTGTAGACCAAATCAAAATAACAAAAGTGTACCTAAAATGTTTACCCGTCTAGACGCCTACCTGTGCAACCTGCCCTAGGGAACCTGCTGTGGCAGGGGGGTTGGACCCGATGATCTCTGGAGGTCCCTTCCAACCCCTACAATTCTGTAANTTTTTTTTCAGAAATCAGACCAATTCCTCCTATCCAGACATTAGTTCCTGTTCTCTAAAACAGTCATATTGTACGCATGGTATGTATGTATGGGTAGATGGTATGACTTCACTGAAAGCAACTTACACGTGCAGAACTCTTCACAAAGTAAAAAAATAAAATGAAATTAAAGGGTGTTGGCATGTCGCAAATTTTTGATTGCACTCACCAAATGAAAGTCCCAGTTAGGAAAGATTTATTACTCTTTTCAGTGTGTATATTTAGAGTCAGTCTGGTATGCATGTTTCAAGTAATAAGGTAGACATCAGAAAGTTAACGGTTTAATAACAGGTTGCCTAAGAATTCCAGGGCCCTTACAGTGATCTGAACGTAATTGACAGCTATTATTCTTCACTTAGGAGCAATGGCCCACCCCGGGAGCAATGAACAGACAAATCATATAGTATCATGTTCCTTCTTGATTGAACAACTTTAGGGGCCCATGGCTGACTGCATGGCCTCTTGTTCAGCTGCAAAAGTGTCTTTTTATTTGTTTGAGGAAGTGCACCATTGAATACAGAGGTGAAAGAGAGGCCATTTCTCTTCTCTTCTCTCTCACTTTTTTTTTTTCTTTTTTCCCCTCAGCCTCAGAAAGGTCAGGAGCCTGCTTCATCTGTCATGCTTAATCAGCTGATGAAAACTCTGCTGATGCACGAGGTTGTGGCTTCTCTATTTTAAGCATAAATCTTAATGGGAGAATCATTCTGTAATGTGTTACTTCCTGAAACGTGGAGCTGCTCTTTTAGGAGTGTGCTGGAGGCTTCTGGTAGCATGGGTGTACAGTGTGTCTGGAGCTCTCCTGGGGCACCATGCTTTTGTTGGGTGATATATGTGACAGCTTCCCAATTGCATATGATAAGGGATGTGGTCTCTGATTCCAGCAAAAAGCTGGTAACAAAGGGAATAGATGTCCCAACAGCAATGTGAAGCAAGTCATCATGCCTCCAGTTAACAGGATGTTGCTGACTGAAGAACAAAGGCAGGAGTACATTTCAGTTGCAAAAATACAATTGCTCATTACCCTCCAACGCACCATCTTTCTGATTCAAAGTATTTGAGGAACAGTGGAAGAGGGCTGTGTATCTAGTGAAGGTTGGCAAGAGATGTGCAAACGTTGAACTAGAGAGAAGGATGGAATTATGCATTGTTGGCACAAGTGGTCCTTTGTTGTGACTGGTGGGTCTGGCTGAGCATGCAGAGGGACAGGTACTGTCCCTCTCTTTTTAGTGACACATCTCTTAAAACTCTTTTGAAATCTTTGTGGTAAATATATGTCTTTTCACCAAAAAAAAATTACTTTATCTATCTATCTATCTATCTATCTATCTATCTCCTATGTTCTAGTTATTAGTCTTCAGATATAGCTTTTGTTTGTTTGTTTGTTTGTTTGTTTTGTTTTGTTTTGTTTTCATTCACATAGATTCCAGGAAGGCCCTGGAAAAAGAAGAAAGGGAAATAATACCTATGGGCTTTGTGTGACTCGCAAATGAAGAAGCCTTGATGTGGCCAGTGTCAGGTATTCTGACAGGAAAATGTTTGCTACTTTAAAAAAATTCAACAGACCTAGCTGTATTTCAAGAAATTTTTGTCCCGTAGGCTGATGGGCATTAAATTGTTCATCTTTGTATTCATACACATACTGAATTTATGAAGTCCAGCACCAAGACAGGCATGCAACAAACAGCCTTCACAACAGTCTCCTTCTGCCCTGGTTATATCTCATGAAACTGGGAGGCATTTCTCAATATATCACAATGTACAAAAAACAAAAACAAAAACAAAAAAAAAAACACAAGTGAATGCACAGACCAGAGCTGTATTAGACACATGGAACATTAGGTAGCTTCCCACTGGCATACACAGAATTCAAGGTCCTTGTGCTTGCCAGAATATTATACAAAGATTGGCAATAATTTCATAGCATTTTGAATCTGGAAATACCACCTTGGGCATAACGTATATAGTACACATGGAAGCTACATTTAAATATACAACCAACTCAGATTGGCAGAAGCATATGTAGAGGCCACATTAGTCTCTTAACACAGCTCTTCCAAACAAACAGGCTGTGACCTCATGAAGAGTCATGATGGCAATTCTGTTTCTAGTGCTAAGGCAGAAGTTCAGTTTGCAACCACATGTAAAGTTGCAACTGGAAAGGATTTGGGAATTCCAGTGACAAAATGCAACCCTGCAAGTTACAGCAATGTGTCAGGATTGAGTGCATGTGTGCTCATGTGTGTGTGATTCATGTCACTCGTTCTCCACCTGCTGGTGGCATTTTTAAGGCCTATAAACCCTAATGCCCCTGCTATGAGTGATGTGGATGTTACCACTAGTTAACCCCATAAAAATGTGCAATCAGCTAATTGGAAAATTCTAATTAAGCCTGTGCTCATGGTGCAGACATCCACATATGAAAGACACTCAGCTTCTCTACTCGACTGGCCTGCTTGCCACTGGAGAGCAGCAATCAGGCTGGGCAAGCTTTGCTTTCCCAGTCACTGGAGCATGATGGCCTGGACGACTGCATTGATGGCTGGCTTGCTGAGGGCCGATTTTTCTGCTGCAGCCACCCATGGTTCCTTAGTTCCAGCTGTCTATTCAACCATGTTCCCTGTTCTCACTAATCGCCTTTTCAGAAACAAAATGAACAGGGGTGAACACAACTATCATTAGGAAAAACGATGACAATTAAATATAATTAATAAACACTCCTATTACAGGGCATATGCATGCTGTGTGTCTAAACTGGACTGAGTCTGAAAATTAGCACACCTCATTACCCAAATGAATTGGAATTACACAGCACAACTTCCACTATTAATACAGCTTAAAGAAATCCTCCATTTTTTCTCATGTATATCTGTTTCCAGAAAACTATGTGCTTTTTAGTCAAAGAATATTAGAATGAACATTGCTAATCACATCAGTCCAGATGGTTGGCTCTCTTCTTGCCAAGTGGCAGTATTGTAACCTATTTAATGTGCAATTTACATAAGCTCCATGTTAATAAAGATCCATGAGCTTGTGGACTTTTCCTCTACTCTTTTCTGTATCGCAGGTTCAGTCTGCAGAGGCACAGCATAGTGCTTGTGACTGCCATTGATGCTGGTTGCTGAAGCGAGGACTACTTAGTACCTTGCCCCCAACCCTCTGTCCCTGTCTTCTTACAGCAGTATGGGATCCTTTAATTGATCATTATCCCCTTTTGAAGTTAAAAGTACGGTTAGGAGCATATATGCCAAACCCAAATAAAACCATGGTGAAGGCTGGAGTGAAACCTAGAACTAGCTCAAAATAAAATTAGACTGTTACTGCGTACATTCAGCCTGCATTCTTGGAACAGCTGGAAATTGTTAGAATTGTTTTGTGTTCATGGACTCTCCATCTAAACCTTACATGATTTAATTTTCTCTGGAAATTTACTAACTTTGATGCTACTGTGCATCCTGTCCTCCAGTCCAGGTAGGATTTTCTGTGTGGCAGGTCACACCAAGCTGGCACTCATAACATTTTTTCTGATAGGTGGAATGATGTGCCTATAAATTATTGTTGGTATCTCTACAACTCACATGAGAAAACTTTTTGTAGCTGAGAGCACAACTCCGGCAGGTTTGGCAGGTCATACACCTTTCTGTTATCCAACTGTTATGTGGAAAGAAATCATACAACCACAGATCATCTAGCATTAAATCATGGGCTTGGCTGTACATCCCCCACATTTCCTGGATCTTCTATAGATACCTATGGAAAGCAGAGACTACTTTTTTCTAATCACTGTAGAAATTCAGTCTAAGAGAGAGTACTTGTGCTTTGAAGAGCTTGTACTATGTACAAGTGGGACAGACATCAGCTGAACAAGGGAAACAGGCAAAATTGTTTCAAAGGCCATATAGAAGTCTAAAGGTAGAATCACATGTCTTCTTCTACAAGGCTGTGCTATCTAGACTAGCAATAAAATCTGACTCATACCTGGAAAGGAGACCAACTGTGTCTGAATCTTTTCTAATTTAGTTGGTTGTTTTCTGTTAAAAGCATTAAAACCTATTTAATTATTCATTTAATGTTTTATACTTTGATGTTTAAATTAACAATTAACATTTCAAAATATATTAAAAACTACTGGGACTATTCCCACAGGTATAGTCATATGGTCGATGGTGTACATCTAAGTCTCTGCTGTGTAATAGAGCACAATGAGATGCAGAAGGCTTACCACTTTCTGTTGTTGAATTCAATCTCCCTTGATGCTGCTGGAGAAAGGGTGGAACTGACAAGATTAAAGATCAGATACCCTAGCACAGGCTTGTCCCATCCAGGGATTCCTCTTCAGCAAATCAACTACCAAACAAGATGACTTTCAGGAGAAGCATCACATGGCTCGGAGTTGGCTGAATCTGCTGTTTTTATGTGCTTCTTTGCCATTTCAGAGAAACACAATATATTGGGTCCCTGAAATCTCAGATGTTTTTGTGACATCCTGTTCATCTGCCTTTCACTAACAGGTCATCATCTTCCCAGCGGATATGGGCATGAAAGCCTGTGTTTTTTTTGTGTGACCAAGGGGGTTCTGTACTCTCTGCACAAAGACTGTTGTAAGAGAAGTCCCTGACCCCAGGAAGACAGTGTGGACCATTCCCTATTCATGTCCTAGAGATGGAAAGGAATCAAAGGGAGCTCTGAGTAGAGGAGGAGAATATCCATTCCACAGTTGTACTAGAAGAAGAAAATTAATCCATTTAAAAGGACAGGTCATCTGTCACAATTCTACCACACGATACAGAGAAACTTCTTACTGCTATTAAATTGAACTTGACTATTAAAATGAAATTTGCTATTAAAAATATGACATCAGAGAAGACTTTATAATAGAAAGGATAGTTGGTAGCATCAGTTGACTGGGAGTGCTGTGGGATCTTTGAACCTGGAGGTTTTTAAGAACAACTTGCACAGATGTCCAGTGGTCTCTTTAATAGTTTTCAGCTGCATTTCAACTGAAATTTTCATAGTAACTTGTGTGTGTGTATTTATGTACGTATATATGTGCATGCACACAATGGGGATTTAAGAAAACAAATTCTTATAAAGCAGGAATCTTATAGATTATCGATTACCAAGACAATACTCATTGTAATATTTCACAGTTATATGCTAGAAAACATTAAAAAAAAAACAAACCATTACTTTGTAAAGAACCTTGTGAACTTTTTCTATGGACAGCTTAAGGTGACACTTGCTTGTCTTTGTGAGCCTGGGGACAGCCAGTGCAATGTGCCTGAGGGATTTCACAGGATGCCTAGTGCCAGGCCTGGAGCTGACACGTGTACTGCTCGTGCTTAGCATAGCAAGAGTAGACTCAGAACTTTTTACTGAGAGCTGCAAAGTTCTGGTTGGGACTCTCCTGCCTCAGTGTAGAAGCTTCCCTTGCAAGCCTCTGTCAGCTAGAGGAAGTCTTGGTTTCAGAGGGAAAGCGGTTAATGGGTAGGATGACTCCACCATGTCCTTTTCTGTGACTTGTGAAAACAAACAAACTCTCAGTGAGACTATTTTCAAATACCACCAGTCTCCAAGACTCCAAGCCTGAAAATTTTCGGGGAATGTTTTGGTGACAGGAAACTGTTGCTTTCATTTCTGACAGATGTCTTGTTTAGTTGCTGTTTTTGCTTCTTCCAACTGAAATGTTAAAATATCCTTTCCATGTGTATGGGGAAGATGGAATAACTCAGAACTGATTTCTTCTAACCATTAGAAAACACACTTATAGTTTCCTATTGGCTGCTTCTAATGCCTCCTGCTGCTTTTGCCTCTGTTTTCCTGCAGAATTCTATGTTTATAGCATTTTAATCAAGTCTCCTTACTAAAGGTGTGAGCACCATTTTATATGAGACGAAGTCTTGAGCACAACCTACATCAACACCTGACAGAGCCTGGAGATTATACATAACCTACATAACAGCTTTTCTGTTAAACTTTTGACTAAGATCTCACTCATTTCCTAAACCTTGACAAGACAGACAATCTGCCTTCCCATCATTAGAATCTCATGCTCTCTGCCCACCATTACAGTCAACTATCAATGAATGAGGGACTGTAAACTAAGCTACATTTTCTGGTACCTGCTAGTACCAGCTAAATCTTCTTTATCTCTTAATATATATATATGTAAAAGCCCTGCTGAGTACATGTGCTTACAAGATTTACAGTAGGGATTAGAACCTGGAAGATAAATTTTCCTTTGCATTACACATACACAACCTACTGCCAGGTCAGGATGCATTCTGTCACTTAACACAAGGGAAGACTGGCATGAAAACCAGGATGTGTTTTAATCTATTAATCAAAATTGGTGTAAACCTATCTTTAGACCTAGCCCAGACAAGAATGAAAAATCATGTCCAAACAGGAATAACTAAAACAANATTTATTTATTTATTTAATATTTGAGACTTAGTTGAGATTTTACTGTTGAATGGTGAACAGGGGCCTCTCAAATTACATATTTCAGCTCTGTAATGATTATGAGTATTTGTATTAATGCTAAAAAGGCCACAAGAATCTCCAACCAGGTTTTCATTTGTACTGGATATTATTCCAACATCTAGGAAGACTTTTCTTCTACAAAGACTTTAGAAAGGTTTAAGAATCTGAAGGAATTAAAACTTTACCAAAACAAAACTTCAGTGCTGGACACAGTTGCTGAACTCTAGCAAATATGTCATGTGAATGACTGAATTATCATATCAGTAAGTACTGGTTCCTATTTTGGTCATTCAGATTACTTTTATTACCTGATTTTACAATTGGTTCTGCTTAAGTAAGCCCAATCACCTTGCTACAGCAATGGTAGGAACTGGTTTTTATGTCTTATATATAGCAGTGCTCTCATGGTGTAGTCTTACTCTTAAAAAATATTTCTCTAAACAAAGAAGAATACCATTGGAAGGATGTTGTATTAGTATATCCCGTTGAAAATCAGGCAAATGGAAAGACAAACATATTTCTGTTCCATTTGCTCCACCTGTTCTATCAGATTCTTCCCCAGCTGTTAAGACCACTGCAACACCAGGAGTTACCAACTGCCTCTCAGACTCAAAAAAGATAATTTTTTACCTTCTCCTTTATAGCTGGCCTCAGGCTCTAAATCTCCCCATATGACCCTCAAGTAGTATTTAGAGCAATTAGTTCCTGCCCCTCTAGGATAATTGCTAGCATAAATTGAGCTGACTTTCCTAAAAGTTTGTCTAAAAAGTAGGAAAGAAAGAAGGAAATAAGGAAAAAAACAACTGAGGGAAGGAAAAGGCTGTAGAGACAAACAGGCAAAAGCAAATGGAAAAAGGAAAAACAAGACAAGACAGTTTTCCACATTCCATTCCTGTGATGCTGCCTCACTCACAAGCACCACATATATAACATTCCTTCTTGCAGGCAACTGGCCTCCCTACCCCAGGTGCCATCAAAAATTATGGGAGGGAAAAAAAAGAGAAACTCATATCTTAAAAGCAACCCTGTTTTTCATCAAAACATATTGCTTTAAGGCAGCCATCTGACTGGAAAGGGGAAAAAAGAATTAAAAGAGTCTTGTTCTCTAAATTTCTATGTAATGCTCAGCCAAAAGAAAAACTGAACAGTAATGAGCAGGAACTTGAATTTACCAAGTTATGGAGAAAAACGCTGCAGTAGAATAATTTGCTAGAAGGCATTAGGTGCAGGTCAATGTAGCCCTCTGTGGTCAGCAGCAACAAAAGCAGAATCAAGCAGAAATTCATTACAAATCTAGTACCAAGGGTAGGAATGCCATATTTAATGATTTCAAAACCTGGCTTAGTTCAGAATCAGCACAAGACCTGACAATTTCAAATTTCCTTCTGACAGAAAAAAAAAAAAAATACAAGCTGTTATATTTCTTTCAAAGCTTCTGTTTAAACAACATTAAAATATTTCTTTCTGATTTTTTTTTTTTGTAATGTGCAACATACATAGTAAATTTTTGAAGTAAACAAACAAGAAGCCCTCATATTTGATTCAAACACACAGAAATAGGATAGTTTAAACAGTAAAAGTGTCCTCCACCTGCTTTTTTTTTAAGTGAAAATGAAGTACTGGTGAATTTCAAGAAGCACTCGGATAGACCCACATGGAAACAGAATATATTCTCCCAGTAATATTAAAGCCATCTCTTCTTCAGAACTTAATTGTCCACTGTTGCTTTACTGCAAATATATTGCACAAGTGCACTCAATCTAGCAGGATATACAACAGAAATAGTTAATAAGAAATAATTATCTTGGGCTGTGAAAGAGGGAAAAAGAGTCAATAAGAGTATCTTGAAATGATTTCTTGTCACTTGCATAATTGTATAACCCCCTCATTGCTTCTCTTTTTCTTTTCTCTGTAAGGATACCCTTATGTCTTCTATCTCTGCCCCCGTTTTGTTAAGAAAATATCTCAGGAGACTCACTCTCACAAGACTGACATTTTACCACAGTACCATTGGTGAGAAACACTCTAGAAATGGAAAAAAGAACTATGATTCAGAAAATGATTCAACCTCTGCTTGACTGTTGATCCTTGGGAGAGATAATCATGCCCTGTGTGTAAATGAATATCAGTTTGTGTGGCTCAGCTGCCCTGCTGAAGGGGCTCTGGGACAGACAGGCCCTGCTCCCCTCTCTTGGGCAGGTGAGCAGGGAGTGAGCAGCAGAAGCACAGAGGTTTGGAAGAACCAAGAGCAGGTCTCTGACTTCACTGAACCCATGCCAGCCTGTCTCACGTGTAACCTCAAGGCTGAAGATGATCATCCATCAGCAGAAGCAACAATTGGTAGGCTAGCTACTGAAATCACAGAATCACAGAATCACAGAATGTTGTGGATTGGAAGGGACCTTGGAAGATCATCTAGTCCAATCCCCCTGCTGGAGCAGGAACACCTAGATCAGGTCACACAGGAATGCATCCAGGCGGGTTTTGAATGTCTCCAGAGAAGGAGACTCCACAACCTCTCTGGGCAGCCTTTTCCAGTGCTCCGTCACCCTCACCGTGAAGAAGTTTCTTCTCATATTTAAGTGGAACCTCCTATGTTCCAGCTTGCACCCATTGCCCCTTGTCTTATTGTTGGATGTCACTGAGAAGAGCCCGGCTCCATCCTCCTGACACTCATCCTTTACATATTTATAAACATTAATGAGGTCACCCCTCAGCCTCCTCTTCTCCAAGCTAAAGAGACCCAGCTCCCTCAGCCTTTCCTCATAAGGGAGATGCTCCACTCCCTTAATCATCTTTGTGGCTCTGCGCTGAACTCTCTCAAGCAGTTCCCTGTCCCTCTTGAACTGAGGGGCCCAGAAGTGGACACAATATTCCAGATGCGGTCTCACCAAGACAGAGAAGATGGGGAGGAGAACCTCTCTTGACCTACTACTAACCACACCCCTTCTAATGCACCCCAGGATGCCAACGGCCTTCTTTGCCACAAGGGCACAGTGCTGGCTCATGGTAAACTGAGAAATTTTTTTGGTTTGAATGTACAGTCAGACATTAGGATAAATGGTGAAGACTGGGTGTTTAATAACAATAATAATTAGGTATGTTTTGTAGGTTAACAAAATGTTGAGTCTGTGGCCTAAGACAAAAAAGTCAATATAGGCATTGACCAATTATTCAGCTCTTTGCATCTGTATGAAGCTGGAGCAATCACGAAAAAGGCAGAAAAACTTTACTGATATAAAACATAGGATTAATGCAGTGCTAAAAAGGAAGAAGGATAAGCAACACCTAAATCCTCACATAATGCTCTCCTCACATATGGTTAATGCAGTGTGAATTCAAATGAAATACACAAATCTAAAATAGGGAGAACAGATCATGGCTGACATCAGACACTGCAGGCATATATATATTTTCTTCAGTATTTCCTTAGAGATCAGGAAGCACAGCTGAACTACATTCAAATGAAGCAATTTCCTTATCCTTGAAGACAGTGTAATGTGTACTTGGTCACTTTAACTAGGTGATGCGATATACATAGGAACTATTGGCTTCATTAATCTCAGTCAGATAAAAGACCTCATGGACCTTTGAGAATTTACACCTTTCTCACTATTGGTATGAAATATAAAGGGTACGACTTTAAATTGGTGAGTTAGGGTGTCAGGTTACAAATATCCACCAGCCAAGAATCATGGAGGGCATCAGGTCTTACTTATAATAACTCTGCTCCAAAAAAGGTTAATGGGAAAACTCACAAGGACTGTTCTTATACACCACTCTGATCTTTGGAGTAGCCCTTAAAGCTTTAGAGAAATCTAAATGAACAGGTTAAATATGTCTAGAGTAGAGATGCCAATGATACAGCTAGAAGAGACAACAGTAAGACAAGGGTGAGGTTAGAAACATTTCCGGTAGATAAAAGTTCAGTCAAGTTTACACAGTTCTGCTTCATGAATGAAATGTCTTCCATTTGATTGTTTTTGATTGCTTCTTTTGTGTCAGGGTCTGGGGGAAATGCCATGCATTGTAGTTAAACCCTGATGAGAATGCACGCTAAATCCCCACATCAAAGTTCTTTCAGGTTTTTGCAAAGTCAAGTCCTTCTGTGAAGGTGCAAAAGATGTTGAAAATGTAGAAATTGAAGGAGGTAATAAGGTGGGTGGTGGCACTGCTAGGCTGAGTGAGTGCGGGTATGTCACATATCTTTGTGGGTGTGAAGAAGACTATGTGTGGGAGAACATAGGAGGGATTTAAGTTTTGTAAGATGATACCAAACATAACATCCCATTTCCAAAATACTTTTTTAGCTTCAAACCTAAAGTGCTGCCTTGCAATAAAATACGACACCATCTCTGTGTATTTCATTATTTGAAGTATAAACATAAGGATCTCCCCCTCTTAGGATTCATTGACAAAAAAACTCTTTACTTACTGTTATGGGAAGCAATGTGTAAATTCTCAGGAAGATGTTCATTTCTTAAAGCTAAACCTGTCTATAAAACACCAATGCACTGACTAGTGGCACAGCACTTCAGTAGGGATGATTTCCAGTGCAAATTTGATGGCAGAAGTGGAGATTTTGTTACTGTTTCCAAGTGTATTTCTTAGCTTTTAAGCTAAAAAATGCTTTTGTTCAGTCCTGAAAGGTACTTCAAAGAGCCTGACTACAGGCAAATAAACCTATGTAACTATAAGAGTCCATAGGATGAGTCCGTCTAGTGAGCGTCCTTTTATGAGACAGTACTGTCACTGAAGGCTGTGAAGCTGGGAACATGATTGTATTTCTCATCTGCACTTGCCTATGTTGAAGCAGTGCGGAGTTTTGAATGCTTAGGGAAGAGCGTGGGGAAGTGGAGAATTTCTGAGAGGGAGTGTGTCAGATCTATAACTACACACAGTGTTAACACATGCTTGGGCTCCCACTCTCTTCTTTCTCTCCTCTACATCACCTGCCTGCTGAGTTGAACACCTTGGAGGTGGTGAGACAACATGACAAGAAAGGACTGTTTTCCTAGCTCTGGCAGAACACAGGAAAAGTGTAAATGGGCCGGTTGACACAAGGGATGTTAGGATTTTAGGATAGGACATAACTTCTTCTACATTTAACTTCTGATGTTCTGTAACACATCATCAGAAGTTAAATGTAGAAGAAGTTATTGAAAACATGGTTAAAAATACTGTAGGTGATTAGTCCCCCAAAATTATTATACTGGATCAGTCACTGAGTCATTTGACCAAACTTTGTGTTTTTGAAGACAACTGCTTCAGAACATGGTTCAAGACAATTACAGTCAGCATATAATATGTGCCATATTAAGGCCTTCTAATCAATATTAGAGGTTAGATAAAGCTCTGAAGCAGTAGGTTGCTATGACTTCAAGAGCTGCATTAGCTGCTCTGACTCTAGATTCTTGCCATCCATATAAACATACACTTTCCCTTTAAGTCTTACCACTCATGATCCTCAACTATTTACAAACAGTAAGAAGTAGGTCACTCCCACTTCTTCAGATCCCGAAGCTGTAATGAAGTGTAAACAGAAATGCATTCCTGTTGAACTGATCATGAGTCAACTTTTATTCTCACACCTATCTGCGGCATTGAAGCCTAACCAGGGAATATATGCAAAACTACAGACAGAAATGGTTGGAAAGGAATGCATAACCAGACCGCTATTAATCTATCCTTTTTAATTGCCCTCTGCACTTTGTACTCTTTATTTATGCTATTGTTCCTTTTATATTTATTTCCCCTACCATATTACTGGTCTTGCTTAACAGTTTTCATTCCTGTTCAGAAGCTAATTTTCATTCAGTAACTAATCATTCTTGTTTTCAGTAATATAATATTCCCAAATAATAACCTTTTAAATGCGATTTACCATGCCTGGCCTCTCCTTGAGCATGATTTTCTTTGGGCATTTGAAAATTACAAAGAATTTAGTTATTTTTAAGCATGAAGAAAATGGAAGAATAAAAATTTGTTTCCCCTTGTAAAAATAACATAGCTGCAACATTTTTTGATGGCAGTAAAGAAAAAGTGATTAGAACTCAGAGCTGAAATCTAAAATGTCAAGAGTCCTTAGTCCCTTAAGAGCCACAATTGCTTATTTTAAATTCTGATATTAATCTGACCAAACATATGGATCTATAACAGAGCTAGTCTCTTTGTGTTCCCTTTGTAATCAAAACAATTAGAAATAATTTGGCTTACAAGTTCTCAAGTTTATTTTGGATACCCTGGACAAGAAGTGGTGTATCTTAAAAACTTGTAATATTTACAGCTCCTTTAATCGGATAAATGTCAGTTTTGTCCCTGATTCTCAATAGTTCATCGCCTGCAACATCCATGTGAAGACAAAGAGTTATTTCATGATTCAGCAGTAATGAGATGACGACTCTGGAGCTGCAGAGGAGAACTTATACTCTGCTGGGCTGTGCTAGTAGGGGAGGTCTGCGGTCACTTTTGTCTCCCTCTGGTAAACCTTCACCTATGCACTGTTTAAAAGGTCCCAGAGAATTAGGTCCTGATGGCTTTTGCACCTTCATTCACAGACATATGCACTCAAGCAGCCTCCATGTATGTCACTAGTATTAACCTATTTGCACTGAAGGGAAAATATACACTATTGTTGAGCTCGATTCACCTTGATTTTCTCATTTTCCATCAGATTCCTTCTAGGTTAGATGGCTTATAGTTTCACTTCTCTGTTGGTCTAGCAGAAAGTCATTTTAAGCACTGCATGTCTGCCCATAGTAATGATCACACTAAATGCCATTGAGTGGTTTGGATGTTCAAAAATCAAAGCTGTTCTGTTACCTTCTTTGCTGCTCAAAGGTTATAGGTCCAATAATTAGAGTGGCCCCTTGATGAGCACATTGAGATCCAGTTTGCATGCCTCAATGGCAGTGATAAGAACAAAATTATAGCTCTTCACAGCAATCTTTTTTGATATGGTATTAACTCTGCATTGCGTTAAGTTAAAGTGTGGTTATTATATCCTTGGATGACTACAGAATTTCACTCATGAGGAGATGAGGAAGATTCATCCTCTTGGGATATTCTAGAGCTCTGTTTAAAGATGAAAACCTAAATGTATAAGCCACCTGGACAGAAGGCTTCTTCTTTTATATATATATATAATTTTTTAAATTCTGTTTCCATAAGCAATATGATTATTACCTAAGGCTACTAGACAAGTAGGACAACCTTCCCATAAATGGGGACCCAGGTCAGACCAGCATCTGAACATGGGGCTGTACCTTATGACTTCAGTGGGATTTATGCACATACTTAAATATTCAGCATATACTTATCCACCCTTCTGTAATATCTACATTTTGCTGAATTAGGGCCCAATTTTAGTGGTGCAGTGTAATGAAAACTATTACTGTAGGAATAAATAAAATGAATTGTGGTTTTAATACTATAAAAATGCACACACAGATATCAACAAGCAAAAACAGAAAATAGTGGTGGTGACTGATCTATGGATAGTCAAAAGCAGTGGAGTGAGTCATTTATTTTAAGTCGTTAAAATACTGAAGGACAGATCATTCTTATTTTGAAAAGGCTGAATTCCTGTGAAGTTCCAACCAAACTAAGATTTTAGGAATGAGAGTTATGTGAAAGCAAATGACGGTTAACAACTGTTGAAGACTGAAATCTTTTGGTGTACTGGGCGTCTGTGTCTGGGTGTTGGCAGTGGGGGCTGCAAGGGTGGCCTCTGTGAGGAGAGGCTGGGGCTGCCCCGTTCTGGACACAGCCGGTTCCAGCCATCTCCAGGGGCTCCACCGCAGGGCCCAGCTGGGCCCAGCAGCCAAGACAGCGGAGCCTCTGAGAAATGTATTTAAAAATGGCAGAAAATGCTGGACAGGCAGAAGAGGAGAGAGCAAAAAAAGAGTGACAAACAGCACAGAGAATGCCAAGGTCAGAGGAGGAGGAGCACCATAGCAGAGCTGCTATCCCCTGCAGTCCATGGAGAAGCCACGCTGGAGCAGGGGAAAGAAGTGGCAGAGAGGAACCATAACCTCCTACAGGACCCGTCCCCATGCAGTGCTCAGGGAGGTAGAGGAGTCTGCAGTGAAGGAATGAAGTGGAGTGGGGGAATGGGAAAGTGTTGCTTTTAATGTTTGTATTTTTGTTTCCCACTACCCAGATTAGCAATTACATTTTTGTTTTGATTGGCTACACATTAAGTTAATTTTCCCCAAGTCAATTTTACCACAGCAGTAAGTGGTAAGTGATCTGCCTGTCTTTATCTGGCCCTAAGGGACGTGTGCCACTAAGGATCATGAGATATGGCCTTAGGTGGGACTTGGTAGATCAGGTTGATGGTTAGACTTGATGACCTTAAAGGTCTTTTCCAGCCTAGGTGATTCTATGATTCTCTCTTGGCCTGGGAGCTTTCTCATCCCTCTTCTTCCTATTTTCTGCCCTGGTCCTGCTGTGGGATTCGGGGAAGTGAGCGAGCAGCTGGTTGGGAGTGTGGGCCTTAGCCAAGGTTATCCCACCACCCTTGGTCCCAGTCTTTAATACTGTGCCCTTTTCAGTTTAAATGCCTGAAATACTGACCTAATTGTACTGTAGAGTTTTTCACTTGGATGTGCTGTGAAATCAGATTATAAACTTGCAAAGCAATATTTGTTGCATATTCAAAGTTTTCCCATGAATTACGGAAAAGCATTGCTTATTAGTCTTTAATCTCAGAAATTTAAGCAGCAATGCAAAAATAAATAAATAAATAAATAAATAAATAAAACAACTAATCGACCAAAAAAAGAAACATGACAATTAAGAATGAAAAAGAATGGGGTTGTAACATGATTACTCTGCATTTTTAAACTGTTTTATGTAAAGATGGAACAACATCGCCTGCATAGCAGACACTGACTCCAGAAATCTTCGTAAATGACTTGTGGATCTGAGGGGATTATTCTGGCCAGAGATAAAGTGAAATAAGAATAATCTTAATTTATCTTTGGGCAGTTCTTGATATATAGCTTTCAGTTCTTTGAAGCGTCTAAACAAGTTTAATACATTGAGGAAATAGTCTCCAAACAGACTTTTTTTTCAGAACAATTATAATTCCATAGATTCAAATTCCTTCTTTTTTTTACAAGTTAAAACAATAAAATGGAGCATATGTAAGGTTTTTAAATGGAGTCTTTTGGAAATAAATTCAGTCCTTTAAGTCAATTTCATACATTTTTCATATGTTTTGAACTTTCTAAAAGGAACATCTTACAAAGTTAAATTAAATGAAGCCCTGGATAGAAAAAAACTTCCCATGAATGTTGTTTTTGTGTTACTGCTAAATTGCTTCCAGTACATTAGATTAGTTTCTTGCATAACATTGCATTATTCAGTGCTTGTGCTTTTTTCCTCACTCCTATTTCTAGCCCTTACTCTTTATTCATCTCTGGGGACATGGAGTTATCTGACAGATATTCCCACCTGCTGAGGTAGAAACTTGGGATAGTGTCCTAAAATTAAACAAGTTCCTGAACTAAACATTTTGGTTGGGTTGTCTACTGGGGCTGTGCACGATATCTCAAAGTACAGGTGCCTACTGGTTGAATCTAAAGGATCTTCTCCACCATGAACAGGCAGCAGTGAAGTTGTGCCCCACTGAGTATGAACTAACTAATGAAGGACAGTGACCCACAGTGTCTTTGTAGACCCCTACTCCCTGTGGCCAGAAAGGATCACTATGATCATCTTGAGTGGGAATTCTGTGTATATGGGCTATAGAGTTTCTTATAAAACTAGATTAAATCTGAGTGATGAGAAGGACCTGTGGTGATTATATCCCTGGATACCAGTAAAATTTCAGTAATGAATGGAGAAAATTTGGGCTCTTGGCCTTATAGGATGTAGGTGTACATGCTGCAGTAGCTGATGTTAACTGGGAAGAGCTTCACCCTCCTGGATGCCCTTCCTTGATAGATCAGTATTTGAATCAAAGCCTTTTCTCTTAAAAAAAAAAAAAAACACAAAAAAACAAAAAACAAAAGTATGATTTGATATTAATCATTCCAAATGGTGGTACATTTCTGTAGGAGCTTCAGTTAAATACCTTGTCTTGTAAGAAAATGTATCTTGTTTCTCTAAATTAAGCGCTCAGATATTTGTTGTATGTTTTTCTTTGACAGCAAAATTCTTTCCTTTTTTCCTCAGACACCTTTTCTCTTAGCAAATATCACTGATCAAATCACTTTATCTTTACTGTGGCACAGAGAGTGTTCCCTGAGCCTTGTCTCATACAATACACTCCTTGTCCCTGTCTTTGAACTCTGTCTTGTTTGAAGAGTGAATCCCAGAACTGGTTGCAATCATTTTACTATGTCTGTATTCAGGAATTTTATCAGTTAAACCCTTCATTTGTTTTTATGTTCATGGTTGTGGAATTGTGGCTTTGGGGTGTGCATTAGAACAAAGCACTCCGAAAATGCTCATTTTTTTGTTAACACTTCCAGTATTTCATTTGATATTCCTGGTTAGTTGGGGTTTAAGGTTGGAATACTTTTTATTTTAAAAGGTCCATATATGTTTATTACTTTTCAATGCAACATTCTGGTTGCACAAAATGCAGGATAGTCTATATTCATAGAATGTGTGAATGAATGTGCATTAGAAATACCATGATTTCTGTGATCCATATACATTTGTTATAGGATAGAATGGTGTCCTGTAATATACAGAACATTATTATCCCTCTGACAAGCAGTTCTGCTTCACTTCAGATATTTTAAGCCAGGTTTTAACAGGTATTTAATAGACAAAGAAGGAAAATTATATGCTAAAGGATTTGCGAAAGCATAGGTGCCTTATTCCAATAATTTCAGCAAGAGTTAGGTAAGTAGGGTTGTGAAAGTTTGAACATACCCATGTTTTGTTTGCTACTTACCGTCTAAATGACTAGTTGGGCATGGAGAGATGTTTTCTGGTGCATAGTCAGTAAGCACATAATGGATCTAACTCCATGTGGAATTTTCTTATTTTTTGCTAAGTTAATACTCCCTGCATAGAGAGAGAGTTGAGCTTGCGCTGTTCTGGTTTAGCTCATGAACTGACTTTATGCTTCACTTTTCTGATGAGGCCTTGAAGATAGTTACTAGTTCTCAGTCTGTAGATTAATTGATCTGAAGATAACTCTGGTTTTCCTTGAATTGCTGGTGTGGTGGTCACTAAAGAACAAGCTCTTGGTTCTGTGCAGATTAGCTGCAAAGTACATTTATAGTGATATAGATGAAGATAGAACTCAGCTAGGGGTTGGAGGTCCCTCCCTGTCCTGAATGTCTACAAGATATTCCCTTTCACAGGCCTTCAGATGAGCTACCTGCTGGAGGGATCTAACGTGCTTTGCTTTCAGACTGGGATTTATCTAGCAGTGCTCTCTGCAGAAGAGCACATCTTTACTAAAGTCATCAGGAAGAAGAAATCTTGCTTCTGATTCTTACTTGGTCATTGTAAGAGTGAACATAAATGACAGTCATCATCCAGTTACATCTTTTGAAGACAGTAACTGTCTTCAGTTGGAAGTTACTCTTTTATAGCCCTATCAGCAGAAGAGATAATATTAACTATGCTTTAATCCATCTGGTGCAAAGTGAGCTAGGTTAGTGTAGAGCCCTTCATCAGTTATTTAAGCCAATGCAGATGTCTTTGCCTGAGCTGCTTGCATGAACTTCTTCACTGGTGGAGTTGTAATCTCCAGCAAAAACAAGCGACAGGATGCTGCTGCCTGCAAATAGTAGAGCAGTTTGTAGCCTGAACTCTCATGCATAGTCTCATGTTCACTTTCAAACATTTGTGATTTGTCAGAAGTGTGTCAGGGGTCCTTGAGCATTATCCATACCCAAAAGTTGTATAATATAATAAGAATCCACATTCTGCATTGTGGATTAAATAAGAAGCGATACTCATTATGAAAGGAAAAGATCAGAAGTGAAGCACAATTAGGCCAAAGCTATCAGTAGTCATTCCTCTTTCTTCTTCCTCAGGAAGCTTCATTCTTTGAGTAAGCTTCTGCAGCTTTGGCAGTGAAAAGCCACTTTTCAACTGAAAAAAAGAAGGAAAGAAGGAAAGGGGAGAAGGAAAGAAATTCTTAGAAGTGCTCTGGCATTTTTGTGATATTTTTTCCAAATATAGCAAAACATAATCCATAGACTATGTGTAATTGTATGGAGGAAAGCCCAATCCTCTCAAATGCATACTTACGAGAGAGAGATGAATTATGTCCAATCAGACATACAATCATTGTTCAGCTGTAAGGAATGAACACAATTCTGAGAGGCTAGCAGAGAGTAATTGTATTACTTCTGTATTTTCTGTTACTTTCTGAAATGTGGTTTATGATCTGCGTTACTTATGACTCAGTATCATTGAAATTAATTTATTTGGCTTTTGTCCTCAGGAGTGGTTTATTCACTTAAAGTACTTCTGCCTGAATGTGGAATGTTGAGGAACTACTCAAATATTTGAATGCTTATGATTAAGTAGGAAACAACACGAGTCTTCACAGGTGTATACTCGATAGCAAGCTGTCTGAATAAGTACAAATTGCATCTTTTAAGCTAGCCCCAAAATTCCAGGACAATAGACAGACCTGTGTCATTTATAGGGTACATTTTAGATATCATGAACTAAGAAAGCATTTATTGAGTTTAATCATTTAATGAGTTTAGATAACATTAATTGGAGCTGACAGTTGGCTCTGAGCTAGGTGACAAATCATGAGAGCAGTGGATTGGATTGCTAGTATCTCAAGGGTTGGATTGCAGCTTAGTCTTTGATCCATCAGGAAAAATAAATAAAAAGATGAAGAATTGGAGAAGACAGAAGGATTTTACTACATGACGAAGATGCCAAATATCCTTGCATCCCCCAAAACTGAAAGGGAAGAAACACTGGAACCTGTGAATCTTATTTTTTTTCTTGATGTTATGGAGATGTGCAAATTGAAGAATTTTGAAATTTCTGTGATTTGGGACTTTATGTTAATCACCGAACCAATGTCTGAATCCTAAAATTTTATTAAAAATGCCCCATATGTATATATTCATGGAGGCAGTCTCATTAGCAGAATGCTTATGTAGACTTCTTTTGGTAGAAACATACCTGTTCCAGTACACTATTTTGGTGCAAGAAGCTGGTAGCAGAGCATCACTGCTAATGAGGAGGGCTGTTTTCCTGCTTGCTCATATATACATATTGGTAATGATGAATGACTTACAAACTTCATGCTTTTATGTGTATTTTGGCAATTCAAGGGCTGCTTTTTTCCCTGTTACTACTGTATGTGTATTTTGGCATGTTGGTTTAGTGCATATTTGTAAATAGTATGTAGATTTGTAATGTTGAGCCTAGGTTTGCATGTTGTATTCTTTCATAGCACCAGGCAGAACAAGAATAATTCAAGGGGAAGTGGGATATTATTTTGCTAGTTTAATAATACCATAAGTCAGCAGGGAAGCTGAAAAAGTGCAAAAACCTTTGTATCACTATTGGCTGAGAACTGGAAAACTAAACTGGGTATGATTTAAGTTGTATAGCTGAATAAGCAAACCAAAGAGTCTGCAATTTTGCTAAAAATGAAAGAGAAATGGAAACCCCTGCTCATCTCTTAAAGTCACCTCATCCCTACATATGATATATAAAGATGGTTTATAATGATTTTGAAAGATTAGTTGAAATATCCTTGTCCTAATTGAGTGTGATTCTTTTGTTAGCTGCATCAGAATGAATTAGGAATAATTTCATGGAAATAAATGGCTTTAAACTGTCCAGAGAAAATATGGTCCACCAAATACAGCTCTGCTTTACTTGCACAGCCCATGACTGCCGAATTAAGTAGTGAGAAACATTGCATGCTATTTTGGCCACCCAGTCCATGTAAGAGTGAACATGTGGCTAAAGTGAAGTGCTGGCAGTTGAAAGGTCTGGTTTATATTCCAAGCTCTGCCACAACGTCCTAGTTTCTAATTTGGCATGAGTATTTAACCCCTGTGTTCACCACTTCTTCCTCATCCACAAAGTTTGGCTAGTGTCATCTCACAGGGATGATATGAATCCTAATGTTTTAATAATTGCATTTTTTAAAATCCTTTAGTAAAAGATCCTACTAAACAAATATTAAGTACAAAGCAAGTTTTCTGGAGGTTTAGGCTGAGAGCAGCACAAACTTGCTGAAATTCAATTTGTAGTACTTACAGACTTGAGAGGTCCAAAAGCTTGTGATACAGGTTTACACTTCTGAGGTGAAATTAATGGGATAAGGACTTTCCTCCTTCCAGAAGCTGGATTTCTCCTCTCTAGACCCTTTGTACTGAGATACAGCTTAAAAAAAATACTATATTGAAGGTTCAGTCTGTGTCTCAATGCACACTTTCTGAAATGAAACTTTCTGAAAACCTGTATCTGTGAGAAATCAAATGAGATTTTAAAGGCCCAGAGGGCCTAGATAGTTTGAATTAAACAAAAAAAATCTTTTTTTTTTTTTTTTTTTTTTTTTCCTTCTAAACATTTATTCTCTGTATTGCTTGTGGGAATACAAGGGAAATGTTGTGCTATGTAACTTGCCAAGAAATGTACAGAAGTTTGTGGTCTCTTCATCCTAGTTCTAATAAAAAGAACAGGGCTATGATACTCTTTTAAGAGTGCTCAGTAAGAAGAAATAATAGGGTAGGTATAATGCTTCCTAATGTTTATTAAAAGACTCTCCTTATCTTCACCAAGAAATAGATAAAGCTGGTCACTCCCTTCTGTATTTATGTACAATAAAAGCCTAACTTCAGAAAGTTAAGTCACTCCTTCAGTCTATTTACAATGAAATTATGTTGCAAAAGAAAATGAGATTTTGTAGTGTTTTAAAGTATTGTTAGTTGAAAATATTTAAAGAGAAAGTGCCTGGAAAGAAAGGGAGTAGTGGTGTAGTTTAGCCAAGCCATTTGCCTGTCTATACCACCTCTTTAAGTATCCTGTTGTTTAGGACATTTGTATCTTGGCACAAGTTCTCATAATACCACTGATTTCATCTCTTTTCCCTGACAAGGTTATCCCCATGTTAGATTTGGCACCCTAGCAAATATCAGTCACAAAACCTAGCACTGAGATAAGACAGCAGGAGCAGTTCCAGAAAGAAGTTGGTGGGTGTCCCTGAAGATTTGTAACACTCTGATGTTTTATTCTGCAAAAGGTTCTCTATTTTAATTTTATTTAAAAAAAATAAGGCCAAATTTGACTCAGTGGCACTGATGTGTGTTTGGAGTACCACATCTGGCATCAGTAAACTCAGATTTACACCAGGTTAAGAGAGGAATGGGATTCACATTTCTTTGTCTTCTTTGCTAGTGAGACACCAAAGAAATAAAGGAGCCCCCTCCAAAAGGACCAGCACTTCAGGGCTCTAAACCCAGCTGCCTGGCTTTGAATTTCAAACACCCTTTATCTTCTGTCTAAATCAGATGGTTAAATTGTACATCTGTGATTTCCTAGTGGGCTGCTAAGAGATCTTGAAGATTCTTTGCAAGGCTAGTGCTTTTACAGAGAAAGCAAGAGCACGCCCCACTTCTGGCGTAAAGATGCATTTGAATTTATCTTTATGAATTTTCAAACTTCATATTTGAGGACTTAAACTTAACTGTAAGTATAAAACCAGGTTGGGACCTAATGTGGGAAAGAGATTATCCAATGCTTGCCTACAGGAGGAATTTTACACCATGCTGAAGTCGAGGGGCCTATGGCTGTTTCTACATTCTTGTAGAAGTGTTCAGTAAAGACAAGGCATTAGGGTAAATCTTCTGAAGGTGTCTTGTAAGTCACCTGTGTATAAGTTCAGCTGTTAAGCTGAAGCTGTAGTTAGCTATTATGTGGGAGAATGAAGGCGTAGTGTATGAAAGAAGATTAAGACTCAACATGAAATAACCAAGAAGAAATAAGCAACATGTAAATTGGAATTAATTTTAAAACATAAACTAAGAGATATTTGCTAGTAAGACAAATCATTTAAAGCAGTATGTTTTTCCTTTCTTTTCTATGGACTGTGTGTTTTGTGTGCTCAGAAAGGAAATGTGAAAACAGCATTCAAACATGCCCAGTGACTTTTTTCTGTCTCTTTCAAATAATATTCTGTATGTGAAATGTGAAATAAGGTGGCTTTTTGTGCATGGCTCTCTGACAAGTTTATTTGCAACAATAGCTGAAGTCCAAAAGAATAAGAAACCCCTAAGCTGTATCACACTTTTTTCTTCAAGCAACAGAGATGGGGCTTTAGCACTTCACAGCGTTCTCCTCATCAGGAAAAATACGTCTTCTCTCTGGGCTGTGTCACACTGTATTTGCTTTTGCAGTTATACCCTTTGGACCAGGTTCTGCCACTGGTTACACTCAGCGGTGCTTACAGAAGAGTACAACAGAGGGACAAATTTGGTCCTCTGTTTGTAAGCAAGCACCCGGGGAATGACATGAGTTGCCTTATTAGGCAGCACAAAAGGAAATGGTGCCGCTTGGCGATCCTCACGTGTTCAGCCCCTGGCGTCTGTAGTTCTTCAGCCCTCTCAGGCCTGTGCTTTTTCATTGTGAAACAGCAAGCCCTTGAAAATACAGTGCTGGCTTGGCAACTGACCGCTGCCAGATAACAATTGACACTAGGACTAATTTGGTAATGTGCAGCTTTGGGGAGTGACATTTACTGTATCTCCTGGCGCAATTGATAAAAAGCATGCAGCCGTGGCAAGCCCTGCATGGTATTTGCAAAGTGTCAACTTGAAAGAGTCAGGCTGCTCTTATGTCTGCTCTCAGAGGCAAAATTGGTGCAGCCCATCAAATCAACCTTCATGTAATATAAACAGGGAGACGTTCTCCCTCCATTCAGTGTTACTATTCTGTGCGGTTGCTGGTTATATCATATGTCAACACATTGTACAGATAATGAAAATGGGGAGCCTGAACTTGTACAGGAGATAAAGGCTTCCCTGGAGAAGCAAAATTACAGTGAACCTGTCAGGCAAAGATTAAGGATTTTGCAAAATAATCAAAGACACAAAAGTTAGCACTTTTGATATGACTGTTAGCCATGGTATGACTTACTGAATAGAATAATTCTATCAAATTAGTTCATTAATATGTAAGTTGTAATGATCTCTGTAAAAGGGACTTTCAGCATAAAATACTGGTAGTTCTTTCAGGATTTCAAAATGGGTGTTGAAAGCTATTGTGATAATGATTGCAGCACCAAAGATCTCACAAAAGAAATTTTCACCTGGACTTACACAGTACATAGATATTTCAGACGGAAGGTTTAAATAATGAGTGTTATCAAATCCTCAGATAGGGATATTGTTTTCATCATTTCTCCCCTTTCATAGAAAAAGGGTTGTTAAGCAATGGAAGGTTTCCAAACAGAACAATGGAAGGGTGTGTGTGTGTGCAATTTTACTTTCACCCATTGACTTTTTGCCAGAACAAGCAAAATGCTTAGAACTCAGCAATTCAGCAGTGCTCTTTAATAAGAGCTGCAGTTGTAAACTATCTCCATGCCGAGAGCAGAATATCTTGTCCTAACATCCAGCTTCTTCCCCAGCTAGGCTCATTGTGAAGCTGCTATGGGGCTATCTCAATCAAACCCTCTGATAGCCAAGTGCACCGCACTACTATTTCTGTTGCAGAGGCTCACAAAAGGCATGCAGACCAACAAATAGCATCACGGTTTCTCCTTGGTGCTTCCTGCACCAGGTTGACTCTAACCCTCATGAAGCTGATTAATCAGAATATTAAAGCTCATCAGAACTCTTAATGACTGTCTATCTCATGCAGAAGAAAAACCCCTATCTAGAAAGACAAGTCAGAGCTGTTACCATTTTTTCATGTTATTTTCCATGTCATATTTTGTTTGTTTTAATATTTTTTTCTGCTGTATAATAACAACTTATTTTCAATCACATGAACTTACAAAGGAGTCAGTGCTCAATAGGCCCAGTAATAATGAATTTCCAAATGTCAATAATCTTTCAGCAGAAAATGGCACGAGAATATTGAAGAAATGAATTAAAAAATGATGTCAACAATTTCTGTTAAAATTTCATTTTTGAAAAAAATGGTATTTGTAACTAGATAAAGATTTCTACCTATGAAATTTTCATCAATCAAAAGGTGCTTATGATACATTTGGGTCCATGCTGAATTATTTCTGAAAGTACCTTGAAGTTTGACCAAAGCACAAACTGAACCGTGAACTGTGTCAGCCGTGTTTCTGCTGTATCTATGCTCCTGTACTTAATGTGGGAACATTAAGAACACAAAATGTTAAAATGTGCTGATTTCAGTTTTCACTCCTCTGCATAACCCCCTAATAAGAAGTTACAAAACTCATCGTGGGAAAATCCTTGTCTCCATGGTTAATTACTCATTTCTTTTTTTCTTTCTTTCTTTTTAATAATAATGTTGTAGCTGTCTTAAAGCAGCATTTCCATGTGTGGATCAGTGTTTAAGATCCTCTATTTATATAGCACATGGATCAAAACTAGTGATTTCCAGAAACACTGAGCAGCCGTAACTGGCTGAAATCAGTATCTGGTAGAGTGAAGACAAACTCTAGTTACCCGGACTTGAAGATGGTGTTCTTTATCAGTCTGTGTGAACAAATTACATGGATCATATGAGGGCTTTGAGGGAGCAGAGGCCTGCTGCAGTATGGCACCCAAGAAACAACCTGCCCTCACAGCAGCCTGGCCTACGAGCAGCGAGCAGTCTTGCAGACACAAAGGGAGATAGGAAATGACAGAGCCTACATGTGAAGACAGCTCTACAGAACTCTGCAGGGAACAATTCAAGACACTTCTTAATCTGTTTTATGTTCCCACTACATTTGCAAATGCTATTTTATATTCCAGGAGTGAGATAATGCATGAGTTTGTGAGAAAATTGTGGGAATATTAGATTTTTGGGAGAGAAAATATTTCTATTTCAGTCTGCAAGTCTGCAAGTCTGCAAGTGATGGAAGTGTACAGCTTACTGTGACAGATACAGTTTTGCTTTAAATTATTTTTGTGGATTGTAATTAATAATTTGTTAGCAATCAATAGCGTTAGTTTGATATTTTCTAGACACAAAGATGAGCTCTATATGCTCTTAGTAACATAATAAATGAATGGAAAAAGACAAAGCAAGAAAAAAGGAAAGTCACCAGGAAAGAACCCAGTAACTGTGTGAGGTTTCACTGCAAATGGACGTGATAGAACAACTGGAGTCCAACGGACAGTGAAGTTCAGAGCTCCATTTCATAGAACTACCACCATTGCTGCATAGCCACATCAAACACGGTGATACATGCCAGTGAAGAAAACTGGCATAGGTTTTTCTGTAGATCATAGAGGAGGAACAGTCTGTCCAATGTTAAGGTCTGAAACAAAGTAATGATTGTAAAGTTTTATTTTAGCCCTCCTCATTCTTTAATTTAGGCTGGGAAAATATATTTTGTCTGCAAATTGCCAGGTTTGCTCTAGAGGAAAAGGTAAATGTTTCTGCAGTGTTTGAAAGCAATTCATCAAATTGTTGTTGAGTTAGAGATCACTAAAAGTTCCATGTGAAATGGTGGATAAAATCCAAAACAGCTTTTTCATTAAGACCATTAAGGCATTTGAACTTTTAAATAAATATTTTCCTATTTAAAATATGATTGTTATTAGCCATTTACAATTTTCTGTGCAGACTGAGCTTTTTGGAAAACTCGTGTCTATTCTATTTGAAGACAATACAGTTTATGCTCATAGTTATGGTTTTTGAGGCCAAATTGGCTGTGACTAGGAAGACTTTTTCTTCTTTTGTTTTTAATTTCTATTTTTGTTTTGTTTTGTTTTATTTCCTTAAGTGAAAGCAGAAAATAAGCACCAAGAATAAAATTCATGTCAACAGAGGTCTCTTTAAAAGCTTGCATTTTCTTCAGATGGGCAGACTTTTCTCACTGTTGCTTTGTGTCACTTCAAGGTGATATTCTGATCATCTGGGAGAGGACAGTTCTCACAACTGTCTCATGTGGCTGAGAGCTGTGCTTTAGAAGGCACTAAGGCATTAAAATTTCACTTAAACTGTGTGGTTGTTTTTTACAGAGGCACAGAAGCTAATGAATAGCTAAAAATTGCTAATCAGATTGCAAACACTCTTCAGCATTCATGATATTAATTGATTTGTGCAATGTAGAATGTATTGTCTGCTTAAGTGGTAATTTTCTTGTTTGAATTCAGAAGAAATTACTCTATTGTTCTTCCTCAGAGAAGATACGAAATTCATAATTTGACAAGAAACTGTAAATTGCTCACCTGTTCTGAGTCAGTTTTGGAATATCCTGACTTTATGACTTCAGTGGCTTACAGAAATGTGAGTGTTTCAACTTAAAAAAACAAATCCCTGTTTTCTCTTGTCTCAAGAATCTTTCTTCGCATTCATCTTTATAGGATAAATCTAATCCCAATCTGTAGACTAGGAACTCCTATTGCTTCATGCTGAAATATGAGTTATACAGACATGACAACAATCACAGAGAAACACTGTTTTGTTCAAGATGTTAGTATGTAGAAGACAGTGATACATAATGCCAGACTTTTCCCTATCTCTAGGGAACAAATGTTGGAAATTGGTGCAACATTTTAAGCAATAATTTGGCATCTTTTGAGACTTTACATCATTGCTGGTGGGAAGCATATTCATACAGAACTATAACAATGTGTGCAAGACAAACCTGATGTAAATATCTCATGAGATAAATACTGGCTGTAGCTGTCTGAATTAACTCATATAACTTCCCATATTATATATATATATATATATATATATATACATATATATGTACATATAAAAGCATCCAATTTATAAGATTTTTCTTAATACTGTTAGCAGGAAGTTCCAAAATGATGTCATGTGATTAAGAAGAGAAAAACTTTTGTTTTAAGGGACTTTTCATCCAGACATTAAATCATTAAAATAAAATGGAAGAATGAGATTCTGGATGAGAACTTATGAAATTTGGATGAAATCCCATCTGTACTGCAGATATTCTGCATGAACTTTGGGAACTGATTTCATCTGAATTTGCCTTAAATCCCTCTTTATGAATATAAGGTGATGATCCTCAATTTGTCTTCCTTGGGGAACACCCTAAGAAGTGCATAAGTGACTTTCAGCTCTCCTCCCTCATTTCCCATAATGCTGAAAGAACAGAAAAGAGTTTTTAAAATGGATATCTGACTGTCTGAATGCTTGACAAGTTGATCATTTTAATGCTTTTGTACAAAGATGGTATTGTATGTTAATGGCATGCCAGCAAATAGAGCATTTTGAACAGGTATATTCTCTAAGTGATAGGTCGTCACTTAACTGTTGTCATTAGATATGACATACTGGAAAAAAGTTTCTTCATCCTTCTGACTCAGCTGCTCTTGAAAAGTATTTCTGTTTACATCCGTGCATCACAAATTCAATGGCCATCTCTCTACATTATTACAGTAGGCTCCTCATTGACTCGGGTAGATATGTGCTGGTAGAGTATGTCTGGTAGTACATGAGCACGTACATCTAGCATTGTAAGAGTTGTATGAAACTCCTGCTTTCTGGAAAGCAAATTCTACTTCCTGAGTAGTATATTTTGAAATTGACAACAGAAAATAGTTTCAATTTCTTTAGGACTGAAGATGCTAGCAATCGTTTTTGGTTTGACCGTATCCCTGAATAAGATAATTCACCTATGCTTCAAGTCTATCACGAAAAGTGTTGCTGTTTTCAGAGATAAGCCTAAAGCTGGAAGCTCAGATCAAGACCAGATCTCGTTGCTGCGGCAAACATCACTGCGCAGCAAGGTTCATTATTACTTGTTTTCACAGCTTTTATAGTAGTTGAATTTGTGGAGCAACTTGCACTCTACAAAGGCTTTTGAGTGGTTTTAATTAAATGTTGATAAAACAGAAAAGGAATCTTGGGATGTAAAAACAAATTAATTCTGGTCATTAGTCACCTGACAAGCATATTACAGTACAGATTTTTTATAGCTCCATGGATGCCTGTGAAACTGGAAAGATGGTATTCTAAATGGATTCCTTGTTAGCTGCTTTGAGTCACTGTGAATATCACTTTAGTTACCTACAGTCATTATGGAAACAGTTATGTAAAGTGCTTTCAGGGCAATATATTTCCATGCATGTGTCTGATTTTGAAAATGAATTCTGAAAGCTAAACTATAAAAAATATGGGATTAGTTTAGTACACTTCAGAAACTGCTGTAAAATCTTGAACCAAGTGGAATGTTTTGGTGATATGCAGCTGTGAGCTGCTCGCAGGGACATTGCAGAAGTACGTCACATATTATGCCCCCCCCCCTTTCCTCCCCTTTATTCTTTTTTGTTTGTTAGATGTCAGATGAAATTAACATTTGGCCTCTGCTCTTTGCATCCAATATGGTCCTTATGTCAGCGGACAAAGACATAACTCAGGTAATCAAAATAGGGTGAAACCCCACAGCTAAACCATGAGGAATTAGAAAGAGACAGACTCCTCTGATTTCACACATTGATCAAGCCTGTTCTTTGGTAAGGAATCTAGTCTGTGTAGATGGAAAACTGTGTGATGTATATTGGACAAAGTCTTCCATGTTCCCTAGAAATCTGCTACTTAGGTGTATGTTGCTGGGATTATGAGGGACAGATAATGTCCTCTATGCAAATTACATTGGCAGTTTCTGCAATAAATTGTACCAGATTACCTTTACCAATGTGCTGTTGCTTAAAGTTGCCTTATATTAGCTGTTATATAGAAAGCAGTTTCTTGAGTTATGTCTCAATTTATCAGCACAGAATGTTACAGGGACTGAAGGATGTTTGGATATTCAGATTATATATATTAATTTGCAGAAAAGTAGCAAAGTGGAGGAGAGCATAAAGTAAATGAGTTAAACTAGGCTAGGAAGACTAATTTTTTGTCATAATATAACATGTTGCTATCATCAGATTTCCACCAAAAATTAATCTTGCTTGCTTTTTGTCTGTGGTAGAGCTGTCAAAGAAAAAAGGAGAAGAGAAAATAATGAAGCATTTGCATTTTCCTGGCTGACTGACACAGACATAAAAACCCTTGAAGAATGAGTCTGCATAGTGAGCTGGTAGGAAACTGTTATAAGTGACACCTAGATCGGCTTTGCTGTCTGACTTTCAGGAGTATGGAGCTCACATGAGAAACGGGCCTGAGAATGTCAGGGAAGCCCTGAACAATCTGTGTTAAGGCAGCTTGTTTGGCTTCTAGCTCTGATATTCTGGGTCAGTGGAACTTTGGGCTCCTCTCTTAATGGAAGAATTCTGCACAGTGGATGCAGGTGATGCAGGTGTCTTGGTGATGCAGGGCAACCAGACTTCTAGTGAAGGTCACTATTTCCATGAAATGTTGCAAGTTTCAAAGAAAGAAAAAATATTTGACCAGAATTTTTCTGGCCAGCTGAATGTCTATGGTAGGGTCTATGGTAGGGTGAAAGTTGCCTTACAGCTAAGTGGGAAATTACTGCCTGGTGGTGAGTATCCTCCAAATAACACAATTGTCTGTTTCATAGCAATACTACATGCCTGCTTAGCTGTCAGGATGGCCACTGTATCTATAACTCTTGGGATACCCACTTGCACAGAACAAAAAAACCAGTATTTTTATGTTATAAACAGAGAGTGATAAACTTTCCAGTGCAACGGTGTCCTCCTTGAGTGCATTGTACAGGAAATCTGTGTGGCAAGACACTGAGGCAACTACTTTTGTGTAAAGGACAGAAGAGAAATAATATCAGCAGCTAGCAAGAGGACAGCTCTTTTTGTTTCATATCCCTGTGCCTCTATATTTAATAGCTGCCACCTACAGAATGGCATTATCTCTGGCAGAGGAGCATTAAGAGGAGTTAAACAAAAGGAAGAATTAGGTTCATTATCTGAAATTGGTTTATCATAGAACTATCTTGGAAGATAATGTAATTTTTTAATAGTGCATAGGAAATAAAATACAAATGAACAATTCTTTTAATATGATTGACCAAGAAACAAACATATGGAAATGTTCATTCATTTAAAAAGCAAGACTGATCCTTTGAGCCTTTTCTACTGAATGTAATATTTACATACATACAATGCCATGAGTTAAAATCAATGGCATTACATTGAACAACAAGCACAACATGCTGCTTTGTAAGAGTTTGCAGAAAAAAACAGACCCTCAGGAAGTTCCCACTAAGAATGTTAAAGCTTCTTTCTCTTTGTTAAAGTGAGGCAGTCATCGTTACCTCACAAAATGGCAGTTGTTTTTTGCTGGTTGTAGCTCTTAGAGACTGAAACGGCTGAAACACCAATGTGTACATCCTCACTGTGAAATACATGCTGGGCAAGTGTAAATTGCCACCCCCAAGATAGAATCAGCAAAATTACCACACTGGAAAAAGAGCATCAGTGTTTCAAAACACATACTATGGAAGACTCTTTTTCAAGGTCAATGTTAATTTCTTTTCCTCTACATCTAAACTCCCTGTGTTCTTCAGGCTCATACTTCAGATTCAGGAGCTAGCAGAGGTGTGGAGGGAGAATGAAAAAATGTTTCTTTTATATTATGAGATTATGTTGTTATTTCATAATGAAGATTCAGTCAGTGAGCACTGAACTAGGATCTGACTTACTCTTTAAAATAATAAAGACAAAAACCCACCACCTTATAAAACCATTTCAATTCTCTGAAATCATGGTTAATAAATTCCCCAGCTGCCTTCTTGTACTATAATACATTCAAATCCACTTTTCAAAGACCCAAGGTGTTATGATGCGTTGTGTTTTCCTCTACCTCAGAACTGCTGCCAGTGACAATGAGACCTCTGCATCCCAGAAAGCCAGCCAGCGTGAATCTCATCTTGCACCTCTTGCCCCAGCAAATCTGTCACCCGTGACGAGACAACTCACAGCAAACCCAATGCTAGCTGAAGCAGTGAGACTGAGGGCAGAAAGGTGGCTGTGAGGATGAGGAAATTGCAGATCTTTTCCCCATAACTGAGCTGAAACAGCATGCTAGTCCCATTGCTTTTATGTACATATTTTTGGCAGTAAATGAAATGGAATATGTTGTTTTCTGCTACCACAGAGAGTCATCCAGCACTTCAGTTAGTGAACACATTATTTCATTCTGAGGTTTTACTATTGCCACTCCAGATTCTGGTCTGCTTGTACTGTCTATAAGGAGGCATAGTAAACATGGTCGATTTAATCCCACTCTATGAGAAAGAAAATAAGTATTTTTTATCACACAGAGAAGACTTAAGATTTTAATTGTGAATTCTCAGGAAAACTAACTTTGGCTTGGAGGCTTCCCATGTTCTTTATCAGAAGATCAAAGGGGGAAAATCCTTTTTTCTAATAATTCTGCAATATTTTCCTGCATTTAAAATGGCTCTAAAGCAATTTACATGTAAGGCATTTATGTAGCAGTTTGATTAGGCAGCAGGCACAACAAGCAGTGCCATTTGGATGGTTAATATTTGCACCAGTTGTGGAGCTCTGAGGCATAGAGCCAGAGGCCAAGTGACATTAGTTTCTCAAGAAATGCACTAATCACCTTAGAAATGCAATGCCTGGAGAGTCTTTTTGTGTATTATGCAACGGAAATTGTAGGGGAAAGGATAAAAGTCGAACTCTGTGTATTTACTAAAGGTTATTGACGTAGCTGTGACATCACTGACAGGCAGTCACAAGACACCTTTTGCATACGTAGTCCAAACGCCAGTTGGCAATTAGAACAATGCCACCCAGGCAGCTGGAAATTTGGTACTCTACCTACAAACACAAGCCAGGAGGCATTTCAGTAATAGCCAGCTGCCTTCTGAACTCCTAATACAGGAAATGCTAAAGGACTGTTCATTTGTCTTGTCATAACCATGTCAGTGTCATCTGAAGGGCTGAATTGTCATAGAATCATAGAATCATAGAATCATAGAATCATGGAGTGGTTTGGGTTGGAAGGAACATTAAAGATCATCTGGTTCCAAACCCCCTGCCGCGGGCAGGGATGCCACCCACTAGATCAGGTTGCGCAGGGCCTCGTCCAACCTGACCTTGAACACTTCCAGGGATGGGGCATCCACAGCTTCTCTGAGCAACCTGTTCCAGTGCCTTACCACCCTCACAGTGATGAATTTCTTCCTAATGTCTCATCTAAATCTATCCTCTTTTAGTTTAAAACCATTGCCCCTTGTCCTATCATTATCTACCTGAGTAAAGAGTCCCTCTACATCCTTTTGTGATGGATTTACCCTGCTGGGCAGCTGAACTCCACCACAACCGCTCTCTCACTCCCCCTCCTCAAAAGAAGAGGGGGAGAAAAAAAAAAACTCACAGGTTGAGATAAGGATAGTTTAATTAAAGGAGAGGAAGAAAAAAACAACAATTATGTATTTATATATATATATACATATATATATATATACAAGCAAAGACTGTGCGCAAGCAGAGAGGAAATGAGAAAAACAAGTTATTCTCTAGTTCCCACCAATAAGCAATGTTTGGCCATGTCCTGGGATGCAGAGCCTCAATACCCACAGTGGTTGTTCGCAAGGAAAAATGTCTTCATAACGAGAGCCCCACCCCCACCCCCTTCTCCTTCCCTTTTCCAGCTTTTATTACTGAGTGTGACACCACATGGTGTGGAATATCCC
>VXAA01002813.1:7925-26983 GCA_013399115.1 Anseranas semipalmata | reverse complement strand
TTTTTTTTTTTTTTTTTTTTGTTTTCTCCAGTTGCTTGTAGAATTTGCTTACCTTTAATAGCCCTTCTATGGTAATTATTCATCCAGTTATACCTAATGCATTTTCTCCTTGCTTGGAAAAGGAATGACAGAGAAATTTAGAACTTTGTCAAAGAAATTCCAAAGCTCACCTATGAGTCTATGAGCTCTTCAGCACTGTTGACATCACCAATTAATTTCCTTAATTTCCCACAGTCTGTTTCTTGAATTAAAAAATCTTAACAGTAGTTTTTTTTCATTTAAACTGAATCAGTTTACCATTACTCAGGGCAAGATTTCTTCTGTGACTAGGCCTTCAATAAAGCCTTTGCTGTTTACAAAAAATAAGCCTAAAATAATCTGTTAGGTGGTAGGCTTCATCTGCAGTCAATGAGGAGAGACAGAAAACTCCAGAAGCTGAGTTGGCCCATGCAATGTCTGACTCTCTCTCTAGAAGGGCGTTTTTCACTTTCCTGACCTGGAGGAACCTTAGCTCAAACAGCCTGTGTGTCTTCCCTGGATCTGTCTTTTGGAGGCCACAATTAGTCAGCTGTCACTTCCAAGTGGCATTTGCTTCTTCTATAATCATGTGTTTCCCAGCAGTGTTTTGTATGTGTTGTGTATATGCATCTGGAGTGTTCTGCATAGCTCAAGCCATATTCAGATTTAAATGATGGTTTGAAGGCCTCCAATACTGTCTCAGGATGAATTCCTTTACAATGCTTCCCTAACGTATTTGTGAACCAAGGTAATCCCATTTCACTCATCCATCCCACCACCTCCTATTTCTTTGCACTATCTCACATAACTGATGTATTGACATGGTAATGCGATCATGATATGATTCTGATAACCGTGCAACACAGCTCATTGCCTTTACTTTGTTTCTAGCAGGTTTGTATTCAGCAGGAAGTCAAAGGAGACTGAAGCTTTCCCACTGACAGCAGTTGGTGAAGTACATGATCCCTTACATATGTTACTGTGGAGTCTCCTCTTGTCCTTTCCCTGCTTTATAAGTATGCTGCAGTATACTGAATCCTTATTTTTACTTCTCTCAAGCCACTCATATCCTTCATTCATTTCAGCCCCTACAGTGATTAACTTAATCAAGCCCAACTCCATTTTTTAAAACTAAGGCATTACCTGTAGGAATAGATGTGACTATCCTGTCAATTAGGGAGTCGCAGGTAGCTGATATGAATTAAAACAATACTATTTTTTTTTGTTTGTTTCATTGCGATCCATTTTCTCTTCCTCCTACCCTTTTTCTCTTCTTCTTCAGTTGCTTTGTGACTTCACCTTTTTCTTGCCTTCCTGTAAGTTTCACTTATCCCCCTTTTATTTTCTAATGTCTTTCTAAGAAAAATCACAAACTGTATCATTGGTCAAATTAAGTCTTATGGGGTTTGAGCAGATGCAAACTAAAGGTGATTACTTCTGTTGTGAACTCTGCCAGCTGTCATGGTAGCTGTAAGGGCTGATGTCATGTCCAAGCTGATGGCCTAGGAGACCTCCAAACCCATCACTGTATAGCCATCTTTAACACTCCCCCAGAAGGAAGCAAATATGTAGAAGTAACCCCAGCTACTAGCTGTCGCAGTGCTGAAAGATATGTCACTGCCTTAAAAGTGGCAAATCCCAGGAATCTGAAGATTCCTTTTGTTCTGATTTATGAAAAAATAAAACTGTTGTTTTGCTAAAGGAAGTGCCTTGACTGTATAATTTAGTGTATTGTGTTGCTTTACTGGAAGTGTACTGAGCTATGTAATCTAGCAAACTTTGTAGCTCCTGGGGGACAGTCTCTGAGGGATTTCAATGAAAAAATTAGTTTCAGTTTAAGCCCTCCCAGTCAGAGAATGTAACTTTTCCTGGTTTAGAAGTAAAAGTCATGCAAACAAAGAATTTTCATTCCTGAAGGTGAAGCCTGTTTTCGTGGTTTTTTTTTTTGTTTGTTTGTTTGTTTGTTTTAAATGTAGTTTTTCACAGATTTTCAACAGACAGCAAGTTTTCTTCAAAATTTAGCAGGAGCTTTTGCCGTCTAAATTCAAATGCTCACTAGGTAAAAAAGAGAGAGATGAGGGTTCTAGGATTCAGGTTCTTAATTTTGCATAAATGTGCCCTGGAAGCCTTGAAGTGCCTGAACTTAAAGTAGTTGATCATGATGGATCTGCCTTGAAACTGCAGTCTTTGAAATTCTAGGCCAAATTCCCTTGTGCTTCAGTGGAAATTCATTGCAAGTAATATATATATGTCTGTGATCCAATGCATTTTCAAGGAATAAAAGTCCTTTCTGATGAAAACCTGTTTTAGTGGGAAATTCTGTACTGGTGCTAAGTAAAATACTAGAAATAATGAATATCCCACTGAGGGAATATTTGGTAAATATGCAAATTTGAAAGTGAACTGAATAATAGGGTGCAGCTGGTTCTTAGTCTTATATTTGACTGTTGCTGTTCACATACAGTATAACAGCCGTGCATGGGGGAGGAGTGTTAACATGATATTCAGTGAAGGCTGCATGGCGTGGGTGTATCACAGTTCCAGGAAGAGCCTGAGGTTATGGTTAACAGAGTTCACGCCAACTCTTCATTTTAAAATGTAGTGGCACACTGTAAGTCTGCTGCTGACAGAATGAAGTTTTACTGATGCTTGACATGGTGACTAAACTATTAGGCCCATCCAAGCTCAAAATATAAAGCTGTTTTCTGACAGCTTATCAGAAAACAAGACTAACTGCTTTTCAGCTGAATATTTGCTAAAACCTCTCTCATTCCTCAACCAGTACACATTCTTGTGACACACATTTTGAAAATCCACTTAAGTATTTCACTTTGTTTGGGAATTCAGGACTGCTTTCCGTACAGAGAAAGCCTGAGCTGTCTTATTATTTTATCAGACATCCCAAACAATTTGCTATTAGCTCTTTTTTTTCTAAACTTATAATTTTCAGATAATCTCTAGTACCACAGCTTGTAAATTTTAAAACAGACTGACTAGTGCATGAAAAATATACTTCTGGAAAAAACATCTTGTGTTGTCAGGAGATAGTTTTTTTTTTCCACATCTTGCATCTTTTCACGGATTTGATGATTGTTTTCAGTGAAATGCATTTAATTATTTCTGAAACTTCTATGCAAAACAATCGCAAATCCCTCTTTTTATGAGTACACTAAGAAAACATCATTACCTCTAAAACCTTAGTTTCTCTGCAGCTGACTTAGAATGTGTTTCTCATTCACTCTCTAGATAAGTTTGGTGTCTCGCTAGGTTTTAGCATGTTCCAAACCCTGGTGTTTCTCATTCTTTATTTGGATTGGTCACTATACAAATATGTGCACTAAGATATGAGAAAATAAATAAAAGTCATTGCATGAATGAGACTCCTTCTATATCAAGCCAGTGTTCTGTATAACCAATTTCAGATTTTCAGTGTCAACATCTATTTAGTTGGGAAATACAATATTTTAAAATACTTGATGGGGAGATATTTTGATCTTTAAAAGTTGAAAATTGAATTCGTTGCCTTTATGTAATATCCATAAAATATATTTTTCCTTAGGTGCCTTATCAGGAAAACAAATTTCAGTTATTCACACCAAAGTACGTTTGAACAAAAAATAACTTTTAACACATGATGTGGAAACTTACATTAAGGAACTTGAAAAATGAAATCCCCTACTGTTCAGCCAAAACCATAATTGGTGCCTGAAGGACAGGCTATTCCTTTGTCCAGTCATCATATTTCCTTCCATGTCAAAATTCTCTACAGTCCAAAGTGCTCCTCACATGATCATAGATCTTCTAATTTATTTCACTGTGAAGAATATAAGGTTTGGAACATTTCTAATGTAACATCATGGAAAATTCAAACAGGCAAGAAGAATACATTATTTTCAAATCTCCAGGAAACAGGAAGCATGGTTGCTTTCTCTCTTCTTTCCTTTCCATAACACTGCAATTTGTTGACTGTCTTTTGTTTTGCAGTGTAATTGGAATCATATCTGTAGAATGGGAGTATCCTTACAATAAATGATTTTTTTTTTTTTAATTTTCAAATACTTAAGCTTTGTTTAGCATTTAATTACCTCCTCTTCTCTCCAAAGCCATTTTTGTGAGCTCTACACCTCTGTCAGGGGCCTTATTCTTTCATTATCCTACATTAGAGAAAGATCTTTTATCTTGAAACATACATTTTTAATTAAAATTTTCACTTATGCTCAGAAGGCTTAGGTATGCGTCACCATGTACAAGCCTATTTTTTAATCATAAAAGTCATATTGAAAAGCAGGTCTGGTATAGAGAAGAGTGTGGATTTAATCAGTTAATTGTACAGTTACACTGCTCACAATCACTTTATTTGCTTTTAATGACAATGAGATGGATATTTCCAAAGGAGTCTCATTGTCCTCTGTGTAAATAACTAATTGTTTTGTTATTAAATACTGAAGTACTCAACATGCCCTGTAAATGAAATCTGCATGTGAAACCAAACCCCCACATTCTACCCACTTCTCATTTCATAGAGATGTAGTTGCATCCAAAAGTGCCCCGGTTCACCTCTGGGCAAATGTGAATTCATTCCTTCTCCTCAAGAGGTGAATAATCTGATTCTTAGTGATTAATTACTGCAGTGTTCGCTGATGATTTTACTTGATTTTATGTTTTTTTCCACTGGAAGAGAGGCAGGAAAGCCAGCCATTCACACAACCAGGCCACCGTCTCATCTAGGAAGGTACCAGCACTGAATCTGGGTGGGATACAAATGCTGCTGCTTGCTGCCTCTCAAATGAGACCAGTACAAAGTAAGTGTGAGCTGTTCCTCCGTTGATCCAAATCAGGCAGAAGAGGTTAACATAAAAACCATGTAGCATATACGTCACTTGGAAGCTAATCTACTTGTGCTCCCACTACAGAAACCATGTTTGGGTACTGTTTCCTCAATTCTCCCCCTTCTTCCCAGGAAAACATGGGCCTGAGGGCCCTTGTTCTATCTAGTTTCATCCAGATTGTAGGGCTTTTGCTGTCACTCATGTTAAAGGAAAAACAAGCTGGAAATGATAGAAGACAGACTGGAAAACAGCTGATCTAAGACGGCTGCAGTGTGGAGATCTAAATTTGATCTAGTCACACTAGGCTCCCTTCATAGTCAATAAGGAGACGTAGGCACTTTAAAGACATGATTCATCTGACCTATATTCAGTGTCTACTGTGGGTTAAGATGAATCATACCCTAAAAGTGCCTATTTCTTTCTATTCACTATAAGGAGAGTCTTGACAATGGCTCAGTTGTAGACAGCTACATTTACTTTTGTTACTGGTCAAAGATGTGCTGTGTAGCTGCTAATGGATTGAATTACTAAGATGGAAAGATTCAGGTTGGGAAAAATATGAGAGAGAGCTATTACAGGAAAAGTAACGTCAAGGGAGGTGCACACTAGTTTGAAGCAATGGAAGAAAAGCAGAAGTAGTAAAACAGTAGAAAGGGAAAGGAAAGTCTGAGTGAGTTCAGTTGTCATAAAGATATGATTGTATTAGCAAATAATTTGACTTAACAGAACATAAAGGTTAAAGCAATTAGTATAAGATCTTTATATCCATACTGTATACAGTTTGGGGCTTTCAGCTTAGATTTAGTGGTGTGCCCTGGACTGAACATCCCTACAACAAATATGTTTCTGAGCTAACTAAAGGACCAATTGCTGGTTGCAATTCCTATATCCCTGTGAAGGGCCGAGGCACATTTTGTGTGCACCTATCACACAGCCTCCAGAGGGATCTGGTTTGTAAACACTGAAAACTCTCTGTGAAGTCAGCCAATGTGCAGTAAGTGGGGTGACTGAAAGAGTTATTTCAAGACTGCACAACTGCTCTGAACCAATATGCTAATGTAAATGAAGCCTAAGACAGGCATTTTGCATATAAAATTTAAAATTGTAATGAAACAGTCCTCTTGACATAACTGCCTAAAATCCTGATGGAAGTGGTGAGAAGTACATATCTCTGAGAGCTGCCAGATCATCAAGTTGATAGATGAACTAAAGAGGACAAGATTTCCTCTGGAAGACTTTACAGGCACTTCTTGTTCCCTGTTGATTATATGGGACACGTGAGGAAAATCTAGCAGCCTGGCACCCACTCTGGCAGTACACAACTGTGTGTGGCAGGTCTGATGGGAGAAAAAACAGGGGTAGGGCATTCTTTGTGAGAATAACATGGCAGGGAAATAGGTGCACAGTGTGAGCTCAGATGCTGGGAGGAGACTGAATAGTAGCTGATCACCAAAAGTTGACCAAAACCAAAAAATGAGAAAGAGACAGGTGCAAGGAAGGAAGAGATGATATGGCAAGTGCGAGCAAATGAATTTAAATTTGATATACTCTATAGCTAAAGTACAATTTTACATAAGGCAGAGGACAAAACAATACATATGGAGAGTTCTGTTTGCATTTGTACCACATTGTCCAGACCTTCTGTTGCTATGGTTTTGTACCACCTGTCTGCTCTCAAGAACTGTTTACCTTTTTCAGTACTGCACGGGGTTATTTAGATGGTTATCTCAGCATGATAGATTGAGTTACCTCTCCAGCTTCATATGCTAAGAACTTGAATTCTGTAAAAAGTGTTTGTTGAACCATTGTGTTACTTGCTCTCCCTTATCTGTCTTTTTTTTTTTTTTTTAAGGAACAGTGTACATGTCTTAATCACAATAATTGATTGTTTTATAAGAGGCCAGATGTGTTTTTCAGAAAATTGGAAGAATGGTGAATGTAAAGAAAACCATTAGCATGCAAAAAGACCACACAAAGATGATACCAGTTTTCCTTTCAACTTCACATAATAATTTTTTGCATCAATTACAGAACACGTAATTTTGTTTACTTGTGGTTTGAAGTTAGTGGAAATTCTGAGCCAGCTTTTCAGGTGGTGTGAAGCAATGCATTTCTATTGGTTTCAGTTTATCTGTTTTCGTTTACATCTTCTAAAGCTTATAGGATGGCATATACATTTCAAACAATGTATCATTCTATTAGCCTTGGAAAGATGATGTGCCTAAGAAAGAATAAGATAGATTCTTGTGCTCAGCCAAATTGTATTCTAAGTTCCATTTGTTCATATCTGCAGAAATCTGTGAAAAGCAGGGGAAAATCTCATAGCTTAATCAAAAACTACTTGATTGTATTCAAGGGGCTCATTGGAGCTCTGAAGCCTTCATTAATGTTGATACAAATGGCAATGATCTTCCAAGTCCAGCTGGAGTTTGTAGACATAATATTCAGAAGTAATGTTTCTTTATGAATAAGCTGAAGCATTTAAGTGACCATTATTGACAGACAACAATTGAGAAACCTTATTCTGCTTTTTATAAAGTTCATTTTTAAAACAGGGCCACATTTTCAGCCCCAAAGCTTTACTCACTTCATGCGTTGCAACCAGATTTCACAAAGGAAGTTGGTGTGAGGAACAGGAAGCTTAGGTAGGGCTTAGTCAGAAAGAGAGCTCCTGACACCAAGAAGTCAAAACAAATAATGTGTCATCCCCAGCCTTACTATGACAGAATCTATGAGCAATCAAACATGTTGTTTATCTGATCCTCCATTCTTCTGTATATGAACATCACTGTTTGCATCTCTCCCCTTCAAAAATTCTCTACCTGGTCTTGATATATATGGATATACCACATAGCTGAGCCTCTTCAGCCTGCCAGCATCATATCAGGGCTGAAAATCTTCAATAAAAAGAGAAACACGATGCACAGACATCAAAGGCAAGAATTGTAGAAGCAAGCTACAGTAAGTAGACTCTAACCTACCTGAGGTAAAAACTGTGCACAGAGATCTTGGGATGAAGGTAGCCTGCCCTCAATTCTCTTGGAGACTGAGAATGCACTGGATAAACTGGTCCTCTTTCATCACACAAGAAAACTCTCTAAACCGTCCCTTTTCAGACACCTTCATTATTTCTGAAGAGTGTCTGGCCTATGAATTCCCATCATACCTTTTTAGGTGCTTCAGAAAACAATGGAAGGAACTAGTATGTATGGAAATGGTGTCAAACAGCTTTGTGAATGGACCTTTCCACCTCTCCTTGTCAGAAAGGAGTGGTAAATTGTTCATCCAAAACCAGGCGTACTGTATCAAAAAAGGTAGAAATACACAGCTGAAGGGAAACTAGAGGATGAGCCCTCTATGGTTGTTGTTTAGTATGGCTGAATGTTTTCAGGGAACAGAGGTAACAAGCTGCAAATGACAATGGGAAATTAAAATGGTAATGCTCTATAATTCGTGGTCATAAAACAGTATCACAAGACAAGGGAAGGGTTCCTGGTACTTTTTTATGGAACATGGCAGAATCTCTTTATAATTTGGTGACAGGGAAATTTGGAGAGCAGAGCCTGAATTTAGCCTTTGAACCTGCGTGGAGCTGCTGGTTGCCCTATAGCTAGAGGTTAAAAGTTGATAAGCACTACTGAGCTCCTGCTAGCATTGAATTACATGAAAACTTTTAGTCTGCATGAACTCTGATGAAGCATGAAAAGCTCAAATCCATGAACATTTTATCTAAACCTTTTTTGGTTTTAACCCACTTGCTTAGAAGGCGTGATATTTCTTACTATTTAAAAGTTTAGAGTCACTAGATCCTCAGGGAACTTCATTTTTGATTTTTTTTCAGAGAAAAATGGGATATTATCAAATTAAATATTAAATATAAAATTATAAAATTATGGTCATGAAGAATCATTTTTAACATTAGAAGACTATTGATGTATTTAAATAAGATGCGTACAGACAAAGAACAGTTTTCTCACAAGAGAAATTTTAAATCCTTTGGCCTGCTTTATCTAAGTTAAACTTCAGGATCAAAACAGTCTGCTCTGGCCCTATATTCACTGAATCTGTGCCATTTGTAAATGCCATTTCCCATTAAATAAACAAAAGTGTTTACCCCTTGTGCTTTTTATGGCACTAATGCTTACGGAGTACAAGAATTATCTTAAACTAATCCATGGACTTTAATAATTTGCAATCAGTTAATTGTTTCCTTGGGACTGAATCACAGGATTTAATTTTACCAGTTCAGATTATTTCACAAAAGGTGATTGCAATTATTAGTATTAGTCACTCTTTCAAAAGAATTCAAATCCCCCCTTCTTGTGTCCATACAATGAAATTCTCAGCCATTGCCTTTCCAAAATAATCTCATGCAACTCTTTTAGTTTACACTGCTAAAATCTAATTCTGAAATAACATTTGTCAAAATGACTTCTATTTCTATAGTTTTCTTTGCTGCAGGTCATATGCAAAAGTGACCTCAACAGGTTCTAGCAACATTACTGTTTTTTATATTAAGCAGTTATTTTGCTATACAGCCCTCTGCTGGAGTGTTCAGCTGGCAGTTAAAGATTATTTGTGAACAAGAATTTGAGATATAGAGCATAAAATACTATCTTTTGTATCACTTCTATTTTCAACATCCTGTGAATCTCTGGGATGATTTCTTTCATTCATTGATGTCCAATCTTTCCATATAGTGCATATAAACCCCCAGTATTCAAGGGATTTCAGGTTCACTTTATAATTAAGGTTTTTTTTTTTTTTTTCTTTCTTTCTTTTTTTTTTTTTTTTTCTCATGGACTGAGCTTTGTACTGATGTTCCACCATCTTGCAAGGCTATATCACTGCAATTTTCCAAACTCTTACCTCTGAAAGTAAGTAAGCACTTCAGCAGCCAAAGTCCCCAGTTCTGGCAGTGCAGGAGCATCTTATTAATACACCCTAGCAGTGGATCAGGTAGCAGCCTGACATTTTTGTGATGTTAAGGTCTGTCTGCCACCTGGAAGTCCTGGGATAACATAATCCAAATCATGGAAGACAAGGCCAAGAGGAGTGCCTGACAACAATTCCATGAGGAATATCCAGTCTCCTTGTAGGACTCCAACTGGGAATAGGCAGAGGTACAAGACTGGTCTTTGTCAGTGAATGACAGTGAGCAAAACTGCCAGATTTTCATGGCTTCTATAATTCTACCATAGACCCCTATTTTGGTGGCAGGCATTTCTACAGTGGCAGGCACCTAGGGAGCAAACTGACCAGTGATTTTACTGAGTCCACCTCAAGGTGGTTGATTGGACCTGCTGAAAGTAGATCGGAAGCGTTAGCATAGTGCCCTCAGCATCACCAAGAAGAACTTACTTGTGGCTGGCCTATCACTGAAACAGAGATGTAAAAGAGTTTCTGGAAATTATTCTAGTAGGTGGGACTGGATATTTCGCATCTACTAGAATTCTGTTCTCTTTGGGTTACTTTTCTGGGAAAGGTTAGAAGGAGGATTTTGCTTTTACCTGGGATAAACTGGCATTTCTGTTTTTTTTTTTTTCTTTTGATTTCCTTTTTATTCAGTTTATGGAGCAGACATTTATCAAGTACATGGGAAGGCAGTACATAATGTGGAGACTCACTCACTTGTTGTCCTTTTATGGATATGCATTAATACTAGATTGTTTGTAAAATGCCTGCCTTCCTTTGAGTAATCTGTCCCCCTCTGTGGCCTTAAAAGGGCTTCTGTGTGCACTTAATCTGTTCTAAATGACCCAAATAAGCTAAGACTGTTCTGATAGGAGCAGGTTATCTACTCTGTAGGTAGACTGTGACTGAACTGCTCCCCTCCTGAATTTCAGTAGAAAGGATTGATCTGTAAGCTTGTCCTTCAATAAAAGCTGGGTGAAGGTGGACAATTTCAAGTGCAGACTGCTGCTCTGAGATCTCCTTGCTCAGCAGTCTCTCAGGGCCAATACAGCTGTACAAATAGCGAATAATGTATTTGCTTGACAATGTTAAAAGATTTTTTTCTTGGACAGCAACAAGAAATTTCTGCCTTTTGATAGCACCAAGTGGTTCTCTTGACTGTGTCTGGTAGGAAAAATGAACTTACTCCCCGCCAGATGTAAGTGCCAGTGACCCACTCACTGTCCCTTCTTGAAGGAAAACTTTTCACCCAATACTGTTCCTGTTTTTTATTCTCTTCACCCAGGAGAACATCTACAGCCATGTGAATAGAGAATGGATGGCCAGGAATAGCAGAAGCTAATGGTACCTTAGAAAGTAGTTGCTTTCATTTCTCTAGAATTCTCAAGCCTACAAGACTGTCCAAGTGCCAGTGTGCATTTCTTTTTTTGATGTATGATGTACTGTGTTCTCGGAAAACGGAATAGAAAATGAAGTAGAAGGAGAGGGAACAGGCCTTATCAGTCCCATTTCTTTGCCCTTGTTGTGGGCAGAGCGTCCAAGAGAGAGTAAATACTTATTCACGTTAGGTTTTCTGAGCCTAAGACGGTAGGGTAATCCAGAAATTTTGTCCATTTATATGAAAAAAGGGAAAGGAATGTGCTGTTTGCAAAGGGAAACAAGGTGGAGGATAAATCTATAGAAAATCTTTTTAAGGCAGAAAGAGGGATTTGGGAAGAACAGGAGAAAGGGACATCCAGTGCCTTCGTACTACTCTCATAAGTCATACTGTTGTGTATGTGAATAACTCATGGTGAATGCACAGATGTATATGATGTATATACATATGGCAGCACAGGCAGTCCTACTTTTTTGGAAGCTGTCAGTAGAGACTCTACACAAGCTTGCCACTGGAGTGGGCAGGATTTTTCTTGTGTGGTCTTCTTGGAGGCCATGTAGGTTGTAAAGGCTCCATTCTCCTGATGCTAAGTGGGCAGAGAGCATCCGGATCTTTTCCACACTAGCATTGAACCATTCTCACTGTCAAGGTCCTAAAACAACTGAACACACAGCTGACAAATGCCTGGCAGAAGCTGAAAGTATTGCTGCATCCTCTCTAGGAGCACAATGGTCAAAAGGGCATAAGCAGAATGCAAAAATTCTTGGTTGGGATTAAGTGAGGTTGGCTTGAGGTGCAAATTTGGTATTTTCCTTCACATAAGAAGATATGTTGATTCTTTTTAGTCACATAAGGATAATGGTGCCAGAGATTTGAAATAGACCGGCAATATGAGCATGGCTGGTGAAGGCAACGTGTGCAACTGGCCTACAGTCATGAAGCATCCCTGTATGATTTTAATAAACTCAGATAGATTCAACGAATACTGCGGGGGTAGTGTGTTCTGTTGATAGTCTTGGAGCGGCTGGATATGGTATTCTTATGGAACATGGCAATGATGCCTGAGTTATCATAAATCTTGTCAAGGATGAAGCAGATGGAGAACAGCCTTTCAGAAGCTCCTTGATAATGATAGCAATAAAAGATTTGCTAACTTGGAACTGTTAAACCTCAGCTCTAGAGATGTCTGATACAGTCACTTTAGTGAAGCTAATGAACCTATTAAGATAAGGTCCGGAATAGTGTGCTGTTTCTCTAGAGCTGCCACCAGTCCTGGCACAGAGCTAGCTGAGTAGCCTTTTGCAGCCTGAAATGAGCAGCCTTCTGTCTACAGGAAGGTGTCTTTTCACATGTGAGTGCTAATGATATGTGCCCCAGACATGTTAAAGAAAGATGGCTTGATCTTGGTATTGATGGCATCCAATGTTTAGATCATGAATCTGTTCTACAGAGAAGCTGAGAAACATCTGACAATCATTCTGGTCATGGCATCATGGCTTATGAGAAAAGGTTTCATCTTGGTTATCCTGCCATGATCCAGTCCCGCTCCCCTCCCTCTCCATCCCCATCCTCTCAAACTGTAGCTCACCACTTTTTGCTACCACAACAGGATTTGGGTGAATGTTAAGATCCCAGACCAATTCTTGATGCAGATGGTACTTGTGGTGTGGAAGAGTCCAGGGCTGGTGCTTTCTGGATGGGCTGTTGAGTGGTGGGTGCTGTGCCTGCAGGCTGCCCGTGCTCTGTGAAGTGTGGAAGTACTGCAACACGGTGGAGGTTCAGTACAGAAATAGGAAAAACAGCCTGGGAAGGGGTGTCCTTATTGGAATAGTCTTTGAAATAAATCTATATATCAATAGTCTGATGTTTCTTTATATCTGGTAAAAAAAGGAATTGGGGACAGGGGAAGAGGATGTTAAGAGAGTTGTATTAAAATAATCTCTTTAAATCTTTAAAATCAAAATTAATAAATTGTTCTTTCTGAGGCTGACTTGACTTCTAGAGAAAACTTCCTAGCTGTCAGCTGCAGAGTCTAAATGGTTGTCAACATGATAACACAGTTCCTAAAAGAGCCCATTTCAATTTAGATTAAAAAAATGGAGGGCTGGTAATAAAGTTGAAAACTGAAGAAATATATGTTTACTAAATATCCACCACATCTTGTTACTTCTTTAAAATTTGTGTGAAAACAGTATCTCACAATTTTCTGTAGTGCTCAATTCTGACCAAAAAATTTGCAGTCTAGGTCATGAATTCCTGCAAAATAATATTTTTTCACCCACTGGCAAGATCCTCTTTCATGATATCAGAGAATTAATTTCATAGTCTTTAGAATATTTTTAAGAATAATATTAAAAAGGTCCAGTCGTCTGATAAAGCAGCCTGTCTTATTTTTACTTTTTCTATTGCTGCTGATCAGCTTCGGTTTGTGTACAATACAGAAAACAGACCGCTACTGAAAGAAAGAACAAAAGGCAAATCATTGTAAAATCTGAACTGCCAGAATTAGGCCGTCATGTTACAAAGTGGTAATTCTTTCTGACAGCCTCAGCTGTACCAATCATGACATTCGGCAAATTAGCCAGGCCAAGAACAAATAAAAAGAAGAAACAGGTGTGAAACCAACTTCCTGCCTCCCAGGATAAATACATTGTACACTGAAGGGCAATGCACCTGCACTATTGTTTCTAGCGTGTGTGTGGGGGAAGCTTTTAAGTGCAAATACAGTCGAGACTTGATAAAGACAAGAGACTTCTCTATAATTTGGGTGTAAACGGGCATTTTCTTTCATGATCATTTATAATAAGTTAACTCTTTGAGGAGACATTTAGAACTGGAGCTTGAATAAGTGATTGTTCTGCAAGGGAAGATGTAACGAAGCGAAGCAGAAAGCCTTCTTTGGGGCTCTGCAGGGAAATAATGGGGGTGACCTCTCATTTCCTTTCTGAGTATGGACTTGCTTCTCAACATCACCATCCCAGCTGGGAGCGCTCAGCTCCATAGTGGGGTCAGGGGAAGGAGCCCACTGCTGTCATCCTGCTGTGCCTTTGCAGGAATGTCTACCTGACCAGATGATATAGGGGGTGCTGGGCTGCCTGTGCCTATTCGAGGGAAGCAGATGAGGTGTGGAAAAGTGGGAGATGAGAGAAGAGTAGCAAATGGGCTGTAGTCTGCACACCCTAATGGGATTGTTTCGTTGTCTTCTGCTTAAATTCTGCTTCTGCCTTGGTGCTTGGGAGTATCTGTTTCATGATTATTGCTAGGGGCAGGCAAAGGAATGGGAAGGGGAGAGACTGTGATTTAAATCTAGGAGAGGCTACTTTCTGCAATCCAAATCACATGCATCAGACTGCTTTTGTGGATTTTTTTCTCCACTGGTACAGATATGGTTTTCGGGGGCATATTTTAATAAATTCCTCTCTGCACACATGCAGATGCAGACCAATGGAATGATTAGAAGGCTGGCATCCCTGTATAGTTGTTCTCAAAAGGGGTAAGAAATAAGAGGGTTCAGCCTCTGTTGAGGATTAGAGACATTTTTGGTTCCTAATACACATGGTATAGGATATCCACATTTACCTCTGCATTAGGGAGGTGGAGTGGATCAGGAGTAACACCTGAGTAGATGCTTCTTAAGGGACGGTAGCAGAACAGCCATGAACTGGATTCTAATTTTCCTGGGATAGCTGCTGAGCAAACACATAGCACTGGCTTTTAGGGCAAGAGCTCCTCCCCGGCTCTCTGGGAAAGACTGACTCCTGCAACGAGCACTGTTTTACAGCTGCACCAGTGCCTGGGGAAGTGCAATGGGAAATTTCTGTCATTCTCACAAATCCCTGGGAAAAGGACAGGAAACACAGTAGTATCAGAGTTATGGGAATAGGAGAGTGTCCAAGAGAGATGGAAAAGGAGGTTTCTTGTGTTGACCTCAAATTGTCCCCAGATTTGTTTGTGAACAACATCATATACTACCGTTTCTGCTTGTTTTGTTTGGTGCCTGCTTCCCTGTGACCTTTGGTGACATTACTCTGAGAGCTGGCAAGCCCTCAGCAAGCCCGGCTCCTTGCACAATCTGAACTAAGACAAGTGAAATAGGAGAATGAAGCTATTTCATATAAATGTTTCTATTCCTGAACATTAGGGTTGCTAAGTGAACATTTCTATACAGGGACTCAGGATGCTTTATTAAAGCAAGCAGTGCCCCATGACATATGGGTACCTCCTCCAACTTCCCCTGCAGCCCTGTCATCCTTAATGATGAGGTGATTACTGTGACAAAACACTCTGGGAAATGGATACCTGTGCACCCTTTAAGTCACGTGAACCTGCCATTAATCTGAAGTAGTTTAGGGCCAGGCTTCATGCAAAGTGGAGAAAGAAAGCTGTTTCCATGTAAATGTAAAAGTAGTCTGTGATGTAGTAGGTGGTGATGGGACTAGTATAGGCATCACTAGTAATCACTGCTACATTTTGGTTTATATTATAGAGTGATGGAGAGCAAAGGAATCAAGATGTACAGGACAGTACCTCTACGGTGGCATTTTTCTCTAGCTAAGGAGCAGAACTGCAAATGAAGAGACTGTAAAGGCTTTTTTTTTAAGCATTACTTGGAATGAGTTGTGCACTTGCAGTGAAGATTAGTGCTTGACTGCACCTGACTTTTTATTTATTTATGATTTTATTCTATGGGAAATATGACAGAAAAAGACTTACTGAAGTTCTGCGAGTGAGCACAAGCACTTGCATCATTTTAACATCTGTCACCAAGCACAATTGATAATGGTGACTGCTATTATGGCATCTTCCTCCCCTCCGCACAAGGCCATCTGGGATTTGTGTTATGTAAGAGGATTAGCATTTTTGCTTTCCTCTGTTATTTAAAGTATTTCTCAGAGCTAGTTTTTGAATAATAATAACAACAACAATAATAATTGGGCTGTTTTCTGTGGGGCTTTCTGAAAGGAAAAGTCGGGAATTCTAAAGCCATTGCTCTTAAGACGAACACCTGGCCTTGCATTTGGGTTTGAATGGGATTCACTTGAAACAGGATTTTTCAAGCTGTGGTGGATAGGACTGATGGAAGGCTGATATCACTGGATGAAATGAAGGATAAAGCATAAATTATCATGAGTGGATCAGTTCCAGCAAGGAAACAATTGTGATTTCCCTTTCCTCCTCTCAGACCTGATTATTCACCACATTGTTTATAGGGAAAACCTCAGCTTCAAATCCCGTCTCCTATAATTATAGTGGTGGCTGGTAATGTTGCCTGTTAAGAAAGCCTGATATTTATCATTATCTGACCCTGGCTTGGGTTGTTTATATATTTATGAAAATTGAATTATTTGGTCTGAAATTCCTTATATAGAGTATTCAGACCTCCTTAAGGCAGAGAATTTTGAAAAGTTCTAACCAAAATATCTGGCTATTTTTCAGGACTTACTTCAACAACAACAACAACAACAACAACAAATTTACCATAAAAAAAATATAATGCTTTAGGAATACCATTCAAATTCACGTAAGCTGGAGCTAAGACTCGGTATTGTAAGGCAGGACTAGGGAGAGAGGTCTGGTGAGAAGATGTGTTTTTAGACCTGTGACAATTTCTGTCTTAATGGGAGCTTTTCAGATTTAGCCAGAAATATATATTTGAAAAAATGGCAGTGCAATGGAGCCCTAAGGAGGCCAGAGCCTTGAGGTTTTGGTCTTCAGCTTTTCCTTGAGTGAATACAGCAAAGGTAAAAAAACAAACAACAACAACAACAAAAACAACAAAATGGGGAGAAGGGAGGGTAGAGGGTAAATTCTGATGCTAGACTTCATTTGAACAACAAACACTTCAGTAATTGTGAAGAAACTTAGAGGACAAAAAAAAAAAAAAAAAGGAAAAAAGGGTGAGATACAAATCCCAGTCTGCCCACACTGTTTCTGCAGCCTCCTTCCAGCTTCCTCCAGTGATTTTTCTTGGTTGCAATAAATTGTACCCAGTTGCCTCTTCCTGTCTGTCACTTTTGTGGCTTGGCCATGTCCTTTGCTTGCTGTTCCCAGCCATCACCCACTCCTCGTTTGCTGTGTGGCTGTGCCTGACCCACCGTATGTTCCAGAAGTGGAGGTTGAGCATGGATGATCTCAGGAGGAGCAGGATCTTCCACCCCTATATGGAGGATTCCACCTGAATTGGAGCACAGCAATTAAATCAAGGTAAATGGTCACAGACTGCTAAAGAAACAGAACATAAAACACACAGCGAACTGCAAACAACCAGATCAAATGGATACTAGCTGTCACAGTACGTTCATACACTCCCACTAAGGAAATCTTAGTGCACAGATAAAGACTCTTAAGGTCTCCAATATACATTAACTGTGCTCCAGTTCCTCTCACACATCCTTGACAACCCCATGCATAACAAACCTCTGTAGCAGGGCTTAGTATACACCAATAAAGAGTTTGGGACTTCTTTTTCATAAACGTTGCTGGTGTGGGAGCAATCTGGTAAAAGCAATAATGAAGCATTTACAGCCTCTGGACCTGGTGCTGGAGCTAAAGCTGAGAAGAAAAACGGTTGAGTGAAGACTGGTAATTTAGACTGGGAGCTTGGTACTAGCATTAGCATCCTAGTGCTAGAGCCTGGATGGAAACCAGCAGCGGAAGCAGTGAGTGACTGGAGCAGGAGATGGTAACAGAACTGGCTGAGGTTGGAGGCTCATGCTAGAACAAGGTGCTTGGGCAGGGAGACAGAGGAGACCTAGGAGCATCAGGCAGCTCCGTGCACGTCAGCATTTACTCCTGTCAAGTCTGCAGTGAAGCCAGAGAATCTTGATCCCTACCATTTCTCAGCTGTCAGTAATTTTCATGAAACCTCCAGCACTTTTGCTGCTGTTAATGGTAAGTACATCAGGCTGACTGCTGGGTCAGACCATCTAACCCAATATCCTGTCTCCTCCAGCAGCCAGCAGTAAATGCCAAGGGAAGAGCACAAGAACAGACCCACAAAGTGTAAGTCAATGCACTCTCAATTACTGCAGCTTTTTCACATAGAAGAGGTCCCTGCAGTAGATATAAAGTTTTCAAGTAGCTGCTGACTCACAGCAATGTCAAAATAATGTCACGTGACGGCTTTGCTTTCTTTTCAGCTCGCTTTTCAGAGCATTAGGAAACCACATGTGAAAGGAGCTGTTGCGATGATGTGCTCTGAGGCACAGGCACGAGGTGATCCTGACTTGCTGCTTCTCCTTAGGCTTGCCCTGGCCTGCAGCTGCACAGTGGTTCTCTCGTTTTCCACGAGGATTCACTCTGGTGCCGAAAGCAGACTAGATCTAGAGATCACTATCCCAAAGACCTGCAATGCTAGGGAAGTCATTTAAAAGTAGCCCTGGAAGGGTGGCTGCTGTAGAGTAGATTATTTTCAACTCACTTAAGCCTTTTTAGAAGTTTAAACATTTAGGCATCTAAATCTAAGTTAGTCATTACTGGTGCCTGTTTTAGTCAATGGAGACAGTCGCCTTGAATGGATCTCTGTCTTTAACCTACCTAAGGATGAGATTGATTTGGAGGTGCTCATTTCTCTCTGTTGTAACAGGGACCTGAGACTCATCAGGCACACACTACCTTGCTTACATCACATTTTTCTCTGCTTGAGACTACGAGGTATTACGTGCAAAAATATTGAATTGTCATAGCTTGTTCCCTCAGAAAGGGTGGGCAAAATAATTGAAGTAAGGAGGTTAAAAGAAGAAGGATAAGGAAGTAGGGCAGCAAGAAGGGCAAAACGTGTCAAAGTGTTGTACATTGAATGATTTCTGTCCATCCTGCATGCTGAGAAGTTAACTTTGCAACTGCAATCCTCTTTGATTTATGATTACATAAATAACCCTGTGTAAAGTAACTATAAAACTATCTGGACAAAAGTAGTT
>VXAA01002811.1:0-32931 GCA_013399115.1 Anseranas semipalmata | reverse complement strand
TGATTCTGTGATTCTGTGATGTACATGAATGGACACAGGATTTGCTTCAGAAGAGTAGATGCATTGAAAATTGAATTGAATTGATTTTCATTTGAAAGCAAAAACATGACTTGATCCATATATGACTACAATACAGGGGAATGTAGTGCTTGCACGTAGCATGACCCTATATCCTTTAATGTTCAGGAAGCATTTCTACATTGATGCCAAATATTATGACTTCAGAGCTATAACATATTTACAGCTTTTGATGTGTTCACTTAGTGGCCTGGGGCTATGAGGAAAAAAACTCATTATGAATTGCAATCTTATGGTGTCAGTTCTGTCAGTTACACAAATGCTTTTTGTAATGCTAATTAAAACAACAAGCCACAATGAAATATGCTTGTCTCTTAAGCATATTAGATCAGAAGTATCTAACAATCAGCTAACTGTGGAGCTTTCCAACCTCAGGCCATAACTTCCAGCAGGTGCGCTTAGGCGGGGTTTGACGCACTGCAGCTCGCCCTGCTCGTGCTGTGGGCTGGCACACACCCGCTTTGGCCGCAGCCGGCTTCCCGGGCATGGTGCTGAGCTCTGGCGGTGCTGCATTTCTTCCACATGAGGAGTTTGGCCAGCTACCAACCTGAACCGAAATGTATGGCCTTTGGGTCAAAACTGGTCCAAGGTCAGCAGCACTGGGGCATAGGCAGAAGCATTTGGGTTCATCCGCACCTGTGCAGGTGGGCATGCTTTCAGGCACGGACATGCCCAACAAGCTGGTTGGGATTCCCAAACCTAATAACGAAACCCTGGTTTGCAAAGACAGCACTGTTACTAGGTTAGAGGTGTTTAGTTCTGTACAAAGGCTGTGTTGTGGCTGTAACATCCCTGGGACACTCCCACCTGCCCAGGCCCAGGCCCCCACGTCACCCTGGGGCCGCCAGCCCCCAGCCCAGCGAGGCCACAGCAGGGCCAGGCTCCAACTCCCCACAGCCAGGACCAGCCACGGCCCCCGCCCAGCCGGGCCCACCCGCAGGCCCACATCCTGGCCTGGCCTTGGCCTGCCCCGTCCCCAGGGAAGTGCCTGGGGCTGGGGCTGCCCTGGTGCCCCCAGCTGCCTGCTGCTGGTGGGGTGGTGAGATGGGACCTGGCTGCCAGGGCCTGCCCTCAGCAACCATGGGCAGCCCCCATGGGCCCCACGGTGACCCCAACCTCTGCAGGGCCCTGGCAGTGGTTGTAAGATGAGCTGCAGCTCTGGGTAATCTTTTGCAAATTACAGACCTAAATTAAATATGCTTCTCAAGACCTATACGTTATGCATTTCAGGTGCCTCACCCAGTGATGTAACGATGGACTGAAGAAACGGCCACCCCTTCACCACGGGAGAATATCTTTGCTAATGTGGCAATGGAGTTGTTTGGACAGAGATGTTGCAGTTCTCCTAAAGCAAAGTATAGTCCTTGGTATTATGATTGTGGTCCCAACAACTCAGAACAAAGGTCAGGGGAGGGTATAATTGTGTGAAGCATCTAAATATGACACTGCAAATGTCCTGTAGGACTCTTGCATATGCATATGCAGCAGTAACAAAACACAGAAATATCTAATGGGTAGCAGGACAATAACTTTTGGTGACAGTTATGCATAATATTGACTGTTTCTTACTATTCTTAAAGTGTTTTTCATGTGAATCTAATGCTTTATTCACAAGCTGTGTGTTATTCCCTTCTTGAATCTTGACCGATAAATGTAAATGACAGTGCACCAAGATACACGTGTGCAGTGGCTGTAGGAGTCAAATCTATGTAAGTTTTCCTGCAGTCTTTAAAACAGAACCCAGGCTGGTGTTTCATTAGCCGGTGAAACTGAAGTGCAGGAGAGTGAGGGCAATACGCTTCAGTATTTCACTAGCACTCTACAATTTCTGTGTGCTTTATGATAACATGATGGTTTCTGGAAAGGGATTCATGTCAGTCCTGGTAATCTTGACAGCACTAGTTTCATTCTTCTGCAGTTCCTCTCCTAACTTTAGCTGTGTTGTTTTGCCACAAGCCTTCAACTGTTTTACAATGCACCTACCCTCTCTCTCCCCCAAAAGGATATGCACTGATGTTGAAGTGTTTCCTGCATACACAGTATTTGTAAATAGCTTTGGGATCCTATAAAGTAAAAAAAATAGATTTGAACTACAGCTATTTTAATTTGCTTCTTAAAAGGAAACTCTTTGTCCTAATTGTGCAATGTTGTACAGAAAAAGATTTCATAAAAAATGACTGATGATCTAATGGGAATTAAAATAATCTGTGTTATTAAGTAACTAGACAAACAGTTCACATTCATTATTTGAATTTATGGATGGCGTCTCTATGCAGCTCTCTCTTTTTTTTTTTATATCTAAATTCCTGTAATTTACTATTTCTACCCCAGTAGTCGGTATTTTCATTAAGCTCTTCCAAAATCTATGTACAATGACAGATAACTCTAGAGCCAAAACACCAAACATCTCAAGTTTACAATAAGCTATTTCATACAGCAGTTAGAGATGTGTGGTTACAGTTTTAAATTAAAACATTTTTGTTAAACTTCATCAGTGTAATGCATTGTATTCCATAAAGCTACATATGATAGACCAGCACTTTGCATTTTCTCTGTCCAGAAGAGACAATTACTCTTCCCATCTACAAATTGACAGAAAATTGTATGTGATAGGAGGTGGACTCATTACTAGGTCAGCTGAAATTCTAGAACTTACAATGAAAATAATGACTTGAACAGTGGCATCATTCATAAATCCTGTCTATATATATTTTCTGGGAAGGTAAATGGAAAAAAAAAAAAAAATCTGATTTAAGGACAGCGATGTCCCCAGGACCAAATGGGTACAACATGGCTTCTGCATAAACTTTGTTGCAAGAATGAGACCTACAGGTACTTTAAAGATATATTTAGATAATTTGGTTTATTTTTAATAAGAATTATATGACATCTTTGCCTGTATGGGTAGAGAGTCATACTCTAGGACCCAGCAAGTTCTTTCCATTCTCATGTGCAAAGTTAGCTAATAAAATTAGCTAATACATTATTAATGCTATCATATATTTTCAAGTCGTATTCAGAGCTATTAAAAAATGAGAGCCAAAAAATTAATAGGCAGTCATGAATACTGCCTAGAAGTAAAACAAACAAACAAACAAACAAACAAACAAAAAAACAAAAAAACACCATTAGTTTCTCTAGCATATGTCTGAATACATGCTATTGAAGGAATCAGAAATAATGAAAAACTAAAGGGAGATTTGTCTATCTGCAGAGTGTCCTGTTGCTGCAGTATGAAACAACAGAAGGAAACTCTTTTGCCATGAGACCAAATGACTCCAGAGGAACCTAAAGGAGCTATTTGTGGATCTTCCTTTGATGAAGGGCACATGGTAAAATGCATGTGAGATTTATGTCTTTAGTTTTTATTAATATATGTAACTGGGCAGAAACGAAAGGTTTTTTGATACCTCTAAAAATGCACAGTCAGTTACAGATTTATATACATTCTCGTGAATTTAAAATCAGCTTAACAATTCTTCATATGCTTTTGGGCACAGAGCTTTAGCACCATTTTTTCTTCGTTTCTTCATGTCTCCAAAGCAAAGTAAAATGAGAGACTCCTATTCTGGAAGCATATGGAGAATGACTGAAGGATTTCCCTTGTAGGAAATCCTCTATCCTTGCCGTCAGCGTTCCTCTGTTTGGAAGATGGTGTTGCTGTTGGAAAAGAGTTGCTGGAGGGAAACAGTGAGCCCGGAAAGCCTGTGCCTTGGCCAGGAAGAGTGAGAGTCAGCCTCAAAACAAAGACAAGGAAGCTCCCCTGCAGGCAGAGGGACTGTTGCTGAAGGACATTATGTGCTACCTAAAGAAGGCCACAATTGCTCATAGCAGTATTGGAACAAATTAGTAACCTCTTGTGGCTGAGGAAAAATCATTCTCAAAACAGAAACGTTCTAACTTTCAGAACTGATACATTTACTGTTTGTCTTTCCCTGCTGTTTTATGTGCTTTAGCACTGTCTCATGCCAGTGAAATTAGAGCACGAGGCCAGGGTGGACAATCATCATTCTGCTGTATTTTAAGGGTGTCCAGTGAATGCTGTACCCATGGTGATCAGTGAAGTACCTGCAACTTGGGTAAAAAGCACTAAAACAAAGAAGCACAAGATATGGAGTTGACTCCATTTATTTAATTATTACATTATTTAATTTTTTCAGCGTTAAGAATTCACTTTGAAGATTGTGTAGAAGATGAACCCATGAAAAATAAAAGGCTCTTTTACACAACCCAGTATGGTAAAAGGTAGACTAGATGCTACACAGAAGCAACAGAAATTTCTTTCACTTTACTAAGAACGGTGGGTTCAGGTTAATAGGCATATAATAATAATATAATAATATTAACAATATTATTATAATGTAAATATACCATTTATTTTTTTTACATTATAACAATATTGTTAATAATATAATGATAAATATTCATGTCTTCTGCCTATTCATATAATGCAGATTAATGCAAATGTAATAATAGGTGGGAAAGAAGAATGCCCATGCTCACTGATATTCATATAAATGAGACAACAAACAACCTGTGGCAGCCACAGCTGGTCTCTGATGCTGATAAACAGCTGATGTGGGAACTGATGCAGAGGTGGCGCTAGTCACAGTCACAGATATTGTGTTACTGTGAAAAAGGGGGAGAGAGTGGATCGGAAAAATGATTGTGCAAGTTGCAGTGTGAAGAAGTGGCACAAAGTCTCTGGCTCCCAAAGATAACGTTCCATCTAGAAATTGAAAAGTGTCAGTTCTGTTGAGCACAAAGGGGATGTTGCCCTGTGAGCTGTTTCTGCAGATCTAACAGCTGAGACATGTCTTAAATATCCTAAGTGAAAGGCCAAAAAAGGGAATTTATAAATAAACTGTAGCTGTTTTTAAGAGAATTTATGTTCTTTTTTTCTGAGTCATTTCCAACTTTATAATGAGAGCTTAACCTTGTGTTTTGTACTGTGCTGTGTCGTTCTTCACCCGTGCACTTGTACGATAGAACCAAGGCCAGGCAAAGCTGCGGAATTTAGTTATATTGCCTATTTGGAGGGCAAAGATCCAAAATATGAGAGTGTGTGTGCCGGCAGACCTTGTGGATCTCACACATTGACACATGTGCAAATGCGTAGGGGCTACAGCACATTTCCTGCCAAGTCCAGGGAGCCTGGGTGCTGGTTTTGCTGGGTCCTGGAAAGGCGTCTCCTGTCAGGCTCCATTCAGGGCTGCTCCTGTAAGACCCAGGTGGCAGCGAGACAGCTCTGTCCGGGCAGGCTCCTCGCCTATCACACCTGCGCCGCAGCTGTTATTGCTGGACTCTATGCTGGCTATAGATCCACCAGATTAAAAGTGGGACATTTTACCCCTGTTCCAAGGCAAGTGAAGACTTCGACTACCAAAGCTGTATGCCAATAAATACTATACAGTGAAAGAAAGTGATTTTTTTTCTTCCTAGGAATTAAAAGCCTATTTTACCACCGCTAATTTAAAATAATATTACTTCAAACTGCATCCCTCGGAGACAGACTTCAGAGGCCACACATTTACAAATGGCTCTAAAGAGAAATAGCCACATTTATTTTTCTTCTGAGGTCTGCTCAGAGAACTTTATAGATTTGGATTGTTATGAATCATTCATTGAAAAGACTGTATTTCATTGATGGCTCCATGCTTTTCACACAGAGATGTTACTAACTGGTTTGTTGGTCACCAACTTTGACTTTCAACTTTGGACAGAGCAATTTTGGATAAGAAATAAGCAGTTTTCACTCCATTTGTTTCCTCTGCAGTTCTGTGGAAAAAACAAACAATCAAACAAACAACAACAACAAAAACACACAGCATCTCTAGCTATTTTTAAAGGAAAGATGCACAACTTCTGTGTCTGGAAAAGGCGATATGGTTCTTTTTATCTTATGACCTGTAACAATGCTTTAAAGAATAATAAGCTCTTCACTGCAATGTATTGTAGACAGTCTGATTGCTACTTATGTTCCCCAAGTTGTATTGCACTCTCTTTAACTTTGGTTTGTCTTTGGGTCTACTACATTGGCAATGAAACAGTTACTTTCGCATTTCCTTTTGCAGCTTTGCATTACAATTGATGTGAAATCCAGATGTATTTGTTTTCTTCCAAAGAGTTACCTTGGGATACAAAATCATGGCTAATGAATATGAATGTGTTGGATCAGATCCCAGTCCAGCTGTCTGGGAAACCCAAATTCCATTACCTTGAAAACTGAGCCCCAAATACATTAAAAACACTTCATATGCCAAATAACCATCACTATTGATCATACCATAATCTATTGCTTTTTCTTGACAGGAAGAGTTAACACAGTTGAGACAGTGGAATAATAAATTGACTATATATCTAGTCTCTAAACTCACTTTTTGTGTCTCTACATTTAAGAAATAGTTAGGAAAAATAGACTCTCCTAGGCTGAAGATTTTGTAAGTCAAATTTTATCCCTTTATGCCCCAGAGAATTTTTTTCTCCTCTCCAAGTTCTAGTTTAGACTTCTGAAAACATATTTACAATGGAAAATTTGACAATATCCTAGCTGTATTAAGGCACTGCCGATGTAGTATTATATTGAAATTAGTTAAAAAAACAAAAACAAAAACAAAAAAACAAACAAACAAAAAGCAAACAGAGGTGCAGGAGATAAAGCTAGTGGGAGTTCACTTAATACTATCTGACTGAATTACACAGAGGTGATAGCAATCTTACTTCCCCTCCTTTTTCTTCCACCAGCATGGAGGATCTGCACTTGTCTCCTTTGTGACCACTAGTGAAGTTTTTGCTATTTCTGCCTTGATCATGATCAACAACTCCATTGCTAGTGCTTTAGTACTAAAGACTCCTTTCAAAGAAGAGCTGCTGAAGAGTCAGCTGCTTGCACTTAGATGAGGCAAAACTTCAGAGCATAGTTAAACTCTCGCACATACTTAGCACACAGAGATGACCTGCTCCTTTATGATACTCTTTTATTTCCAAACTGTCTAGAGATCAGATTTTTCAAGTAATATTTTCCAGGGCAGAAAGAGCAAATCAGCTTAAAAGGTATACCAAGAATCTTCAGCAGTTCTGGGGTGTAAATGATCATCTTACTCCAAGGAAATTTAGAGATCCCAAGGCCTATTCCACCTACAAGTGTAAAAAAAGAGCGGTTCATGCAAACTAATGAACGTCTTTATAAATCTTCTTTTCAGAACCAAATTACAAAACTTGTTATGGGGAACCCACTGTATCTAAAATAAATATATTTTCCAGTTCTGCATTGTACGAATGAAAATGGAAATGTAGGAATGTCCCAAGAAAAGAAAAGGTTACTGCATCTCACACAGGACCGGAAGCCAAAAGGCAAAAATTCAGTGAAACAGGTTTGATTTGACCAGACAACTTTCACAGAATTCTCCAATACTACACTGTTAATTTTTTTGGCTTACAGAAATGAAGTCAACCATAGAGACATCAGTTTCCAAGAAATCCATTTGAGAAGAACATGGTTTTGAATTTATCTGTTCACACCCTGAATTATTGGGATAATAAACCTTGATTATTGGGTAGGTGACTAATATGAGAATGAAGGGAGAAAAAAATGGTGAAAAGGAGGAGTCTTTCCTGATCTGAATATCTTTGAAAGATTTGTTTCATTCCCTGTGAAGAATTGCAAGGACTTTTTTTTTTTTTTTTTTTAAAGTTCTTTGATTATACCCAGTTTGAATTCAGTATGTGTTATTTTAAAATTCATTTACATTATATGCAAGCTTCTGCCCTTCACACTGGAATTATTCACAGAACAATGTTAACACTCAGGACAGAGAAGATTATCTGATAATGTGATAATGATAATTATCAGATAATTATAAATAATAATAAAATTTATTTCTGTTTCCTCCTACCTCCTTTAGATTACTTCAATTTACTTTGTCAAGATGCTTCTGGAGAGCAGAGAAAATTAAAACAATATAACAAATGAATATTATGTAAACTTTTGTTGACTGTAAGGCTTTTGGACTAGGGACTGTATTTTGTGCTTTTGCTATGCAGAAAATGAATAGCAAGGTTGAAACAAAGCACTGGAAGGTTTTAACAAACTCTTTTTAGGCTTGTGATTAGTTTCCTTTTCTTGTAACTAGTCAGTTGACCTAAATTAAACTCATTAATATGGAAGATTCTGGATTTGTGCCTCATTGCTAGGAAAAGGGAATTTTTTAATAATAAAATTCTAACTATGTATCTTGAAGTTTAGTTTAATTTGCAATGGCTCTTTGCATATAGATTTTTCCTAGAATAAGCATATTGATTATTCCTACAGTTAACTTACATTAGAGAACTTTTTAGCATTACAGATGTCCATTTAGATGTCCGTTACAGATTAGATGTCTATTACAGATTATCCAATTAGTTTTACTTTCTTACCAGTTATTGGCATAGTATATTATTATTATTTTTTCCCTGCACTCAGTCTTTTTAATGACAACAATGTATACTTCATCTGGGATGAGAAGAATACTTGGGACTAATGAAACATCATATACAGTCTGGAAATGATCTACAGCATATTTTTATGATGTATATGTTAAACTTTTACAAGACAAGTAGCTTATACTGCTAAAATAACTATGGAAAAGAATGTGTGCAACTAGTTGATGTTTGTAAGGTGAAGATTAGAAGAAAAAGTTCACACCTTTTACTTGAAATACACCTCTAAGTGCTTGTTGATACAAATTGAAGCAAATTTTAGAGCTTTCATCGTTACAATTTCCTTCAAGAACAATTTCTTAAAGGCGGGGGAACGTGAGAGGTAGCGTGGCTGTGTTGTGAGTTCTAAGGACTGAAAAGGGAAGAGACTTGGTATGGGTTGCTGCATCTCCAGCTTTGAAGCATCTGCACCCAAGTCAGTAAGCTACCACTCAGCTCACCTATGAACAGCAGAGCACTCCAGAGCTTGAATTTTATTTAGCAGAATTTTACAGGGCATTCCTGATGACAAGAGAAATAAGGGAAAGTGTAAGTGAGAAAAATGAAGGAACTGTTGGGGCTGCAGGCTGCATGGAGAAACACCTTCAGCTGCTGGCCCTTCTCTGGAAAGGTATCAGAAAGTGAGCTGCATTTGGCAGACATGAAGAGGAAGAGATAGAGCATAAGCTGATTTTATTTGTAAGGATCTTCTGCTTTTCTGCTTGGTCTCTAAATGCTACTGTTCAGAATAAAGTGGCTCTATTGAATTCCAGCGTAAGACAGCCCTGTGGCAACTGGATGGAAATTTGTTGAAACTTCTTCTTTTTAATGGTTAGAAATCTGGGGGTGGAGGGAGCTTGTCTGTAAATACTCTCAGAAGTTTTCTTATTCTGTTTCTGAGTCCTGTGCTAGTCCTTGTGAGAAACTCTGGAGCTTTGAGGTCCCTAACAGCTAGAGGAGATACATGGCATTTGTTATCTGGCAGAAGGCCTTTGGAGGTCTCTAAGATCTAAGAGAGACATGGACATACTGGAAAGAGTACAACAAAGAGTCACAAAGATGATTAAGGGACTGGAGCATCTCTCTTATGAGTCTGAAAGAGCTGGGACTGCTCAGCCTGGAGGAGAGGAGGCTCAGGGGGGATCTTATCGATGTCTATAAATGCCTGAAGGGAGGGTAAAATGAAGATGAAGCCAGGCTCTTTTCAGTGGTGCCCAGTGACAGGACGAGAGGCAATGGGCACAAACTGGAATGCAGGAGGTTCTGTCTAAACACTTGTTTACTGTGCAGGTGACTAAGCACTGGCACAGGTTGCCCAGAAAGGTTGTGGAATCTCCCTCCATGGAGATCTTCAAAACCCATCTGGATGTGGTCCTGGGCAAGTGGCTGTAGGTGGCTCAGTTTCAGCAAGGGGTTGGACCAGGTGGGCCTGTTTCAGCAAGGGGTTGGACCAAGTGGCCTCCGGAGGTCACTGCCAACCTCAACCATTCCATGATTATGTTGTTATGTGATTCTGTGATTTCAAAGCCATCATCTCCAATTCTCTGCTTGTTGCTTGACACTTGGAAATAGCCTGGCAGTAGCAGCAGTGGGAAAATCCTTTTGGTTGAAGTTCCAAGATAACAAAAACATGAATTTTATGAACTACGAGGAATAAACTGTAAAATTTAGTTTTAACCAAGAGTATTGTTACTAGAGAACCTGATAACAAACCCTGTGTTTTTCACAAATGGAAATACTGCTTTACTTGGCTTTAACATAGTCTCTTCCCTATTGCCTGCTCATCAACATGCTTTAATGGAGGAGATATAGGCATTTTGAAGGCAAGTTTGCTTTGGGTCAGAGTCCTGTGAAGTAAGGAGGTAGGTAGGGAAGACTGCTAGAAATCTAGCACCTATTTCACTGCATTTCACCAAAGATATTTTGGAGGAAATCACCTATTTTTCATCATTATTATTTTGGTGGGTCAAAGGCCCATTGTTTGTGATGGCTGGAGGCTGGTGTTATGAGTCAGAGAGACTGTGCTCACTCCATTTACTCAGGGACAAAGACTGTAGGAAATAAACAAGGAGAATGCAACACTTGGGGATTTTTTAAGTCTTCTGCTTTCTAAGTATCCCTGAATTGACACTTGTATTAAAAATTAGGTCAAAAGGGAACTTGTCTGGGGAAGTTACAATCCAGAAAGCAGAGAAGAGATGTTGGGATTCAGCCTCGCTACAGATAACCACCATCCTACCTGCAGAACTGTACACAAATAAACACATTAAACAAGTAATATGAATATAAACAAATAATTTTACTATTACTTTAACTTCGGTCTATTTGGCCAACCATGGTTCCTTCATGTATGACTTAAGCAGACCCATTAGCAGGAGTCCCATGTACCATGATGGGCTTTTGGAGAAAAAAAATAGCCTTCTGAGTCTTTGAAGATAGAACAAAGCTGTCTGCTTTTCAACCCTTTTTCCTATTGACTTTGCAGTGTGAGAGCACAATGAAAAGCAGAATGTTTTGTGACAAACCTAGGAAGCGCTTGAGCCATTTGCAGGGAGTGAGGGATCTGCAATTTCTGATGACTGTGCTTGTTGTTATCCCAGTCACCCAGAAAGAGCTTAAGAACAGGCACAGCTCTTGGAAAAATAAGCTACTTTTCATGTATGACTGTCTCAGTAGCATTCCAACTTTACAGCTAAAGAAGACTGGTCTTAGTTAATTAATTAATGGTCTTAACTGCACATATAACCCAACTATGTCATATTTCTATTTATCAAAAAAACTGGAGATAGGTGGGACAACTTTCCTTTTAAACTATATTAGGGACAAAGGATTGATACTCTGGAGCCTAAAATGTGTGTGTGTGTGTGTGTGTGTGTGCGCCTTTCAGGTCTTGCTGTCTGTGGCATTAAGTCACCTTATAAGTGACTTGGGTTTTCATCAGGATTTCAGTGAAGGACATGAGACTATCGGATAGCTCAGGACCCATTTTGAAATACCTGGGGCCTAATTCTGTGAGGTTTTGTGATCAGTGACAGTGGAGAATGCTTGGCATCCAGAAGTTATGCAACGTCTCAAAAATTATTAAACATACAGTGTTTTCTCTTTAATATTCTATGTAAAGCATTAATTTTCACTGCATCCATTTCTAAGGAAATGGATCATGATACGGACTTAGTTTATAGTCTTATGTTCAAAAAAACTATAAAAGGTATCTGGGTTTCGTTGGCTTTGTCTTTAGCTGCTTGTTGATTTCTGAATACTATGAATAGAGCAACACATTTTTACTCTAAAACTCTCTTAAAAAAAAGACAAAAAAAAAAATCCTTTGCTAAGTTTTATGCTTTTAAGAAGTTGGTCTGAAGTTTCAGAATTTTTCAGAAAGCCAACTCTCTACCCCGTCAATCTTCATTAGTTTTTCCTTCTCCAGTTTAAATATATGTGATCACTGTTTGCATTCTTTTGTATTTAAATATATGTGATCATTGTTTGCATTCTTTTGTATTTAAACAAAGCACTTCCAGGAAAAAAAAATGCATTATGAAGAGAGTTTTATTTACATGAGAAAGAGATCTAGATGACAGCCATGGCTTAGTGACTGGCAAAGCGCCCTTGACAGATTTGTCTCCTACAAAACCAAGCTGCACTGCTTTCCACAAAAAAAGTATTTTCCTCCTCAAGTGACTCGCTGTTGTGCAAATTAATGTCAAGGATGGATTTCAGTGCAGTGATGACAGATTTGGAACACACAGTGCAGTTTACATGTCAAATAAAATTATGTGGACATTCTTCACTTCCACGGCAATCGTTCACAAAACTCAGGAACATCAGTAGATTTATAGCCTGCAGAGTGTGAAAATGTTTTGATGAGTAGTGTCATGCTAGGTCACTCATCCTTAATGATACTGTTTCGTATTTATGCCACAAACAAAACCAGCTCAAGGCAAAATGAAATGTTACACTGACTGCTGCTGGCCTTCCATGTAGAAGGGCAAAGAGAAGCCATCAGACCCTGAGCTGGCTTCATTTGCAAAGTAGTCAATGTAGATTAAAGATTGTTAAAGATCCCCCAACAGAATGGGCCATGTGCTAAAAAACCCTGGTGCTCCTGCAGTGAAGACAATTTGTCATCCTGAGTTTGGTGGTTTGCTGCTAAAAATAAAAAAGATAAAAGAAAAAAAAATGCCTCTGGGACAAATTAAATTTGGAGGACAGCTGTGATTTTCTGTCTCATGGTATAACTAATAAAAGAAACAAGAGGTTCATAAAAATGCAACATGGTACAGTGACCTTTATAAGATGTACACTAATTAACTGTTAACTAATTTGTTCCTTAGCCTCTAAATGAATATGTACTTTAGGCTAAAACACAGCATTTGCCAGCCTTAGGTGGGTATCGCTACTGAGATTTTCTCCTCCTGCCCATCCTCACATGCTTCCCCTTTTCTACCTCCATCCCCAGATCCAGGTCATGCCTCAGGCTCTGCAGCAGTCACCTGGCCATGCTGCTGGCTCTGGTCCCTCTTTTCACGTCAGCAGCTCCAGCACAGTGGGGTCAGCAGCACCTTGGTTAGGAACTTGGTGCAGGGCTCACCTTCAGTGGTGATTTTTCTTTGTTTTAAAGATCATCTCCACCTTCTCTAAGTAGGGAAATACAAACCCTAAGATTTTATATTCTAATTTAATGATAAGAACGCTCAGTTAAGTTACAAAATAATCACTGCTGTTTCAGGCATATAGCAATGTGAGATACTACGCTAAAATGGGTGATCTGGGGGAACTGGAGAGATTCTTGAGGAAATTGGGTCTTCCCTTCCTTTCTTTCTACACTGGAATTGGTCTTTTGTTACCATTCATTCCAGTTCCACAACAGGACAATATGAGCATCCTTGGACTATGTTTGCATTTCTTTGTTCTTAGAACACTAGTAAACGATTCCTCAACCAGCAGCTAATTATCTAAAAAATGTGAAATAATTATATTGTTCATTAAGCTTAAAATGGACGTTTTCCTCTTTTTCATTCTTGGAAAGCTCAGAGGCAGAATTCCTGGATTACAGGGGACCACAGTCCTCCAGAGTCTTGCATTTGCTAACCAGGGAGCTCATTTTCCTAACAGAAAATCCTTGAAGCCATGGCTGGTTCTTGCTGCTTGTTGCAAGGACACATGGGTGGATTAAGAATATGAATAAAACAACATGAGTACAGTACGCAGAAGTACATGAGACATGAGATTACATTACACATGAAGAATTGTTAGATGTTGTTAACACATTGAAGCTGACACTCCAGTGTGCGTTCACGAGAACTTCTTACTTGTCTAACATGTCAGCATCTTCTGCAAACAATTAGGAGGACAGCTTCAGTCTGGAGCTTGGGGTTCACAGCCATCACTGCCTAACGGCTGCATGGCATTATTTTGGTGAAATCAGAGCCACCTTGTCACATGCCCAGCTTCAACAATGTCAGAGAGGTGTTTTTCCATGTAGTCCTGGAATTGCAGATAGCAGATCTAATGACACCATTTTCACAGTCGCATTTTTGAGACTAATATAAAATTTAATGTGTGCCTTTGATTTCCAAATCATAACCACTTTTTAAAAACTTGGAAATATTAATGAAGATCAGGTTTTATTATGATTAATCAAGAGGTGTCAGGAGGTATGACAATATATTTATAGGTCTTATCAAGACAGCTCATTATCCTTCTTTACTTTTCATCTTTCCAAATTTTAAAATGTCGTTTAATCCTATATCCTAATTTGTAGATGGAGGGGTTGTAAAGCAATCATGCTATGTTGTTACCTCATAAAACAATTTTATCTGCATGAGACTGCTCTTAGATCACTGCTAGACTTTACAACAAACATGAAGAAGACCAGATGAAAAAGCAAACCCTATAAAAAGTGAGTTATACAAGAGTCTTACTCACTGGTAACAAAATCTATTTTTTCTGTGTGTATGTAGAAAGAAAGCGGTGATAGAAGGGCCAAGATGTAAGGAGTTTCATGCATGAAAGAAAGATTTATTTCTACCTCTAAAATAGTTTCATTTTAAAGGAAGCATACTTCATCTTATGCATTATCTGGTAAGTCAGCATGTACCTAGAATTAAATATTTGTGTAGATAGCTTTTATGAGCAGGCAGGCACACACAAACAGGCTAGCCTTCTGCTATGCTGGATTTTTCAGACACAGTAGTCCTTGGAGATCCTAAGCCCTACCATACATGTAGGACTGAAATACAAGCACTTCTAACACATGCAGGACTAAAAATGCATACCATGTGGTTGAAATATCACACATAGGCCGCTTGTTCCGCCAAGGTAAACTCACTCCAAAAGACATACAGCATAGCATGCCATGTCAAGAGGGATGCACCTGATGGTCTCAGATGCCTTCCATGTCTTGCTCCATTTTGAGACCTCTAACAGTGTACATGTCACATGGGCTAGAGATTTCTCTGGTAGCCTAGGGGGATTTGCTTTTTCTTAGTTTTGTTTATTTTGGAGGGGGAAGAGAATGAGTAGGACTATAAATCTGTCCCTTCCCACCCACTTAATTTTGTTTGTTTGTGGCCCCATCTGGGCCCCATTAGTTGCAGAGCACCAGGGCTGCAATCAGCAAAGCATGGGGCACAGCAGAGCTCCTTACTGCTCAGCCTCAGAACAAACGTTGTCAGGGGAAATTAGGTCATAAAATAATTTCCTGAACCTGTATTGTATAAGAAACTGGAAGCAAGCATGTGCTTCAAAACAGAGCTCTGTTAGCTCTGTTATGATGAGTTTCACTTTTTCTTTTTTTCCTGTCTCTTTGTTAAAATAGTGTTGAATTCATTATATTTTAAACCCTGTAATGATATCAGGACCATATTACAGCAGTGCTTTTTAATTGGGTTTGAAATGCCTTGTTATTTTCTACAGTCAGAAAATGATCTAATCAGATATTGTTGGTGTCTTCAGCCATATGTGTATTGTATACTTGGTTTGTAATCAGATGCATTAGCCAACAGTACAAAAATCTCATGCAACTTAAGCATTTGAGTAGAATACTAAAAGCAAAGCAAAACAAACCCAGAATAATATAAACATTTATTTATAGTGTTTCATCTAACTCTATGGTAAACCATAATATTGTTCTTATTTGAATCTAATCAACTAAACTGCATGTTAAAGGCCTGGGGACAGGTTTTTAAGGAAGGATGTTCTACAAAATCCACATAGTCACTGTAAATTGCATCTGCATGAAAATCAGTGTCAGCTGTTGTATAATATCAGATCTTTAAAGTGTGCCTTTAGTTCTTTAGAGGTGCATTTGGGCAAGAACCACGCATTGCTAAAATCAATGAATCACAAAGTTGGTTGGAAGGAACCCCTGGAGGTCACCTCATTCAACGTACCACAAATCTAGCACCAGCACCACATGAACCCCTAGAGGTCACCTCATTCAACGTACCACAAATCTAGCACCAGCACCACATGAAGTCGGGTATAGCTTTGTGTAATTTAACCTTGAAAATCAACACTGTTGGAGATTCCTTAACCTCTTTGGATATCTTCTTCTGATGCTGCGCATTTTTTCATGGGAATGAAACTTTTTATCCTAATATTTTACTTGGACCTCCTAAGCCTACTAGAATGCCTCTTGCAGAAAGGGCTCAGAAGCAAAACCTGCAGAAAATCAAGTCTTCTGATTTTTCAGGGTACTGGGACTATGCTGGTATTGCATGGCAGGTACATACATTTTATATTGTTACATTTATTTGTGAGGTATCATGGTGTGTTTTGCTTGGTTTTCTAAAACATTATAAGTGAAATTGTCAGAATCACCATCAGAATGCAGAAGTCTTCTGTTTCATCCTGGAGGAGCTGAAGATATTTTGTTTATGAATCTGACATAAGCCTACAGGCCTCCAACTCAGGTGAGCTGTTTGGGTGAACATAATCAGAATTTGAACCTTATTAATTGGGTAAGTACTCAATAATGCAACTTTTGTGTCAGTATAATATAGCAGGAGTATGGAAGACCACTGTCAAGCTTTACTGAAATAAAACATATCAGTATAAATACAGGAAAAAATTCAAAACCACAGATTTGGAAATGTCACAGGAATATCAAATACTTTAGTGATTGTCTAGCTTTTAAATAAATATGGATTTTTTTCCAAGGAAAATGGAAGCACTTCATTTAGTGTGTTAATCCAAACCCTAGTAATTAATTGGAGAGAAAAAAAAAAGTATTAACAAAAATAAATAAATAAATAAATAATTGGATACCTCAAACAATTTAGAATGATTTGCTACAATGTAATGGGAAATCATACAAGCAGAAATAAGACATTCTGTAGTGATGGCAATTTATTTCTTCATGTTTTTGCCGATTTGCGTGATGAATACTGAAGAGTTTGAAAACCTGTGCAATGAATGGAACAACATTCTCACTATTATATTGTAATCAATCTTTGAAATGTAATTTAGGGAGCTATTACTCAAATGATATATATATATTTTTTTCTCTCAGGGCAATGTTTAGCAACCATGAAAAAATTAGATAAACATATTTTAAGAAAAATGTTGGGGGTAAATTTTACAAACTGGAAATTTTCATGCTAGGCTTACATTGCTAGCTAAAGCTGTAGGAGGAATAAAATATTTTTTTTATTTTTCTTTTAAAAAACACCTCCAATTACTACTTTTTCAACAAAGAAACTATAAATTCTTGCCTGTGCTTTTGTATGTAAAAATGGTAATTAAAAATATATTTATTCCATCTGAAGTGCTCTCTGTTCATTTACTTGTGCTTCCAGATGGTTATCATCATTTTATGGGAAAAAAATGGCAGTTGTCTTGTCAGTAGTGGAATACCCCTAACTATGATGGATATTCTGTCCATAAAATCTCTCAGTTCTGAACATTACATCAAATAGCTGCAGGACAGAACCAGACTGAACTAGCATGTTATTGTTAATATATCCACTTCCAACGGTCAGAAAGATCTGACCTGAACATTATTAAAATGGAATGGAAAACTGAAGTGCATTAATATCTATTTATGGCAATGGAAAAGACTGAAAGTAGGACAAGGTCATTTTGTCCGTAAAAAGAAGAGTGTGAGGAAATGCATCTCAAGTACAAGACAGAAGACTCCGAACAGCTTGTGGAGCTGGCATTGCTACCTGCCAAGCTGGGATGCATTAGTCCTTTAGACTCAGCTCCTTGTGCCTAATTTTCTATCCTGCATGTATATCTGTCACAAGAAGTGTTATTTTGGGCTATTAAAGAAGGTAGTTCTATGTATCTGTGCGATATAATTAAACTTTTTGTTTGTTTGTTTGGATTCACTGGCACTTCTTAGGCTTTTTTTTTTTTTTTTTTTTTTTTTTATCCCCCCACATTTTTTTAAAAGTTTTTTTTTTTTTAATCCAGCACATATTTTTACAAGTATGTTTTTCAGCTTTCTCTGAGAACATGAGCACTACTGGAAAATGGTCATGAGCATGGGCTGAAGGGGCATGATAGCTAGTGACATGCACAAATACACATTCTTCTAGCATTCACAAATTTAGTACTTTAGTACAAAGTTAACTCTCAGTTTAGTTATTTGGGTCATGCAGTTCCATAACAAACACTTACTAGATGATTTTTAATCAGTAATTTCATGATAAAAACTTGAGAATCATAGGAAGAGAGGAAGGTATCTGCTTTGCTGATACCAAAACTGCCCGTGATGCACTGATGGCTCACAAGATTCTGAAGCCCAAAAATGTGAATGTTTCTCCATAATAGTTTTTTAAAGGGGAGGCCAAACTGTTTGTTAGGTTGAGGTGTTAATCTCATAGGAATTCAGTTTTTGGGTGTTTGAGGATAATTCTTTAATATAACTTGAGATACAGGAAGAAGGGATGGTGATAATTAGTCTCTCCATGAGAAAGTGTATTAACATCTGTGAATATTTTCTTTTGATTACTTGGAAGCATTATATTTCATTCAATTTTTTTTTTCTGCAGTCTTCCTTTTCTTAGAATCAAAACTTGCCCATTTAAACCTGCTTTTAAAGAAAGCTATTGTAGTGGATGGTTTGTCTTGGCTCACCCTTGTTTGCAAATGGCATTCAGTTCTTGTATTAATTTCTCATGCTTGTCTTATTTAGCTATCCATACTTGGGTATGGGAACACTGCTTTACAAAAACCCCCTACGCAGCAGTAATAACAATAGTCATGAAGAGAAACTGGCAATCGTGTGTGTTTTAGAAAAATAATGAGAAGTGGATCATGTGCTTGAAGGGACAAGTTCATGCATGGTCCCTGTCCACTGACAGCAGAACAGCTGAGGGGAGAAAGCAAACATTTGTGTAAAAGGAATGCTGCAGAAAGGAAGGGAGAGATGGCCCTGCAGAGGTACACAGTGAGAATGGGGAGCTTGACACAGGGTGGCAGGCAGGCAGGAAAGGGGAGGAGCACAAAGTTGAAATTACATAGCAGTTTGTCTAATTAAAACCAGATGTGCATAGTGCTCAAGCTATACTTAAATACTTAAATTTTGTCTCCCTTTCCCCCCCTTTCTCCCCTCTTCTCCCCCTTTTCCCCCTTTTCATTTTCCCCCCTTTTTTTTCCTTTTTCCTTGTCTTTTTGTTTCCAGAGCTTAAGCCAAGAAAAATGGAGTATCTCCAGAGTTTGACATCCAGACTGCATGTATAATATAATCAGAGGATGATGGGATTCATATCCAAAAGGTTGCTTTCACTTTATTTGAATTTGCCATGGTTTTGTTGCAACAGCACAGGCCCTTCTACCCTAAAGTGTTATTTAACCTCTTATCTTCCCAGGGCTTTGATCTGCACAGTCTTGCTGTTTTGAAATGGGTCCATGTCTGGAACCTGTTTCTGCTTTTAGGAAACTCTTCCGTGCATTAACCTTTGCATTATGAGCACAGACCTCCTAGTTAATAAATCGAGCCAAGTGCTGTAGCAAAGGTAGCATCAAGAGCCCTGATTTCACTAGGGCTTGCAGCAGCCACAGACTGTCTGGATGTGAGAAGGGAAGAGACCTTCTGGTTCATTTTAGTTTGGGATCTCCAAGCTGTATTGGGTTTATGTGGCAAGGGCTTAGTAGTAGGGGGGCTGCAGGGGTTGCCTTTGTGAGAAGAGTGCAGAAGCTGCACCTTATGATATAAGAGCCAGCTCCAGCTGGCTCCAAAAGGGCTAGAGCTGAGCCTGTAAGCGGTGCTGGTTGTGCCTCTGGGAGAGCAGGTTTAAGAAAAACAGCTGCACAACAGCAGCTGGGAGAGAGGAGTGAGAAATGTGAGAGGAACAGCCCTGCAGGCACCCAGGGCAGTGCAGAAGGAGGGCAGGAGGGGCTCCAGGCACCGCAGCAGAAGTTCCCCTGCGGCCCGTGGAGAGGCCCATGGTGGAGCAGGCCGTCCCCCTGCAGCCCATGGGCACCACCCGGAGCAGATCTCCACGCTGCAGCCATGGAGGAGCCCCCATGGAGTAGGTGGATGTGGCCTGAAGGAGGCTGCGGCCCATGGGAGCCCCCGCAGAAGCAGGCCCCGGGCCGGAGCTGCAACCCGTGGAGAGGAGCCCACGCAGGAGCAGGAGGCCTGGCGGGAGCTGCCGCCCATGGGGGAGCCATGTTGGAGCAGTTTGGTCCTGAGGGATGGGCCCCGTGGTACGGAGCCATATGGGAGCAGTTCTGGAAGAGCTGCAGCTTGTGGGAAGCCCCCGCAAGATCAGTTTGGGAAGGACGGCATCCCGTGGGAGGGACCCCACGTGGAGCAGGGGCAGAGAGTGACCGTGAAGGAGCGGCGGAGACGCAGCATTAGGGACTGACCGCAGCCCCCATTCCCCTTCCCCTGCGCTGCTCGGGGGGAGGAGGTAGAAGAGGGTGGATGGGGGAAGGAGTTTTTAGTTTGCTTTTAGTTTGTCACTGTTCTAGTCTGCTAGTGATAGGCAATAAATTATATTAATCTCCCTATGTTGAGTCTGCTTTGCCTGTGATGGTAATTGGTGGGTGATCTCCCTGTCCTTATCTCAACCCTTGAGCCCCTTCCATTGCATTTTCTCCCCCTCTTCCTTTAAGGAGGGGGAGTGAGAGAGTGGTTGTGGTGGAGTTCAACTGCCCAGCAGGGTAAAACCACCACACAAGCCCACTGCTTTTTGGACAAACTGTTACATGTTTTCCAGCTTCTCTTTGATACAGCACTACACTGGTGATTAGCAAAATAAATCTGATCCTAAGCACCCTTTTAGCAGAGTCCTGTGACAGTACCAAGGCATTCCTGAGCTTTTTGCTTTCCTGAGTACTTTAGTTAGATCTATCCATGGTGGATGCTCCTGCATCTCATTAAGGTCTGTCCCTAGTGGTGGACATCTGCCTCAGGTGGAGAGGGGTTCCAGTGGCACTGCTTGTCTTTCTCCCAGGTGAGTGGGACAGGACATTTTGTGGGTAAGGAGAAGGAGCTGATAGTGCAGGGCTCCGGCTGTGGGTGGGCAGTGCCTGAAGGCGCAGCTTGGTGTGGCTGCTCTAGCCAGCAAGCCATCACCAACTCCCCAGTGTCTTCCACCTTTCTTTACTTTAGTGGCAGGTTCTTCTGTTCTCATGGGAGAATGTGCCATCAGCAGCCATGTTCTTCTGCCATAAGTTTCTGCTTAATAAACTGGATAGGTGTATATGCACCAGCTTGAAGAGAGAACAAAAGTACTTCAGGGAAAGTCTTATCCAAGGGCTCCCTTAGAACACGTACTACATCTCCCTAGAGAGGACACACATAACTACAAAACCTACTCAGACCCTGCTGAACGCCTGTAGGCTTGCCTTCATTTTTTTCTTATGATTTTACAGGGCCAAATTTTGCAAGTCCTGGGAGCACTTTTTGTTTTAACTCATCTTCTTTAGGTCTTTAATTGAGAGTAGGGTTTAAAAGACCTGTTGTGGAAAATGTGATTAATGCTAAATGCTACACAGGAAAAAAAAAAAAAAAAAAAAAAAAGGCAAAACCTTAGCAAACAGCATTAGCAAAAGATGTACTTGCATAGCTGTCTTCCAGCTGGGCAGAATAAGACAATTTTATTTGCAAGTAATACTTAGAAGTTGAAAAGTTCAACTTGGTTGGAGATTTTCCTTCAGGGATACTTGTGATAGTTCCAGTGCTGCTTTCTTGCTGTTATAACTGACCTCAAATTGCTAAAGAAAACAAAATTTATTTCAGAAAGTTAATTTTACTATATGAATTTCCTTATAGTTTTGTTAATGGTAGCTTAGAAATCACTTTGGATTTTTGGCTACTTTTGATTATTTTCTTGCAGAATCATTAACCTAGTTTTAATGCTAGTTGTGGCAGCTACCTTGAGCACAGCCACAAAGCATTGCAAAGATCTGCTGTCAGTTGTAGTATTTGACTGCCCAGTAAAAGAAGCCAACACGTGTGAATGGCTTTTACAACAGCAGATATGTATCAGCATGGTAAGAGGTCAAGCTCTAGTGGACTGCTCATACCACTGAGGTATGGGAAGCATTCAGGGAGAGACATCAACATTTCAAGCCATGCATACAAGAAGTAAAAAGTGCTTCTCAAGCTTTTAATCTGTGCAAAGGACCAAGCTCTGAGCCACCTCTCCCATGTCTCCTCACTGTGCCACGTGGAGTGCACACCAAGGACAGGGATTCTGTCACTCCAACATGTCACTGGCCTGTATGTATCAGACTGTATGTCTACAGCTATTTAAATTAAAAAAAAAAAAAAATGCAGCTTGGGGTATTAGACGTGAGGTTTTTTTTTGTTNGAGGTAGGGGATTTTATGAACCTGGAGTCAACAATTTCAGCACTTAATTCCCATTTTTCAAATGTAGCATATGCAGCTGGGGCTTGGTGCCCACTTGGATTTATGCATTAAACAAATACCACAAAGGCAAACTTCTTGATTCACCACAGAACCAAAGACCTCCAGTAAAATACTTAGGCGCTCTCTATGGCACAGATAGGAAAATGGATAATAAATGAAAAGAATGCACAATTTTTTTCAGCAAGTAAAACACTTAGGATGAGTGGGTCTTCAATACTTTTCTTCTCTGGTGTTGTGGTAGGATGACTCCAGCTGGCAGCTAAGCTCCCACCCAGATGCTTGCTAACCCCCCATTCCCCAGTAGGATGGGGGAGCTTTCTTACAAAAGCAAGAAAAACTCATGGTCAAGATAAAGACAGTTTAAGGAAGGAAGGAAGGAAGGAAGGATGGAAGGAAGGAAGGAAGGAAAGAAGGAAGGAAGGAAGGAAGGAAGACAGACAGACAGACAGACAAAAAAAACCCACAACTAATTCAATAGCTGTCACTCACTCCCTCCTACNAAAAAAAAAAAAAAATGCAGCTTGGGGTATTAGACGTGAGGTTTTTTTTTGTTTGTTTGTTTGTTTTTTAGATGAATATTTCAAAAACTATAGGCATGTTATGACTATAACCTTAATGCAGGCTAATGGAGAATTTTCCATGTGGACTGGTTTTTACAATAATATGATTTGCAATGGAAATGTTGCTATAGCAACATTAGTTTGCAGCCAACTGGTAATTTTCTAATTCAACTTTATGGGTTATTACATCGCATGATGGATGAAATACCATTACCAGTAAATATTTATGCAGAAAGAAAATAGAAAATGATAGGCTTCTGTATATGTACCACCAATGTTATATGNGCTGGCAGCTAAGCTCCCACCCAGATGCTTGCTAACCCCCCATTCCCCAGTAGGATGGGGGAGCTTTCTTACAAAAGCAAGAAAAACTCATGGTCAAGATAAAGACAGTTTAAGGAAGGAAGGAAGGAAGGAAGGATGGAAGGAAGGAAGGAAGGAAAGAAGGAAGGAAGGAAGGAAGGAAGACAGACAGACAGACAGACAAAAAAAACCCACAACTAATTCAATAGCTGTCACTCACTCCCTCCTACCAGCTGAGCAACAGCTATCTTGGATGATCCCTTGACTGCTGCCCCCTGTTTTATTGCTAAGCATGATCTTATATGGTATGGAATATCCCTTTGGCCAATTTGGGTCAACTGTCTTGGCTGTGTCCCCTCCCAACCTTTTATTCACCCCTAGCTTACCACTTGGTGGGGGGACAGAATGGGAAATGGATAAGGCCTTGGCACTGTGCAAGCATTGCTCAGTAATAGCTAAGACACTGGTAAGTTATCAAAATTGTTTTAGTCACAAATCCAAAACAGAGCACTATTTGGGCTGCTATGAAGAAAGTTAACTCCAGCCAGACCCATTACATTTGGATACACTTCCCGCACTCTCTGCTTTCTGCAGAGACAAGCACAGACGTGAATCCATTCCTGGAGTTCCACGCTCTCTTTCCAAATCAGACCAGAAGTAATTCCTTTAAAGCAACCTATGCCAAGAAGCATCATTTTAGTCTTGTGGCTATTAATTACAGCCTTAGTGTAAGATATGGAACATTTGGGTGAAGGCCCCTCCTCTCTAAAGCATTCAAACCTCTTCCCTGTGTATGGCACATGTCATCACCCACCAGATTTTACCCTATCCTGGAAGAGAGCTGAGGAGGCTTTCACTCTCCCATTCTGCAGCTCTTGTGCTTTGTATAAAAGAGCAAAATATTCATAAGGCCAAAGAGGCGAAGGAAGCAGAAGCATAACCCCCTTGACTGGTGACTGAAACTTTCATCTTGAAAGAAAGAGGTATTGGTGTCCAGTTGTTGCTGCAACTGTATCTAAAGGGAGGATGATCATGGCTGCACTGTTTGTACTGAGCCTGACTGTGTTCAGGCTGTCTACCCAGAAGCAGCTTCCTCCTGCATTGTAGGATAGTGAGGTGAAGAGTCCTTGCCTAAAAATCATGAAGGGTTTAGGGTAACAGAGGATGGTAGTAACCCCTGCTATAGCTGAACAGAATGGTACAGTGTAATTGCGGGGATACCAACGTGAATATCAACCCACCATGCAACCTCAGACAAGAGGCAGGCTGCATGGGAGACATAAGATACTTATTGGATTTGCATCTAAATCCAAAGACAGCTCAAGCAAGTAAGAAGATGAAGCAAGGAAGTCATTGCAGGTGTTAAGTGTTATGTTTTGTTTGTTCCTTGCATTACCTAAATGAAAGTGAGTGGATTTGGAAACCTTGTGAAGCCTGCAGGTCTGTTCTCTGCAATAACTGTAAGTTGAGTAGGTGAATCATAATACCCAAGGTGTCCCTAACAGCAGACCTCTGGAAAAGGCTTATTTAAACTACCGGTATTTAAGCCAGAAAGTCGTACTTATGTGAGGAAGTGACAGACAGAGTCTGTTTTCCATGAAAAACGTGAGACTGGACAAACAGGAGCAGTGGTGTTGTAGAAGTGACATCTTCATGGAAGGATATAAATAGGGCAACTTTGGAGGGTGAAAACATGGCTTTTGTTTAGCTAACACGTATATTGAAAAAGCAGTTAAGTGTTTAGCCCACAAGACTTCTTTGGATGTCAAACAGAAGCAGTTAACTTTCAAATTTCATAGAGTATCCACCAATTATTCCATGTTTAACTTGAGCTAAGCAGAGAGCTTGAGAGACTGCATACAAACCAGTGCTACAGCTTGCCCAGACGGAGGGAGCAGTTTCAGATGTCCCATGCCCCCTGTGATGTACCCCAAATGTTGCTGGGTGGGCATCAGCAATAGATGCTTGATGGGTTCTGCAGCCCTTCAAAATAAAATGAAGTACTTCTGAATTTAACCCATTACTGTGAGCTACTTTTAGCTTCATAGAAAAATCTGATATGCACGCAAATTTTAATTGCTGTAACTTTGTTTATGAGAAACATCTGGGTTTATCACTTGGAAGCAAACTGCTTTCAGCTATAGATCACAGCAAAACTTTAACTGTGGATCTTCCAAAGGGAAGGGAAAGAATTAGTTTGCTATCCCTGGATATGTAGCATCACTACAAACTAGTGTATCATCTATATACAGTAGTTGGGGAGGTCTTTGATTTTATTTATTTATTTTTAGTATTGATATATTGGTATGTGATATATGGTGAGAAGGAATGTTTAATCTCACTTAACTTTCACTGTAAGAAAGTGCAGCACCCAGCCTCCTCTGCGGTCAGTGGTGAGAGAAATGCTCCTTCACATTGTGGATCATCCATGAGTGGCTGGAAAGCTGCCTGTCAGAGAAGGACCTGGGTGTGCTGGTTGACAGTCGGCTGAATATGAGCCAGCAGTGTGCTCAGGTGGCCAAGAAGGCCAACGGCATCCTGGCTTGTACCAGGAACAGTGTGGCCAGCAGGACTAGGGAGGTGATTGTCCCCCTGTACTCGGCTCTGGTGAGGCCGCACCTCGAGTACTGTGTTCAGTTTTGGGCCCCTCTCTACAAGAAGGACATGGAGGTGCTCGAGAGAGTCCAGAGAAGGGCAACAAAGCTGGTGAGGGGTCTCGAGAACAAGCCTTACGAGGAGCGGCTGAGGGAGCTGGGGTTGTTCAGCCTGGAGAAGAGGAGGCTCAGGGGTGACCTTATCGCTCTCTACAGGTACCTTAAAGGAGGCTGTAGTGAGGTAGGGATTGGTCTCTTCTCCCACGTGCCTGGTGACAGGACGAGGGGGAATGGGCTCAAGTTGCGTCAGGGGAGGTTTAGGTTGAATGTTAGGAAAAACTTCTTTACCGAAAGGGTAGTTAGGCATTGGAATGGGCTGCCCAGGGAAGTGGTTGAGTCACCATCCCTGGAGGTCTTTAAAAGACGTTTAGATGTTGAGCTTAGAGATATGGTTTAGTGTGGGCCTTGTTAGAGTTAGGTCAGAGGTTGGACTAGGTGATCTTGGAGGTCTCTTCCAACCTGAACAATTCTGTGATTCTGTGATTCTGTCACAGCAGGGCCTTGTGACCTCAGAGACCGGCAACGAATCACAGTGGTGCATGGTAACATCATGGCACAGCAGAAAGTCACAGCAGGGCTTTGTGACTTCATGGCTGGCTCAGAGTCACAGAGGGCTGTTGTGACAGCGTGTCCTGCAAAGCGTCACAGCAGGGCCTTGTGACCTCAGAGACCGGCAACGAATCACAGAGCTGCATTGTAACATTGTAACATCCCCTCTGTATGGGATGCAAATCCTCAGAGAGAAGAGCTCTCTGACTCCTGGAGATCAGTTTATAACATACTTAAGAAGGCAAACATTAGTTGAAGCCCACCATAAACGCACAGATGTAACTTGCTTCTTCTTAATGTGTCTTCCATAGGACTAATGTCTTTTCCTGACATGCGTGTATACATCTGTGTTTATCTCAGGAAAAAGGACCATGAAGAATGTAATTTATTTCATATTGAGGCTTATGAATAGAGTGGTGCTAAGACATTAAGAGAAATGAAAGAACCAACTTCTATTTTGATTTTCTGATTCGTAAATATATACTACTGAAATCTCTCTAAGGTTCTGTGAAGCAAGATGTTGTTGCATTGTACTGCACTGTATTTTCCTTAGAGCTATTGAGTGATTTTGTAAATATCTTTACATAGTTTTTGTTTAGAATTAAAATTCAAAGCTGTTTTACAGTAAAACCAGTCTGAAGTTTCACTCTTACATATATGTTATTTTTAAGTTTTAGAAATATTTTCCTCCACAATCTCATCAAGATGTTTCTATTCACATGTGCTCCCTGGTCCAGGCTTGAAAACTATCACTTAGTTGATATACATGGGATAGTGTTCTCTACAACAAAACAGAGATGTGAGGAAAGCACATACCGTCATTCTTGTATAAACGTAATCAATGGAGAGCAGTAGTAATGATCCACATGTCTCTGGCATGCACTAGCAATCAGGTTTCAAATTCTACAAATGCATATTCTGCTCCCTAGTTTGAGCAAAACCATTTATAACTTCATGGCTATTAACCACCTGAACTAGGCATGTTATGTTGGTGTAAAATAACACCTTCATTTTACTCTGTAGATATAATACAAATAGGCAAAAAACAAACAAACAAACAAACAAAAAAACAGAAAGATCTGTGATTTTCTCTGTCCCAACTACTCATGATATGTGTAAAGTTCCCAAAATCATGGGATTCTTTTAAATATCATAAATCTCTAAAGATAATACATTCTGTGTTCTTTTCCCTTTACAGTTTTTGAGCATTACCTGCATTTCCAGACTTACTTGCAGTCAGGAAAAGGAGAAATAAACTGCTATTTTTATGAACATCGAGATACATAATTGCATCACTTTAAGGAACTGTGACTTTTTAGCAGGACTTTCAGGAGACACTTAAGGTCTGATTTCAATTAATGTTGAATTTAAAAGCACAAGGGGTTGGTAACTATACATAAATTGCAGCTGAATTTTTAAACTTTTGGATGCTAATTACCTTTGAAAAGTCTGTGGATTCTGCAGAACAGGAATTTAATGATGGTTGGTTTTGCACATTAAGATATATGCTCACATTCCTAACCTGTTATCTTTTAAATTAACCTTAACTATGCTTTGATTTAAGAAGGATTTGTTAAGGTGTATTTTGAAACAAGGCTTAAACGACCACATCAGCATTTATTGGACTGTACAGGGGTTATAAATGACTGATTGTACTGCTTTAATCAACACCCCATTTCTTCTTGTAAGGAGACTGTAGCATAAAACTAGAATGGACATTGGAGAGATAAGCAAGGAATTTAATATAAACTGTAGTCACAGGATGTGGTAAGGAATATGGCTGCCCCAAAATAAAGCACACATCTGTTCAGGTAATAGTGGGAGAGGAAGGGAAAAGAACTCAGGAATGCTTCCCTAGTTACTTTAACAGGAAACTCTGGATCTGTTTTTGTTGTTAATTCAGGAAGTGCCGATATATGAGGAGCTGTGACAGAACTTTAAACAAGAAGGGGTGAGCTCTGATTTTTGTAGTGACATTTGAATTTTCACTGCAGCAAGAAATCAACCTTTCAAACAGCTTGGGAGCAGGACAGTGTAGAATTTCAACTGATTAAACATTGTATATGACAACTACGAATGCTGTAAATGTAGTATTTTTGTATACCAAAAATAATGGTGAAGAACCAAAGGGCTTAGCCAATGCAAAAAATATTACTTGTTTGGAATTTGCAAATTGTATGCTGCTATGAACTTGCTTTGTCTCTCCAGTAGTGACATTTAGGGATTTTTTTTTTTTTTCATTAATATTATTGATCACCATTGTCCTTACTTGAGTCTTCACTGAAGTCCATAAGACTTTTACTGTTTGTTCTAGTATTGGCACTGCTGCATTGAAAGCATGTGCTATTGAGTATTACACTCTCCTAAGGTTCCTTGCGTGGTTTTCATTACATTGGATTCATTCATTTACTGACATGACTGAAATATTTTTTAAGAATTGCTATTGCTTTCTTCAAAATATAGATAAGAACATATAAACATCCATAATGGATAAGACGATGATCTAATTGATCTAAGATGATCTAATTTTTCCTGTTTATATAAGTGATAATAGCATCTGTATAGAAAGAGTGTATGAACAGGGAATGTACAGCAGCATACTTCTTCAGCTCCATCAGGAATTTCCTGAGCTTTGTAGTTAATGGCCCTGAACAGGTTCTTCTTCCATGAGTTTGTCTGATCTGTTTTTGAATTCATGTGAACTATTAGCATCCACAACAAATTATCTAATTACATTAATTTCACTTGTTGGTTTTGGGGCTGGATCTGACTTTAACTGCTAGCAGATCTCTATTGACTTGTTCTTATCTGGAAAAAGAATCCCAAATGACATAGGGAATTTGGTCTCAGGAGTGCATATTAAACAGAAACATATTCAATGTTAATACTGCAATAATATACTCTGTCTTCCAGAGAACTTAGTGATATCATAGACATCTGTGCTCAATCAAGTCAGATGTTTGAGCTGTGAACTGTTTGAATACAAAGATTGAAAGGCCTTAGAGTTATGACACCAATGCATGGAATTTCACGGATGACTTGTTTATATACATTTTCATTCTCTGAGTGACAGTAAAACAAATAAAGAAAAAAGGTGCAGATTTGTAGAACAGATTTGCCTGGAAACAACACTGTAACCTCTTTATTAAAAAGATGAGGCAGTCTTTGGGCTGATTTAAGATCTGTAGTAAGGCATGTTGCAAAAGCAATTAAGTAAAGATCTACAATACTGCACTTGACTTTACGAGCATATAAATCTCAAAGATGGAAATGTCATTTCAAAACAGCTATTTACCAGAGAGAAAATATGTCTCCTCTTGCACGCAGACTTTGATCTGACTTTGTGGTTCCTCAGGATTCAAATTGAAGTGATAATGTCTTTCTGACTATTGGCACTGAAATGTGGAAGGTATAGAAGACTCAATTATTTATTACTGCTGAAAAAAACAGATCAAACATTTTTAGCTAGACTATGTCCAAGAAAATGTAATGGTCTAAAACCCAGGCAAAATAAACATACAAGAATCAGATCAGTCTCTTCTGGCTATAGGAGGAGTGGACTACATAATTCATCCTTTTAATTTGTATTTTTGCTGCAGATTGGGTAATACCTGAGTGACTTTCATTATCAAATATTGAAATATTCCACTGAAAATATACTGTTTACAACTGATTAGAGCCTCAAATTCTGTGTTGTTGAAAGTTTGAAATATAAACCAAAATCAAAATTTTACAGTTTTGAACAGAAATTAAGTAACACAAAAAAGCTTGGGAAATTGTTCTGTCTCCTGACTTTTTACACCAGCTGTTTCATTACTGAGGGAGTGTGCCAGAGTCAGGGCACTGTGTGGGGCAGCCCTGTGGGATCAGAGGCAGCCAGAGGAGTTTCACAGAGCCAGGAACCGAGCAGCCTAACAATCCTGGGAGCCATGGTTTAAAAGGGGATGCTTTTAGGGCAACCCCTGAAGAAGCACAGTGCTGCAAAGTTTCACTGGAGAACTCCTTATCACTTCTAGCATTTTTTCATTGTTTCCATGTGTATGTAGTGTATAGATTGATTGCATGGTAGAGGATGGTTTGAAGTTGGTGTCATTTACAAATGACATAGGCATGCAGCTCCAAATGCACATACTGAAGCAGATTTCCAGAGTATTTAGCAGCTAAACAGAGACAAATCGTCACATAGCACAGGTTTTCAACAGCACATTGGAGCATTCTGGTTTGAAATCAAGGTACTAAACTTACTCAAATGCTTTTGAAAGCCTCATTAGGGACAGAACCACCGCTTTAATGACCTAACTGACTCTGTGTCATCTCTGCTGCTAAGAAAGGACTAAAAAGGAAAGTAGCGAGCTCAGGAGTGGGGCCAGCATAAGGGGAAGTGCCTGGGAGAGATGAAATTCATGCCAGCTACGGAGAGTCCTGAACATATTCCCCGTTGACATAATTCCCCCTGAATCTGAAGCTGTGAAAGGTGCAGTGGCTACAGAGCTCTTCAAGGTCTCTTATGGACATACAACAATGTTTCCTCCATTAAGTATTGGATCCACAGGCTTTCACACATTTTCCCTCATCAGTGAAGTACTAAACCATGGACTATTTACTAAACTACTGAACAAGGTGGAACACACTGAGTTTTTGTAGATTAATTCATTTATTTTCCAGGCTTACATTATGACAAATCAAAATCAACTGATCCCTCCCCTCCAAAAAAACTGTCCCTTTCATGAAATTAGTCAAGTTGCTGTGGTATTTGCAGAGTGCTCTATATGTTTACAAGAGAGCTAACAGCCAGATCCAAGCATACGGTCTGTGTAAGTTAAGTCATGGATCAGTAAGTCCCTTGGCAGCTTGAGCAAGTACATGAATTCATCCAATAGTGCACATTATAAAGACATATATAGGGTTAATGGACAAATCTTACCGTGTTTCTTCTTATAGAATCAAGGAATGGTTTGGCTTGGAAGGGACCTTAAAGATCATCTGGTTCCAACCTCCCTGCCATGAGCAGGGATGCCACCCACTAGATCAGGTTGCAAAGGGCCCCATCCAACCTGAACACCTCCAGAGATGGGGCATCCACAGCTTCTCTTGGTAACTTGTTCCAGTGCCTCACCACCCTCTGAGTAAAGAATTTCCTCCTAACACCTAATCTAACTCTTCCCTCTTTTAGTTTAAAACCATTACCTCTTGACCTATCATTATCTACCTGTGTAAAAAGTCCCTCTCCATCTTTTTTATAAGACCCCTTTAAGTATGGAAAGGCCACAATGGGGTCTCTCCAGAGCCTTCTCTTCTCTGGGCTGAACAACCCCAGCTCTCTCAGCCTTTCTTCATAGGAGAGGTGCTCCAGCCCTCTGATCATCTTTGTGGCCCTCCTCTGGACCCGCTCTAACAGATCCATATCCTTCTTGTGCTGGGGGCCCCAGACCTGGATGCAGGACTCCAGGTAGGGCTTCACAAAGGCAGAGTAGAAGGGGACAATCACCTCCCTTGACCTGCTGGCCACGTCTCTGTTGATGCAGCCCGGGATGCAGTTGGCCTTCTGGGCTGCAAGCTCACACTGCTGGCTCATGTCGAGCTTTTCATCCACCAGAATCCCCAAGTTCCTTCTCTGCAGAGTTGCTCTCAATGAGTTCTCCACCCAGTCTGTCCTCATGCCTGGGATTGCCCCGACCCAGGTGCAGCACCTTGCACTTGGACTTGTTGAATCTCATTTGGTTCACATGGGCCCACTTCTCAAGCTTGTCCAGGTCCCTTTGGATGGCACCCCTCCCTTCTGTTGTATCAACTGCACCACTCAGCTTGGTGTCATCTACAAACTTGCTGAGGGTGCACTCAATCCTATCATCTATGTCATTGATTAAGATATTAAACAGCACCAGTCCCAAGACAGACCCTCGAGGGACACTGCTTGTCACTGGAGCTGTTCACTGCAACTCTCTGGCTGCAGCCATTCAGACAATTCCTTATCCGCCAAATAGTCCACCCTTCAAATCCATATCTCTCCAATTTAGAGATAAAGATGTAATGTGGGATCATGTCAAAGGCCTTACAGAAGTCCAGGTAGATGACATCGGTCGGTCTTCCCTTGTCAACTGATGCAGTCACTCCATCATAGAAGGCCACCAGATTGGTCAGGCATGATTTGCCCTTGGTGAAGCCATGCTGGCTGTCTCAGCTCACCTCCTTGTCTTGCAAGTTCCTTAACATTGCCACCAGGAGGATCTGTTCCATGATAAAAATGGGAGTGATGTTTCCCTTTTTCCAGTCACCAGCTACTTTGCCTGACTGCCATGACTTTTCAAATGTGATGGAGAATGGCTTGGCAACTACATCAGCCAGTTCCCTCAGGACCCTGAGATGCATGTTGTTGGCTCCATAAACTTGTACCTGTTGACCTTGTACCATCAGGTGGTCTCAAACCTGCTCTTTGCTTACAGTGGGAGGGACGTTGCTCCCCCAGCCCTCCCCTAGAGGTTCAGGGACTCAAGA
>VXAA01002810.1:69045-142466 GCA_013399115.1 Anseranas semipalmata | reverse complement strand
GCAGTGCCATCCATCACCGGGGCAGCGGCTCTGTCAGCTCCCTCCGCGGCGCTGATGGGCTGTGCAGGGCCTGAGCGGAGCAAACCAAATGAGATGTTAAATAAAATTAAAGACAGAGTGAAATAGCAGCCTGGGATTGGGAGAGGCACCAAGCTGCCTCCCGCCAGCCCCAATCACCCGCCCAGGGGCACCGCAGGCTCCTGCTGTGTTTTAGCTGGTGGCCGCTGGCATCCTGCCCGGTGGCCACTGGACCCACAGCGGGGCAGCTGGGTGGCCCCGAGGGCTCTGGGTGCCAGCAGCTCCTTGGACCCTCTGGAGCTGGGCATGGTGCAGGATCCCTGAAGGGAGCCCAGGAGGGGCACATCCAGAGAGGCATCCCCGGGGTGGGAAGGTGGGGCGGAGGGGGCACCAGGGGGGCTGAAACCAGCTGAGGGCAGCCGGCCGGGAAAGCTTGTCCATCCTTCCTTCACCATGGAAGCCTTGACCTTGTTCCCCCCCAGATCCCCCCACCTGCAACGGCTCCATCACTCCAGCTTCACACAGCCTTGCGCAAGGTGTAGCCCTCACCACGGGTCCCCGTTTTAGTGGCCCCGTGGCCCCGCACTGGCTCATGCAGCTGCGGGGCACAGCCGGGGCTCATCGTGCAGAGGGTTGCATCCCCTCCCTGCCCTCTCCAGCCAGGCTGAACGCCAGCCTAGCCCCAGCCCCGGGACGTCCCAGCGCACCGTGTCCCACCTATGGCAGCAGTGAGGGGTGGGAGCGGGAGGATTTGTTGCTGTTTTCAGCAAAGACAATAACAAATCAATCAGACTGAGAAAGGAGACAAAGCCCATTATTGAGGCCACAGACTAGAAATGCCAATTTTCGCAGTCCCAGGTGGGGAGAAGCTTCCCACCTTCACCTGGCTCTCAATAATAACGTGAGGCAGAGCTTTCTCTGGGCTGCAAGTCTCTGATCCTTTCACAGAAACTTTTGATCTCAGTGGATTGATATTTATTAACCATTGTTCTTCTGCTCCGCTTGTTTTAAAATATGAAGAGGGATTTTGTAAGGGTCAGAATTTTGAACTGGCGCCCAAGCAGCACTTGGAAGGTGGCCTCGTGCCACAGAGAGTTTCAAGAGAAAAGAAATTCCCAGTGATTTACGATGAAGGAGGCAGACTTGGCCTTTGCTTCTCTCAGGCAAGCCTTTGATGCTGCCCCTTTAATCCTTAGCCACCTGGTGGTAATTATAACTGTAAGACAGTCTTTATATTTAATTAAAAACAAGGAAATGCTTCTCCATATAACGAGAAGCCTCAGGCAATGCCCCCGTGCTCCCCCCACCCAGGCACGCCCTGCTGCCCAGCCCGCCCGGGTTGCCTCGTGCAGCAGCACGCGAGCTGCGGGGCGGCCGAGCTGAGCCCCTGCACGCAGCCCCACCTGCACCTCCGGGCAGCCCGCGGCTCCCTGCGGCCGGGGGGAGGCTGGGAGCACCCTTGAGGAGAGGCAGGTTGAGCTACGGAGTGCGGGCAGGCTGATCGGCCCCACTGCAGGCTGCCTGCAAGCAGCTGTGGTTGCATTCGGTGCCTCTGCCTGCACGGAGCCACCCGGCAAACCCTGCAGAGGGCTTCTGCTGCCATCTGCTCAGCCCCTGGCAGATGGGGCCACGGGGGAAAAGCTGGCACAGAAAGCAAGGGGCAGCCGGGAGCGGGCGCGGGGCAGAGCATCGTCTCCCCGCCCCGTAGCAGGGGAGAGCATGGGAAGGAGCCGCCTGCTGCAGGGCGGAGAGGGAGAGAGATGGATGGGTGCTGCGGGGAAAGGCGGAGGGCTGTAAAACCGCTTTTGCAGCAGCCATCCCAATTAAAGGTCAGCCGTGATCGGGCCGGCGCGGTGAGTGAGCGGGCGCTGGAGAGCAGCGGTGGCGTCTCGGGGCAGCTCCTGGTCGCCCTGAGCAGCTGTGGAGGGCGTGGGAGGCACCGGGCGATGCCGATCAGCAGCCGCGGTGCTGCTCTGCAAAGGGGAAGGAGAAGGTGGGAAATTATAATCAGTTTAAGTCAGTTCAACTTCAGTTCCCAGAAAAATATTGGAACAAATGATCAAACAAACTATTTATAAGCACCAAGAAGATAACAGGGTGAGTAGCAGCCAACATGGGTTTGTCAAGAACAAATCGTGGCAAACCGATCTAATTTTCATCTGCGACAGGGTAATAGGCCTTCTGGATAGAAAAGAAGCAGTAAATGTCATATCTTGACTTTAATAAGATTTTTGACACCGTCTTATATGACATTCTCACAAGCAAGCTGAGGAATCATAGTCTAGATGAAAATACTATTTGGTGAGTGTAAAACCAGTTGAAAAACTGCAGTCAGGGACTAGTCATTGATGGTTTGCTCTTGGAACGAAGGACTGTGACCAGGTCTAGCCTGTGTCCAGTGCTATTCAATATTACTGACTAGATGATGGAAAAAAAATATAATTAATAAATCTGCAATCTCTGAATGCATCAGAGGACAGAATCAGAATGGCAAGGGTCTTGAAAAATGCCAGAAATTATTTGACAAAAATAGGGTATATCCTATGGACCGGGTGCAAGGTACTGAAGTTCCGTGCAGTCAGGGAATTACTGGTGTGATAAGAGAAAAGCATCGAGGAGTTATCTGAGAACTGGATTTGAACTTAGGCCAACAAAACCACAATGCTGAAGGAAAAGCAAACGATTTGCAGGAATTTATAAATAGAATCACGTCATATGTGATGCGCAGGATGCAATTGTTCTCACCAAGTCAGCAATGACAAGGAGCAGCTGTTCCAGCTCTTGGGAACATGGACCAAAGGACAGAGTCCACAGGTGAGTGAGGAGAAGGATCGGAGACCTGCAATACCTGGGCTGAGTGAGGGGTGTGGACAAAGGTCTGCAGAACCCGTGTCTTCCCACCTGCACCCGCCGTGATGCTTTGCTGGGCTCAGAGCGCTGGTCCGAGGCAGGGAAACACCGAGAGCGACTCCAGCAGCTCTGCGCGCATGGTCCCGGCTTTGGGACCGAGTCGCACGGTGGCTGCGAGCCAGGCCGCAAGGCTTCGCGTGCGTCATTTTGTTGCTGGCTCTGGGGGTGTCGCTGCCGCGTGCCCAAGGTGCCCGGCACCCCTCGACCCCGTGCCCAGGCTCTGCTGCCTGCTGGCCCCGAGACAGCTGCGGCGAGCGCCAGCCAAAGGCGTGCCACAGCGACACGTGGCGGGGCCGGGGGCATGGGGCAGCAGCCCCCTGCAGGTGGCCGGGANNNGCGCCCCCGACCCCACCCCCTTGTCCTTTTTTTTTTTTTTGGGGGGGGGGGGCAAGATCGGCAATGACACCGGCTTTCTCCCCACACGCATGCATCAAGGGGCAGGGGACAGGCTGGTGGGACCCTCGATCCTGTCCTGCAGCCAGGCGCGGGTCCAGGGGACAGCAGCAGCTGGTGCCCGACAAAGGCCAGCGGGAGAATGAGGAGGAAAGGGCTCGCTGCTGGCGCGACGCCCTTTCCCTTTGTGCTGCAGGGTGCTGTGGGCACGGCTCCGGGGAGAGGCACGCAAAAAAATTTCTGATGCAATCGGACCCCGGAATCACCCCCCCCACCAAAATCACAGCCCCAAGCCCCCTGCAGAGCCCCCTGCGGCAGCGGCTGCCAGCGCTCGGTGCAGATGTGCCGGGAGAGCCTGTCCACAAAGAGTTAAAGCCTGCTTCGCCAGACTGTGAATTCTCAGCGAGTCTCCCACATGCAGCCAAACAACAGCTTGACATTTTCCATCCTTCACGAGAAAGACAAAGGCGTGAAGATATTCCCATGATTCCTTTCTGCATGCCTAACTATGAGCTCAGGTGCAGCAGCATTTGCCCTGGACCGGCCTCATCAACATGAAGGGCGAACTCATCGTTTCTGCATCTTTCCTCGCCACTGCTTGATTAATTGGCTCACAACGATGCTGGCTGAATACCTAATGCTTCTCCTGTCCCTGTTCTTTCTTCACAGCCTTTTGCTGCATTTACATATACTTTATATTCCATAATTTTCACACACACAAAAAAATGGGAGCACATCTCAGTAATTTGATGTAATGACGGCATGTCACCAAAAAGAGGAATTAGAAAAATCTGTAGGTATTTAATTTATTCTTGTTTTTTTTTTTCAAGTAGATCTCTCTGAGAAAGGCATTAATATTCATGTGCGTGAAAAAAAGTACTCTCAAAAGGAAATTTCCAGCATTTTAGTTTAAATCAAATACATTTTTAAAGAAGCAATATTTAACTAATAATGCTTAAAGGCAAAATTAACCAAAGTAGCGATTTTTACCTACAAAAGCAAGGTTTTGTCTCAAGGGTTGCCAGTAAAACTGCCCTAAGAAGAAAATAGCACACTGCTTTTCTGAGGAAGGATTCAATGAGAACAAGACGGAGGGCATGGAGAAACGAAAGGCCTGTTAAATTACCCCGTCTGTAATTTTTGCCCAGGCGCGTTTTGGTCGCACTCTGTGCCGGAGTGGTGCCAGCAGGGCTCTGAGCTGCCCAGGCCCGGCAGCTCCCCACGGACGCAGTGCGCGCGTTGGGCTGGGCCGGGCCGGCGAAGTCTGCGGCTGCTGGGTTTGTTTCTTTTCATCTCCTTTTTTCAGCTAAACAGGAGAAAGGGAAAAGTAGAAATCAGAGAGACGATTTTGCAGGAAACAAGCACGCACAACGTATTCAGCAAATGAAATGCAACGACTGCTACGGTAATTCCCCCCAATTAACTCTTCCACCTCGGCTTATCAGGACCACATTAGAGGGGAAAGTGGAAAAAATAAACACTAAATTTTTCGCAGGATTTCAAGGCGAAAGGCAGTCCGGACTGACGGAGGCTGGCATGGTTAGTGGAGGCACCCCGGGGCGCTGAGGGGCACGCAGGAATAAGCCTGGCGCAGCTGCAGGAGGGTCCCGCCGGCGGCTGGCAGCCCCCAGCCCCGCTCCCCAGGGGCCGCGGCAGCGCGAGGGGCCGCGGCTCGAGGGCAGCTGGCGGTGGCAGAGGGCTGGAGCCGCGCGGCCACGCCTGGGGGCAGCACCCCGGGGGTGTCGGGGTGCGGGTCGAGCAGCCCTCGCCGCGCTCCGCCCGGGCTGTTCATCAGTGGGCACAAACCAGCGGAATGCGCGCAGGTCCGGGCCATGCCTTTATGCTTTGCCCGTTCCGCTGGGGCTGGGAGCAGCCTTCAGGGTGGCACCGCCAGCCCCACGGGCGCCCCACTCTGCTCCACCCGTGGCTGGAATCATCTGTGGCGAGAGGAGGCTTCAAGGATGCACGTCCTTGAAAAGGGAAAAATAAATCTTCAGGCCTGGGATTGCCTGTAAATTCTTCCTTGTTAGCGGGGTTAGGAAGCACCTGGGAGCTGGGCAGGGCCTGACTCTGCCCCCTCCCTGCTGGCTGCCCAGGGACGCTGCTGGAAACGCTGCCTTTAAAAGACACCAGTGGGTTTTTGCAGACACTTTGGCTCTCCTATCTGCCAGTGCAAAACTGTCTTAATCTGGTCTTCGGGAAATAAAACTTCCCATCTTTGTCCTGGCACATTACAGAAAGATTATCGCCCGGATTAAATAAAATTATAGGGTTTATTTCTCAAGTGTGAAAACCTGAGCCTGCCAGAGCACCAGAGGAAGGGGCTGGATAAATGATGGGAACGGTCCCCGCTGGCGAGAGAAACCCGCTGAACGCCTCGCCATTAGGCAGGGCTGCACACGCGGGCGGGAGCTTCAGCAAGGTTTTAAATTGGTCTCCTGATATTTTACGAAATAACTTTTTTTTTCCTAAAGTACTTCTTGATATTTTTATGTTTATATATTTTAACTTAGGATCGGACTCATAAAAAATACATGAGGAGTAAGTGGTTTCTGCAAATGTTTTATACATGATTTGGGAACAGATACTGTTCAAAGCAAGAAGAAGAATATTCCTCGCCATGCCAGCCTGGGCAAGGACGTGGCAGGGCTGGGTCAGCCATAGGCACAGGTGGGTGCCTGGCACCAGTGATGGGATCCTGAAGGCACAGAATTGCTGCTGCTGCTCCGTGTCATCAGATGGGCAGTGTCGGGTACCCCAAAATCCCCAGCCCGAGGCACCCATGAGCACAAGCAGCAAGGCAAACGCACACAGCCCTGGAGCCAGGCTTCCCCCGAGCCCTGCAGGTTTTCTCAGCCCAGCCAGGAGCAGGGCAGAGCAGCAGGGCTGGCCCTGCAGGGACGCAGAGCAGCGGGGCTGGCCCGGGCCAGGACCGCTCCAACACCAGCCCCGTGTGCGGGCAGGGAGCACAGCCACCACGGCACAGCACCCAACGAGCCACGCTCCTCCAGAGCCAGCAAGGGTCACTGCAGCGAGAGCCTACCTGGGCAACTAAAGTGTTAATGCAATATTTCATTTGCTTCCTCTGTCGTAGCATATATTATCTTTTTTGACTGTGTAATACGATGCAAAGTTTTTTAAATGATACAATTGTATTCTATTATATCCCACTCTTCAGGGAGATTTTAGGCTCATTTTTTGCATGAATGATACTCGCTCGATGCATTTCAATACTGACACAGATAGCACTGTAGGCACACACAGCAGATAGGGTTATAGCAAGTGCACAGATAAATGCAAAAACATATGGCAACAAGGAAACCCTACATTTTTTATTATATAAAAGCAGAACACATGTTCCCAGATACAGTGTGCAGGATCTGAAAGATGGCGTTACTGTCTCCTTCAGATGGATTTTTATAGAATTTGCTTAAAATAAAATCTAAGCAGGGATTCTGTGCAAATTTTCCCCTTTGGAGGATTGGGCTGTGAATCAAATTTTGCCTGATCCACAGATGAAAATCAGTNCTTCTCTGGGTCTCCAGTGAGCATTTGTCCAGCTTAACCGAATTTAGCATAATCTCTGCCCAAATGAGGCCCGGGGCTGGCAGAGCAGGGTGTGCCACAGGCCAGGAGCGAGAGGGATGCAGGAGCAGTGCGGGGACAGAGCCCAGCACCACAGGGACAACGCTCCCACAGCCCAGCACAAAAAGCGGGCAGGAGGCAGCCCCAAGCCTCCTCCTCTCCGCAGGGTGCCCCCATCCCTGTACTGAGCCGTGGGGAGGGCAGGGGCCCCCAGCACCCCCGTCCCACGCAGCCCCAGCGCCCGCAGCAGCAGGGGGGCTGCGCCAGCCGGGCTCTGCTGCGGCGGGGTCTCGGGAGGAGCAGAGAAGGACGCTGCGAAGGCTGCCTGGCTGCTGCGAAGGTCTTAAAAGAAATTATAGCCTGCATAAAAATATTCACTCCAGCCAAGGGCCCTAAAACATTCCCCTGAGCATTGAACAGTGACTGAAAGTATATTACCGTGCACTTAAGGTTACTGTAGTAACCCAAGGTCAAATAGCAGCGCGTTATATCCAGATGACTCTGGGATGGATTTGCTTCAGTGCTGGCTGGCAGCAGCAGGGAAGGCAGAGGTTTCACCAGGCACTGGAATTTAACTCAATATTCAATTTACCCTGGAATCAATTTTGATGGAGTACAATTCCCATTTATAATCCCGAGTTGTTGCCAGCACTGTCGTTTGATTAGACACCGGCAGACTCAGGCCAAACGCATCCCTAGCCCCCTCCCGCCCCAGGGCAGGGGTCGCCCATCCCCGCGGCTGCCGGAGCCCGTCACACTGGTGCCGGGGCTGTGCCAGAGCAGACCCACGGCGAGCCGCCCGCTCCTGCCTGAAGGCGCCTCTCCTGGCGGCTACAGATGACACAGCGGGGTGGGAAAGGTGATATTTCTCCCTTAACTTTAAGTTCCCATGAATTTAGAATTCTTTTCTCTGAGGGGCTAATTATATAATTTCCATGTTTACTCTGTGCAGACGGATCTTGTAAGATGGTGCCCCAGGGACACAAGAGCTGGATTTAAACCCCAGTTAGGTAGCACTCGACAGATAGCTTTACGGCATCACTCACATCACAACGCGGTGCCTGTTCATTTGTTTTGTAGGGATATCTGCTGCTGCTTTTTTCCTCCGCTGCCTTTGATGATTGGTCATTGATGCTTCATTTCCCCATTCCTGCTTCAAAGACAAACCATCCGCCCCGCGCTCACTCGTGCTGTGCTGGCCAGCACAAGCTCAGCACCCCCAGGATGCTCAGCCCCTCTGCCCAAACCGTGCCCTCCCTGCACTTCTGCAGCCCGCGCATCACCGACCCACAGCTGCTCCTGGGAGGGCCCAGCCGTGCCGGTGGGCTCTGGTGGCCCCAGAGCCCCCCGCCCCGCTGGGACCTCTCCTGCACACAGGATAACCGTGCCCCACGGGTGCTCCTCACCCCCCGAAGTCCTCCACGTGCACGGATCGAGGCTTTGCTGTCAGCATCCTGGTGCAGAGCAGGGCGCTCCCGATGGGCACGGGCACAGATTGCTGCGGCTCCCCCGTGCTGCTCCCGGACCACGCGCAGGGACCTGGCTGCGGCCACCTCCAGCAGGGGCCTGCGCCGAGCCGCCGGGGCAGCGGAAAGGGGAGGCTGCTCGCACTCCTGCCTAAAGCACCGCACAAGGGGCACGGCATTAGGCTTCATTCTTCTCTTCTCCCTGTGGGAGTACATTTCCCATAATTACAGGACTGGATAAGCCATTTTTGCCTCTTACTATTCACAGCTATTTATATTTAACATATTTAGGCTCCCTGGGTCAGAAATGGAAATTATTCTGCACCTAGCTCAACCTTAAAGTTACAACTGCTGCTTAGTAACCAGATGCTGAATACAAAGGGGAAAGCTTTTAAAACTGCACAATTTAACAAAACAGCAAAAAAAAAAAAAAGTACAGTTTGGGGAAAACTTTGTATCATTTTTCCCGTGGAAACAGAAGCAAAGGCAAGGAGATTATTCATTTGCAAAGTTCACAATTCTCACAGCCATGAGCTGTCCCTTTAACCACCACTAAATTGTTTTCTGACAGCCCTTGCTGCAATTTTATCCCCTGACATTTGATTTACATATGATCTTTAAGCACTACCACTGCTGTAATAGCTATTTGGTTAATATTCAAATCACTCTGTGATGTCACATACCTTGATAGGTCATTTCACTGCAGCTTGGCAAAATGCATGTAAAAATAAATGTATAACTAATGAAATAAACTGATTAAGGGGAGAAATCAATCGTTTTACTGCTGTAGTGAAGATCTAGCAGTTAATTTAGCATGGATCTGCAAGGGTGCACGTTAATAGAACAGGCTCTCATCTAATTGGTGCCACAGTAAATGAAATACAGTAATATTCCATGATGCATTGGAAGAGTTCACTTCATTTTCTCTGCTCTTTCCTGATAACTGTTTACAGCACAAAGGAGCTTTATTTATTTCCCCCCACAGTGGCAGAAACTTGCAGTTTCCGGCGAGCCAGGTTAACCACCACAATTAGCACCCTAACGCCCTCCTCGGAACACCTCCGGCCCCGTGCCGCGGGGCGCAGCGGCCATTTCGGCCGGTTAAAGCTTTTCCCCATTTCCCCGCCGCTGCTGGGTGCCTGCAGCGAGGCCGGGCGGCCCCGCACCGAGCCCCTCGAGCAGCCACGCTCAGGTAAGCTTCGCGGAGCCTTCCAACAGTTATAGTAAGTAACGGAGCTCCAGAGGGCTGTGTTCATTTCCCAGGCATTTAATCAATATGATGCTGCCCTGTTCATTACAGCTGTCAAAAATATGCAAAAAGTCCCATCTGGTCCTACCAGGTACAGAGTCTGAAATCTCTGGTCTAGAATAATCAGTTGACTGACTAATTACCACACCCCATTTCTCCTAATTTAAGGTCATCCCGTTAAGGATGAGTTACCACCTCAAGTATAAAATAAAGCTAAATATTTGAGAAATGCCATCCTGGAGCAGCCTGCACTCGGAGCAGTCGCTAGTCCATGCTGAAGCAGCGCAGAAGGGAAACGGCAGCAGAGGGGCGAGGGCAGGGTTATCCGCCCCGCTCCTGCACCGCCACCAGAGAGCCTCTCCCCTCCCCGAAAATATTTAGCTGTATTAAAAAAAATAGGGAAAAAATGATCTATACAAAAGCTTTGCATAAAAAAGTGATCAATGCAAATTCCTCTGAGAAAATTGCACCAACAGATGGAATCAACCCATTTCCAGCAAATGCCTCTGGCTGTGCAGATGGTAATTATAGGATGTATGTAAATACGCAAGCTCTAGGAAGCACAGCAACACGCACTGCTGAATTTAGGCATTGTAGAGGGATGCCGGCTCGGCCCTTCCTAGGCCCTCTGGCAAGAAGGACGCTGGGACTTGGAAAGGCTTCCTACCACATCTGCACGCCCACACGGCTGCCAGTGTCCGAGGAGCACAGTTCCTGCCCTCGAACTCCCCGCCACGGAAACTTGTAAACCCGAGGGTGATGCTGTGCCCCCGCCCCACCACCCGCCCTGTCCCCCACGGGGGGGCACAGCCCCGCTCCCCTCTGCATGGGGGTGCAACTTGGCTGCTCCCAAGGGACAGTGGGTTCGTCCCCCAGCCAGGCAGAGTCCTGCTTTGCTCTTGTTTTTCCAGTTGGGTGTCAAAGCCCATTTCCAAGGCTACTGGGTTTTTACTTTATCTTCCTGTTGACACCGTTGTTTTTTTCCCGTCTGAGAAAAGTGCTTGCAGAAGTTGTCTGTGGTAAAATGTTAATTGGAGCCAAGTAATTAGACAAAAGATAGTTAGTGATCTCTCCAAAGCAATAAGCTTTCAGTGCTTTGTTTTAGTGCTATAATAATTACTGTCATTCCATGAAGCGCTTCAACATTTGACAGGAGGGGTCCAGGAACGGCTGAAGCCTCCCCCAGCACCATGGAGGGTGGGTGGGTGTCATGCCCAGCGGAGCCCCCGACACTCACGGCTCTGCCCCAGGTGCCTGCTCCATCCCCTGCAGCCCGGGCCATGCCCTGCTCCCTCCCGTACTGCAGCACACTTCAGATTAGCTCGCTGAGCCAGTTCCTGTTTACACTGGCACAACTAGCTCCAGATTTATTGCTGCCTTTCTTTTTTTTTTTTTTTTTTTTTTTAAATCAGCCAAGGCTTCTTGCTGTTTCTCCCAGCTCTGACAAACAGCTTCACAGGCAAGGCAGAGCCTTCGGGCTGGCCATGCAGCATGCGTACGAGCTGGGGCTGTGCCCCACACACCACCGCGCATTGCCGCGTTCCTGGAGCACTGCAGAGCCAGCCCCACAGCAGAGAGGTGCAGCGAGCATCCACGCAAAGTGAAGGAGCCTCTTGTCTGGCTTCAGACTTTTCAGAGCTCTAAAAATATCTTTTAATTTAAAAGAAAACTGCAGCAGGAATGACCTGTTGATTGAAATCGTCAAACAGTTCTGCCTGCCTTGCTCTCCTTTCTGGTCTCAATAGGTGCCAACCGGGAACAGCAACATGCAAAACCCAAGCAGCAGTTTCACTGAGAAGGCGTTTTCCTAACAGAAAATCATCAGGAGGTGTCTTCCTGCAAAAGTAAACACTGATCTAATTGCCTTCACTCTGCATTTACACTGCGATTCTGCAGGCAAGGGAAGTCCCTGCAGCCTCATTATGCAAATAGAAGGAGCCCTGAACGAGCCGCACACACAACACGCCAATCGGACGTGTCGGGCAGAGAAGGCTCCCAGGCTGGGACGCGATTTCCTCGAGGATGGGCTCCTTCCCTGGTAGCTGAGGCAGTGCTCCAGGTCTTTCCTACTGCAACTGCAACTTCAGTCTTATAAAAGAGATGCTGGAGGTGTTTTACGATTTGCAGCAAACCCAGACCCCCAGATACATGCCAGCCCATCTCAGCTGTTGCGAACAGGGTCCAGGTTAATGGAGGCAACCCAGCAACGTTACTGAAATGCTTTCCTTATGGCATAGTGTTGGGAGAACCAGTGAACAGCAGAGCTCTTCTAACCCAGTGCTCCTTGGACCAGCCCTGAGAGAAGCCGGGGGGAGCACTGGGTGAGCCGGCGCTGCCCCCCGAGCACCTGACCCTGCCAGTGCCGCTGGGCAGCCCCCAGCCCCAGGGCACTGCATGGGGAGGGGGCCAGGAGCTCCCTGCGCCCAGCAGCAAGACCCTGCCAGTCCCCCGCCCCTCAACTTCGTTCAGAACAACCCAACTCGTTAGGCACCGTGCTACAGACATTGCCAAATGAATGCAGGGACATCATTGTGCCAGGAACCTGCTAATATTGCTGCACAAGCATGTTGTACATGAGGAACACAAAGGGAACTGCACTCGTACATCCCTCCCTTGTGTTTCATACATTAGCTTTCTATCTTTTCATCAGCAATCGCAGACAGATTTTCTCAGCATGAGAACTGCCATGAAAATTGAAAGATTGTACAGCAAACATTTTTTTTCCTTGATGCCCTGTCTAATTGTGCTGCCTTTGATTTTACTAATCTGTTTTCATTAATATCCTGAAGGCAAGAAAAAAAGCAGAAACACTTTTACTTTCTGAAATGGCTGGTGCTGCTTGAATTTTGCCTTAAATAAGTTGTAGGGTATCTAAGACAGGGCACCCTCCTGCTGGGAGGAAAGAGGAAGAAGCCTCTTCAAGCGCCCTCCTCTTGCTGGGACACGGGGCCAAGTGCCCGCCTCGCAGAGGCCCTGCAGCCGTCTGCTGCCCGGTGCCAGAGGAGGTGCTGGAGGGAGGCACCCTGGCCAGCCCCAGCACATTTCCCTGCATGCACCCCGTAACACGGCGCTCATCACCCTGCCGCTTCCAGGGAGCACCACGGGGCCTGCGCCGACGCCAGCTGGTTGCACCCATGGGTGCAGGCAGCCGGTGCTGCCAGGCGGGCTGGGAGCCGTCCCGTGGGCTGGCATCGCCTCTCAGCAGGCGTCCGGCCTCCTCCCGGGTCAGCCTGGCACCAACACCGGTGCCAGTGCTGCTGTGCCGTGGTGTGCACATGCCAGAAAGGCTCATCTTAAGCAGGGCGTTGTCAAACCACGTGCAGCACAATCTGGCCACGTCCTTCCGAAGCCTCACGGCTGTACACTATTACTTCACATCACTTTCTGTTTCATTACCCAGTATAAAGTAGACCAGTTTCTAGGTATTAATTATCAAATTTCCATATTAACATTTACCACGTTTGTGCTCAAGGACTGTTACCCCTCGAAGCCTCTGAGATAGAGGCTAACATTGATACCACCGGCACATATTGGAGCAAGCAGAGCTATTTTATCTCAGAGCCAAACAACAACCTTGAAATATTTAACAGATACAGCATATATTTTTTAATATATATGAAGGAGTGGGGAAGAAAAGCAAGTAAAACTTACTTCCAAAAGTGCATTTTCAATTACCACCTCTGGTCTCACAGGATGACGAAAGATGTCTGGTCCCAACAAGAAATTCTTGTGCACTGAAAAATACAAAGAAAAAGCATCTAAAGGTGCCTGCAAGCTGCAGAGCACCACAGCCTGAAGCATTGCAACCTGAACTTTAGACCACTCAGTGTCTGATGCTGGAAAGGTCTGTCAGGGTCATTTCTGCCCATAACATAGACATTTTTAATTGCTAAAAATCAGCACCACTCTGTAGGCACAAACATGCAGCTCTTCTGTGCACATCACTTCCCAGCTCTCGCACCATCACCCACTTGATGCAGGTGGGCCCACGCTGGGCAGGACACAGGAGGGACAGTCCTATCCCTTCCCCGCACACAGGGAGGCATTGTGCTCGCCGTGACAGAAGAAACACAAACAGGGCTTTCAGCTGCTGCGCGGGATCTTTATTTTAATGGCGAGATGTGTGCAGTAATAGCACATGTGGGGTTATTGATGTTCGCTTTGTACTTGCCTGTAAAATGCACTGACACAGTATATTGCATGGTCAATAGGTCTTTAGGGTTTTTCCAGCAGTATTAAATATCATTTTAAATGACATGCCCACGTACCCTATTGGCTGGTCCTGCAGCAGGGCACGAGGAGGGGTGCGGGAAGCAGCAGCACGACCCCTGTGTGGGCAGGGGTCTGTGGGGCAGAACCTGAGGGGGAGGGGGCCGCAGGCTTACAGTCAGGCACGCGGCAGGGAAACGTCCACAGGCACGGGCTGCTGCAGCCAGCACCAGCTGCCCCTGCCCACGCCGTGCTCGCTGCCCTGCAGGCCCCTCTCCTCCATCCCGGTGCAGGTGGGCAATGCCTCGCCAACCCCGCATGCTCACCAAGCACCAGGGCCACGCTCCGCTCCCACATTCCTCCCTCCCTCCACCTGTCTGTCCAACCATCCAGCCGCCTGGCCTCCCTTCCTTCCTTCCCCTCCTGCTCTCCAGACCCCGTTTGGTGGGGCAATCACTGCTCCTGCCCCCGAGCTGCCTCCCACCCCAGGAGGCCACACTGAACGCGCAGCTCCGGCATCTCCACAGCATCCCAGGTGGCAGCAAGCAGGCTTTGGGCTGCATGGCATGACGGCAGCTGTGGTGAGGGCAGACATCACCGTCCAAGAGCTTGCTGCAGTAGGCATGCAAGACCTGAAATGAGCCTTCTCCCCTTGCTCCCCAATAAGACACTACTTCAGCAGTTTCTTGCAAAGTTTGGGAGGCCAGGACGAGTGTTTGATTATCAGATTTGAAATACAACCCTCCAAAGAACCCTCCCTATTGAAGAAACCATAAAAAGAAAATCTTTCCTAATGTCACTCTTTCCTCCCTGTTCTTTAGGAGCCTGTGAACACTGCCATTCATCACCCGTGTGACACTTTCATAATGTAGTCCTAGATAATGGCACACCTTCCAACTTTCCAGAATTGGCTGTCAGTGAAATCGAAGGAGACAAGTGTGAGATAGCAGAACGGGGCTCCTCGGTGGATACAGGAGCTGCAGGAACACAACGCGCTGCTCGGCAGAGAGCAGGCAGCGGGCGTCACCTGGGGGCATGGGGCCGCGCAGAGCGGGGCTCGGCCGTGGGGCAGCCTGGGCCAGAGGGGGCTCGCAGCACCCACAGCACGGGGCACGCCTGGGCGCAGGGACAGGTTCAGTCCCACGGGGTCAAGCCAGGCACAGCTCCGCTTCCACGCGAGGCTGGGCAGCGGGAGGGGCGGCGGTGCCGCCCGGCAGGGGACGCGCAGCTCCAGGAGGAAGCGGGGGCCCCGTGTCTGCCCCGGGCGCGGTGCCGAGGCCAGGCCGAGCCGCCGCNACTCTTGCCCCGTCTCGCACACCCACCCCAGCAGCACCGAAACCCGACGCACCCACACCCCGGGGTCCTGCCCACGCCGCTGCGTGGGCGCGATGCCAGCGCTTCGCATCCCGCCGACCCCACGCCTCTGCAGGGCGCCAGCCCCGGGCGGGCGGCCCTGCCCCTGCCCCTGTCGCTGCCCTGTCCCTCCGCCGCCTCTGTCGGTGCTGGGGCAGATGGGGGCTCCCCGACCAACACTCCAGGTTTTCCTGCCTTTTTTTTTTTTTTTTAATACAGTCTCTCCAGGTGTGCACAAGCATTTCCTGACTTGTCAGTTCATCTTGCCTTGGGGTTGCTAACAGTTTATTCTATTTTTTTTTTTTTTTGGCCTTTTCATGTAGAACTGAGTGCATGATATCTGAATGACTGCAGCCAAATCATGCACAAAAATACGCATCTCCAAGTAACAAGCTCTTCAAAACTTATTTCACAGCTGCTGCAAGGAGCCCTTTCTCTGCCCTGGCACATCTGCCTTTGCACACACAGTGGCTTGGCCAAGCCACAGGTCAGCAAGCCCTCTGCAGCAGTCAGACCCTAGAATGGCAGCCAGGGTCAGAGCCCAGCCAGCCCCACAGCCTGGGAGCCACTGCCCTGGCCCCATGCTGGTGCCTCTGTGCGCAGGCACAGGCCTCTGGCAATGCAAAGCCAAGCAAAGCCATAGCATCCTCTCAGTGGCAAAAGTGCAACTGAAAGCTTTTTATTCTGTACCTAAATCTCTCAGGTACATTTATAGCAAAGTCAGCACTATTAACACCTTGCCCTCAGTGGCATTAACTGTTCATACAAACTCCAAAAGCCAGGGTTTGTAGACATCCCCCCTTTCTCCTATTAATTTCCCCACTTGTAGAAAAGCCTTTATACCAGTTAAGCACTCCACCTAAACATTAGTTGGAGAAGGTGCTGGGCGCACACCACTCACCTGGAATCCTGGTCTTCCCCGCACCAAAGATCGCACCCCTTTACCCCATGCACCTCCAGCATCCCCAGGCAGGGCTGAGCCAGCACTCCCTGGTGCACCACCTTTCAGCCAAACCAGGCCCCTCTTCTTCTGAGCTATATATACACCTGTGCCCCAACACCTTATTCAGCCCTGCTGGTGTTAATTAAGGCTGTAATCAAGGCCAAAGGAGTTGCCCTTCAGCTGGCAGGGGAAGTCAGAGAGGGGACAGAAGGGAGGTGGCACAAGCTGGTGCTGGAAGATGGCCGAGCTGCTGCTAAACCGAGTGCATCTCAGTCTTTGCTGGGTGCAGCATGCTTGGATGAGAAGGGAAAGTGAGCACTGTCTGCTGGGTGCCTTATCTTTGTCTTTAAATAAATATGATTTTGTCAGGTTTATGAAAAATAATATAGCATGTTATTTTTCATAAGCCTGACTGATATCTCCATTTCCCATGGTTCAACTTAGGCCATAAACATGACCCTGCTTGAGTGATTTCACCTTCCCCATTGAGCAAAGAACCTCAGCAGCACTCAGACCAAGGTCCTGACTGATTATTGACAAATTAAAAATATAAGCTATTGACCAGACACTGAGATAGAGTCCCTGAGTCGGCGTCCGGAATCCAAATGAGGTTATTGAAGTCGTACCGATCAATACTGCAGTTATAACACAGAGCAGGCGGATTGCTGCATACATAATGCAAAGGGGAGCATGCTGGATGCTTAAGTAAATAGTTGTTCAAATTAACAAGGATGCTCCAAGTTGCATTCCTCTGCTTACAGCATAATGACTTTCTAAAGTCAGAAAAACAATAAACCAAGCCGGCGAGCAGCAGGGCAGCATGTTCACCTTCTGAGCTTCTGCTGGAGCTGCCGGAGCTGGAGGGATGCAGATGGGCACGGGGTCTGCGTGGTGGGGCCGGCCACCCCCGGACCATCGCTCTCTGCTTTGGGAGCACTGAGGGGCTGCAGGTCCTCTCTGGCCCGGCCCTGCCTTGCCCCAGCACCCTGTCTTACCATCCATCTTCATACTGTGCTGCTCCGGTCTCCGCAGCTCCTCCCTCCCAGACAAGTGTGTGTGTGCGGGGGGGTGCAGATGGTTTGGGGAGCATCAGATGGGCACAGATGGTCCCATCTGCCGCTTGCTCACCAGTGAGAGCGCTCGGTGCCCCAGGCCGGGCTGCAGGTGCCACTGCCAGCACTGCTTGGTAGCAGGGGTGGGTTCTGTGGGGCACAGCTGGAGCAGTGGGGGCACAGCTGGCAGCACCACAGGACACATCTGGAGCAGTGGAGCACAGCTGGAGCAACATGGGGCACAGCTGGCAGCACTGCAGGGGCCAGGCTGGAGCCCTCCCCAAGGACAGGGGTAGGAAGCACCGGACTGCACTGGGGCTTTTTGCCCCGGGGGTTGCATGGTTTCACCTTTCCTTTTTGCTGCATTTTAGGGTGAGGCATGGGGAAACCCTGCTCCCCGCGGGCACTGGTGTTGCACTGGTGAGGGGTTCCCTGGCTGATGTGAAGGTGTGAACAAGGCGTGAGCCATCTTTCTGGGGAAACGCTGTGTCTCCAGCACTGGGCAGAGTCCCCAGGTGAGACCCGAGGCACATCACGGCTCTCCTGGGCCCCCTCTGTCCAAATCCTCCCGTGCTGCGCGGGCAGCGACCAGCGCACTGGGAACTCACAGTGTGTGGTGTGTGCGGCTTCCCCGCGCTCCCTCTGCCCCTTGCTCTCACAGCGCTGCAGACATCCTTTGTTTGCTAGTTAAGTCATTTCCTGGCTCTCCTGCAAATGCTTGGTGGCACTTATATCGCTTTAATCCATATTAATTATCTTTTGTCCCAAGTCAACAAAAAACATTTTTTTATTTCCTTCTCACTGTTTTGATGTCACACGGATGTGCGCCTCTTTCTGCCCCCAACGGCCAGGCCATCAGGACGCCTTCCCCTGCCGTTGCCCTCTCCAGCTCTAGCTTCCTCCATCCCCAGCATCTCCCTTTTCCCAGCCAGCACCAGGAGCTGCATGCGCGGTGCTGAGCACCTGGCTGAGCCCGGCTGCTGCGCATCAAGAGTTAAACGCTCTGCTCAGAAGCAGCATCATTTACTGGCAAAACCTAGCGCACAGTGTGCGCACCGAGGCCCCAGAGCCCCGTCCTCTGGGGAAACCACCGATCAGATAGCTGCCTGCATGTTTGAAAACACTCATGTCACCTAGCAGGCTGCAGGCAGGCGCGGTGGGTTTCCTGGTGCTGCCTGATCGACAGGGTCAGATCCCAGCAGCTGTTTGGAAGGAGGAAGCTCGCTCAGCAGCTGTGCGTCGTGATGGGAACTGCCAACGACTGCGCCGTCCCGCATTATTGCACGACTCCGTCCCGGCCCTGGTTTTCAGAGGGAAGCTCGGCAGGCTCGGCACCTCTCGCCGGGGAGCGGGCGGAGGCGGCCGCGGTGCAGCCCACTGGCAGGTTCGCCTGCTGGCTCGGGGTGGGTTTGGTGCCGGGCAGCACCCGCTCGGTGCCACCTCTCTGGCCGCCCCTTGCTGGGCCAGCAGCCCGCTCACGCCTGGCGTTTGGGTCCTCCAGCAGCGCTGTGCCGCGCTCAGCTGCTGGCTCTCCGAAGCGCACACGGTAATGATGTGCAGTTATGCAGCAGGCAGCTAATGATGGCAATGCTGCTTGGAGGTGAGGGGTAAGGCTTAAGCAGCCTTCTCTGCTTTATGAAATGCTGTGCTGCAGTTCCAGCACCGAGGAAAGGTTTAAGCAGGGAGCAGCTACTAACTGATTCATTAAACTTGCTCCAGAGCAACTATAAAAAATCAATTTAGTTCACCAGGCAGCTTGAACCAGTGCCAGTGGCAGGGAGCACCTCCCAGCTGAGAGCTCTCCAGCTCTGAAGTGCCGCCGTGATATTACCGGGACTGGAGTACAACAACATTCGATTACATGAAATCACACTCGGCGCGGGGAGGCGCGGGCTCTGGCTGCACGTCTATCTCAAGGGGAACCTTCCAGCCCGCGAACTCGTCCCCAGGCGCTGCCCAGACCCAGGGGAGCCGCCTCAGCTGCCCCGGCTTTACGGCTGGCCCCGTGCCCCCAGCACCCCCCAGGCTGGTGCCGTCCCCACCGCCTGCCCCGCGGGCACGGACCGGCCTCGGCCCCCAGCACCAGTCCCATTCGCAGGTAACGGAGCAGCAAGAATGTCTGCAGTGGCCTTCTTACTGAGGGTGTCTGGTGCCTTGTCGGAAGGTCAGTCGAGCCTCTCCTGCCCTCAGCTTATAATGAACGCTTTATCTTCTGTCCTGCATTTTCAGAGCTCCGAGGAGCTATCATCAGTCTAGAAATTCACCTCCTGGAAGATCATCTCTTCCCTCCCATAGAAATGCCCCTTCGGTGCCGTGTCCCCCTCTGGCCCACCAGGCAGCCACACAGTGCGTGCTGAGGTCCTGCCTGGCCATTTCTGTGACAGCAATTACAATATTGACTGCTTTTCTTCTTCTGCAAGCAGAGCCCACCCAGGCTTGCTTGCCGCGACATTCCTGTGTGCGATAACAAACACCAGAAGTGCTGAGCCCTCCACTCCGGTGTTAATGAAAAGGTCTGGTGTTGCTGCATGCAATATTCATGACGCCCCTTCCCTGCTCCCTCACTGCCGTTACTCCACTGGCTGACGCTGGCACAGGTGCCACAGGCTTCTAGCAAATGCGAGTGCTGAGAACCACACACAGACTCCTTCCCCTCCCTGCAAGGTTTCTTAGAACAGCTACAGCACTGGGTCTTGTTCCTGGCGGACTGGCCTGGCAGGAAGGAACCTCTCAAAATCCTAATTAAAAGTCATTTTAGAGATTGGCCAGAAGAAGGGGGCAGCAATGCCAAGCAGAGGGCACTGGAGAGCGTTTGCTTGCACACGCTGGCACCTGTCAGCAGCGACAAGAAGGGGATGCTGAAATCCGAGGGGCAGGAGCAGCGTGCTGGCTGGGGGGGTGACTCTGGCTTTCCAGCACCTAGCGGAGCCTGCTGCTTGCTTGGCCTTCAGCAGGCCTCAGTGGGGGGTGCCTGACCCTGTTCTTTGCGTTTCTGCAAGCATTTCACCACACTTGGATCCTCTCCCCTCGTGAGATGTGCACTGCACACCCTTTAGGGGGGAAATTGGGGCAGGGGTTTAGCACCAAGGGAAAGGGCAGCCCCGGATCCAGGTGCCCGCGGTCACCGTGACACTGCCAGGGAAGAACAACCTGAACGTAAACCACCAGAGCTCCCGTTAAAAGGACTCATTGTGACAGCCNGGGAAGGGAAGGGAAGGGAAGAGGCTGCAGGAGGGACAGGAATCCTTCCAGGCATTTCACCATGGGATGGTGATGGGGTAACAGAGCCTCTTCACTCTGCAGAGCCTGTGTGAGCCCCTGGGCCAGCACACCTGGGCGCAGCAGGATGATCCGCACCTACTTGTGCTACAGCTCACAGCCGAAAATAACCACGGATGAAGAAAGGAGATTGTCAGGAATGCATTAAGCTGAGCAGGTGAGAAAAAGGAGTGGGCGAGGGGCTCGTGTGAAATTCAAATGCTTCCTTCCGTGCACACTTTCTAAATGTAGCTGTTCCCTCCCCATCTGAGATGGTGCTTCCGCCCTTCGCACGGCAGCGCCGTGGGAGGCTCTGCAGGGAGGCCAGGGCACGGCTCAGCCATGCAAGGCCAGCCCTCCTGTGCAGCAGCAGCTTGGTGCTGGCGACCCGGCATGGAGGCATTTCTGGTACCCCCGGCACGGCCTCCAGCCTCGTCCCCAGGGCTGCCCCCAGCCTCCAGCACTCACCTCCCCCTGTTTGTCACCGCTGCAAGGGCTTCTGGAGCCGGTCTTCCTGAGGGCACGCACAAAGAGACCTGGGAAAGGCTCCTTGTCAGGAAACACGCACCAACAAATAAGAGCTGTGTGCGAGTGTCCGCAGAAGACAAATGCGAGCACTAATGAATAGCAGCGAGGTTTTGTCTGAGCATCCCTTCTGCACAGCACGGCCGCGCGTGACACGGGCAGAGCAGCCCAGCGGCCACCAGTGCTGCTCCGAGAGCCGGGGGCTGCACCAAGCCGCTGGCTGGGGCTGCAGCAGGACCTGCACGCACGCTGTGCACCAGATCCCAAGGGGCTCGGAGTGACCACGAACCCAGGGCACCAGCTGGCAGCACGGCCAGGCGATCCGTTGGGCGCTGCAGAAGCTGCTGCTTTGACTGACCCGGATTTGGCATGGCCGCTGGTTTGCATCCTCCCTTGCAGGTCTGGGAGCTGCGGCCTGCCGTGTCTGCTCGTGCTCTCAGCCGCACGAGGCGTGCAGGGAGGCAAGCTTTCCACCTGAAACATGTTGGTATGAAAAATGTCAACATGAACAATGTCATCTGGGTTTTCACAGCATCTTCACAAATGTTTGATTTCATCAACATTCAGTGAGTGCAGAGAGAAGCAAGTTGACAGTGATTTGGAGCAGATCAGAGTCGCCATTTAGGAAAAACAATTACAGTCTGGCTCTGATTCCTGGAGAGACTGTGGTACCGGGAAGGAGAGGAGCGCTGTGGGGAGGTGCAACAACGGACAGGCTGCGTGGGGAGGCCGTGGCACACAGCGCACAGAGCCTCGCTGTGCTCGCAGTCTCCAATGATCCGACAGCACAGGCATTGTGGAGTGTGAAGGGTGCAGAGTGCCGTCACAAGTCTCTAAATTAGGGATTCATTTGTAATGCTCCTGTAGTTAACAAGACGTGTGGCACTGCTGATTCAGGAGTCCCCGAGCCAGGCACCTGCTGCCACTGGAGGCAGGACGCTGGCCCACGAGGGGCCGTGCTCTGGCTCGATGCACCCACGGAGCTGTGGTTCTTGCCATCCCCACCCAGGACCCACGGAGCCGTGGCTCTCGCTGTCCCCGCCCGGCTCCCGCTGCCTGTGGTGGCAGCGCTGGCTCCTCGCTGCACAAATCCTGCTGACAGCACCTCTTCCAGGGAAGGGCAGCGGAGCCTGCTCGGGCGGAGCACAGCGATGAGAAAGACTTAGAAAGAAACTTCAGCAGCATTTGTATTCTCAACAGTCCTGTTCTATTCAACTTTACTTTTAAATGTGTTCCTTAAGTTTCTTTTCTCCTTCTGAAAAATTTTCTTACAGTGAAAAATAATGCAAGGCACAGGCTGGAATGAGCAAATGACTTCCATCTCAATGACACGTTTAATGTGCCTGTGAATGGAAAGTCTCTTGCTCATTCCGGTCCCGTCCTTTGCATTTGGCTGTTCTGAATTTAGCAGAGCAATCATTAAACCTGAGTGATCTGGAGAAAGGAGGCCGACCCGGCGCACTCAGAGAGCCGGTACGTGCGGAGAGGCGCGCGCCTGCCTGGGGTCAGCCAGCTCCCCGGGGAGCTTGGTCCCGTGGGTGAGGCAGGGACGCAGCCGCCCTCCTCCCAGCCGCATCCAGCCAACTCCAGCCAGCCGGGGGAAGCCCTGCCACCAGCCAGGCAGCTCCACAATACAGAAAATCACATTTGGGGAAAAAATGTGGAGAGGCAGGGAACCAGGTTAGGAGAACCCCCCAGCCCCAGAAACCCTTTTTTGTCGCATTGCTCGGGGTTCCTTGGTGCAGGCTGTCAGCGTTTGGTGGGTCCTGGTTTCACAGCGATGCACAGTGTCCTCTGCTCCCCAGCCCGGTCAGGCAGACCACGACCGCACAGGGACACGGGCAAAGCGCGGCCACTGCCGGCAGCCAGGTCTGGAAGAGGTCCTGGAGCTGGCTGTGATGTGCGGGCGGGAAAAGTTTGTGTCTCCCCACAGTTACCTTCCTGCCCATTGAGTCAACGCTATTCTGAGCCTTAGCAGAATTATTTAATAAACAAGTTTGGGAGAATACAATTGTCACTGTGGGTGACTCTTAAGCAGATGACTTGCAGGTTGAGGCTGACCTTGGTGGGGCGATTCTGCTACTAATTAGTTTAGTTTTCAGTCCTTGTGCCTTTTTTTCTCTGTTTACATAATTAATTCTGTGAATTTTGTATTCTCACTTAAACTTACTTTTTTTTTATAGAGCAATCACTACTAAAAGATGAATTTTTTATAAGTTTGCCTTTGTTACTTTAAATTTTTTATAAACTTCTTACCCTTAAGGAATATTTCTTATAGCTGGCAATAAAGTATGTTAATTTCATTTGAAAAGGGAAATGTAAGTTTGTATTTTATTAAACACACACGCTACCCATATATCTGCACACGCACGGTGCGTTTGGTGTGCTGAGCGCTGCACAGGAGCACCGAGAGCTGCGCTCGCCGGCAGCTCCCCGCGCCCAGGGCCTGCGGCTGCCGGCGGGAGGCCCCGGGTGATTGCAAAGGTGAGGCTGGCAGGGGTGGCATGCTCCCAAACTGCAGGCTGTAACGCGTTGTAAACGATTATGTTTCGCCTTTGCCACAAAAATCTCTGTCTCTTGAAATGAAGCCCTTTTTTCACTTTAAAAATATTGCAGATTTTTATTCTTTCATCTGCATAGAATTTGAGATAGTTGGCTCAATACATAACACGGAGTATGTGCAGAATCACTGAAACACGCATAATACAAACCTCGTGCTACCTGGGGAGGCTGCAGCTCCAGTAACAGGGTATTACTGCATCGTAAAGCACAAGCTACTGAAGGAGATAAAGAATGTTTTCCCCTTCGGACAAGTAACCAGCAATGCTCTGACATGTCCTCAGGTGAAGGCTGCTTGTCTGAAACTATCAAATGCAAGAGCAAGCGGAGGGCAATCAGCAGCGACAAAGACGCAGGCATTCTCCCTCGCAAGGCACCAAAGGGCCGTAAGCGCGGGTTGCAGGCAGTGCCCGGCCCCAGCTGTGCCCAGCCCGGCTGCGACAGCTCCGGCCACCCCGCGGCGCTGGGGGGTCTGGGGCAGCGGCGGAGCTGAGCCCGGCGCCGGCTGGGAGAGGGCCAGGCCCCAGATGCTGGGCACACTGGCTTGCTGTGCTCTCCAGAAGCGTGGTCGTCACGTTCGAGCACCTCAGCAAGCTGAAGCCGCCGAGCGCAATGTGCTGACGCCAGGCAGTGCACATCTCGCTCGGGGCGCACCACTTAGAGCAGGCTGACGGCAGCGTGCTGGCGATGCGAACAGTGCCCGCGTGCTGCGGTTCGGCTGCCCCAAGCCCACCGTCCTTCCTCACTGTTACCCCGTCCTCACTGCAAATGAAATGGCTACCAGCACTCTTTGCATCCCACTTTTCATGCTTTCGTTTGCTCAGTTTGCTTTCATAACGGGATTGTGTGTTATTAATATTTGGAGAGCTGCAGGAGAGCACACCCTGTCCTTTCCTCCACGCTCCGCTTTCACTCCCAGCAAGGGGAGGCTCCGGGCCCCGCTGCAGTGGGACGGCCACTGGATTCTGCAAGTGTGTCCTCACGGGTCATTCACCTGTGTTGAGCTGGCCACAGCAGACAGAACTCTTCTTAATTGAGACAAAAAAAGAGCTCCTTGTTCCCCTGAGCTGTCTGACCCTGAGCTGTCCCTGCCCTGGGCGAGGCTTGGCACGGCGCTGCCCGGGGATGCTGCGCCGCAGGCGGGAACTGGGCTGCCAGCATCAGCGGCTCTGCTTGCCGAGGCTTCTCACACCGAACCTGCTCCCGGAGCCTGCGTGCTGGTGACAAACGGTCTGCGGGAGAGAATGCCGGCGTCAGCCTCAGGTGAAGATGGCATACAACCACTCAGTCTCGTTTGGGCTACTTGGAAACAAATCGATGGACCACTGGGTCTCCAGGCTAATAAATAATAACAATGATAAAAATAAATTGTAATATTAATGCAGTACCCTCATAGGACTCATTCATCATACGTAATAGAAGCTTTGCTATCGAGCTTAATTGAAAGTGTCACCAAATAAACTGTTGCCTCACGTTTGACTCGACGCTGTCGGCTGCCTTCTCGGAAGGAGCGAGCTTCCCAGTGCCCACCTGCTGGGCCCCGCGCCGCGTGCTGGGGCCGGTGACGGCTGGCTCGGGGAGAGCCGAGAACTTTCCACGCACACCAGCCAGCACAGCCTTATAGCTGTAATTCATCCTAATTATTTCCTCTGTTAGAGTATGCATTAATGACCCTAGTATTAACGCGGAGCACTATCATTTGTTCCCATATGTACCAGATTGCTCATTAATACCCTGTAAATTGTAACAAGATTCTTCCTGGCTGCTAAGTATCGGTGTGTGTTTAAGGGGGTTGCCCCGTGCACGTGAGAGGACCCAGGAGGTGCCCGCAGCCCTGGCGTTGCTCTGGGGGGACAGGTTTATGGCTCTGAAGAAGTCACTCTTACGCCGAGCCACCAACCCTCCTCCCCAGCGCGGTCGGGAAGCCCCCGAGCTGCCACCTCCTGCTCTGCTCCTCCCCGGGGCTGGGCGGGCTCGGCCGGGTGCCCTCAGCTGCAGCACAGAGCACTGCCAAAGGCCCTGCTCGTCCCAGCCAAAGCGGCCCGAGCCCCGGCACCCTCCTGCTGCAGCCTTCGGATGAGGCTCCCAGGCACAGCCCGTGGGACTGGGGCTTCCCCGCAGGCACCTCCTGTGCAAGAGTGCTGCTGCCCCAAAAACCTGATGCTTTCCCCTGGGGAGGAGGAAGGATGTCAATGCCCAAGTGACAGGCACTGAGGTCTGCGTTACCTGTCCAACGCTGCAGCAGAGAGGAGCCCAAGTGGCCTAGGCTGGCTCCCACTCGTCCCCTTGAGCCATCCTTCGCTGCCCGCAGTTGCCAGCAGCCCTGCAGCACAATTCCAAAATTCGGTGCTCCTCGCACCGAAGCGTGCCCTCACTGGCGGCACGGCCCCGCCGGTGCCCACGGGTGAGCCCGCTTCCCTGCTGTCCGTAAAGGGCAGATGCTGCAAATTCAGCCCGCACTCCGTGAGCCACCGCTGCCCTCGGACGGTTCCTGGGAGCAGCAGGCTGCAGAGCATGCCTTTCAACAGCGAGACGGCTCGAAACCAGGAACCGCCTCAGTTTAATCTCTCCCACTTTGATGACTTCAGATCTATATTAGCACAAGATGTTTTTAATCTCTTATCTATGGCATTTTGTTTTCCCTTTAATCGCAGAAGGTGGGCTCAGCCAGGAGGGTATTACACAGCTCCCTCCCGCTGCTCCTTTGTAGCTCGGTACTCGCACATCCTAATGTTCAATTATTTGTTACACAGTGTCTAATATTTTCTATAGTAAACAGAGTTTTATTATCTGTTAATGTATTGATGAAAGACCATGAGTTAGTCGATTGAATATGTAATAAATACAGACATATACTTGAACTATTGATTACTTCAGTTGCTTACTTGAAGTATTGATATGCAGTGTGCAGATTTGCCCTCAGACTGTTGAGTCATGATACACCAGTCACCATTTTTAATAATGAAAGGTGACTATTTTTAAACACTTCACAAGAAAAAATCCATTTGCTAAATGGGTTTGTGCATATCACCGGGACTATTCATGTGGAAGCTGTGGGAGAGGAAGAAGGGGAAAGGTGCCAGCTATCTGCACACCTGAGGAAATATATGCTCAACTAGTAAAACGCAGATTATCGTCTGTATCATGGTTACATCCGAGCTGCTAATGAAAGGCTGTCAGACATGAAAGTTGCAAAATCAATGTCTCCAAAGTTGGGATACATCGACACGAGGGCTGTCCAAACAGCCTGGCTCCCTGGTGCACACAGATCACTCTTCCACTACCAGAGTTGAGGTCGGTCACGAGCGGGAACATCACTCGTGATTTTCTGAGTGATTCTGAGATTTGGGGAGGGAAAATGTTGTTTTTGTTTTGTTTTGTTTTTCTTTCTTTTTTTTTTTTCTTTTCCAGACCAGAGAGAGGTGTTTCTAAATGCACTTTGTAAAAAGGCACATTTAATTTTGGAAACATTGCCTGAGCAAGATGTCCAAAGCCGTGCCCCACAGGCTGCCCCACGGCAGGGCTGTGCACGGCACCGTGGGTGCGCTGGGTGCCCGTGGACCCCCCACCCGGGCTGCTTGGCAGCCACCGCAGAGGTGCCTGTGTCCCAGGGGCTGCAGGGAGGCACGCTCCTTCTCCGCGCCCCCCGGCGCCGATCTCCTGCTGCTGGCAACGCACCGGAGCTCCCGCACAGAGGGCTGCTCCCCAGGGCGGGGGCAGAAGCTCTGCGCTGAAGCCTCACTGAGCACACGCGGCTCTGCCCCGCTCCGCGCCTGCTCTCGGCCGAGGCGTTGCATGTGGGATTCGTGTGCTGGGAGCGGGAGAGCCCACACCACGACAGGCCGCTCTCCACGTGCTGGCCAGGGGCTGCTCATGGTGCCTTGCGCCCACCTGCTCCTGGGGCAGGGAGCAGACGTGCCTGCGAGAGCCCCGCTCCCAGCGCCAGCCGCCCCATGTGTGCCAGCATCCATCCCCCTGGGGGAGCAGCAGCCGCCGCAGTGGCCATGGACCTGCTCGGGCAGGACCAGAGCTGGTCGCAGGGGTTGCAAACGAGGGGGATTGCAAAGGGGCTGTGGTCCCTCAGGAGGCAACGTCCACCCCTTCCTCCTGTCTGTGTGTGCCTCATTTCTTGTGAGAGCCGCGGAGACGCCACGCAGAAATGCAGGGAGGATAATAATTTCCTTTCCTGCTCTTCCTTACAGACTTCAGATTTACACTCCCATTGTAATTAGCCTATCCCCAGCCTCAGGCTGCTTTCCCCAGCTAAAGCCTTCTGAAGACGCGCTTGCAGAATTGTACATGGAATACTGTAAGAAATATTTTACAGTCTAAGAAATATTATACAATCTTCCTGCCAGATCTATAGCCAGTCTTTCTCAGCGAGCATCACAGGAAGACTGAACAAGATGCACAGGAGGTGAATCCAGGGTGAGCCACACAGAATGACGGCCACTTCCTCCTGACATCGGCGGGTAGCTCGTGGAAGGGCAGCCTGCTGCCTGCTGCCTGCTGCCTGTGCTGCCTTTGCACCTGCTGAAAGGGGTGGCTAAACAGTCTGAGAAGACTTTATGGCAGACATGGAAATTTGCTGCGATGCCTTGTCCTGCAGCAAGCGGTGCCAAGAGCCGATTTCCAAGTTGTGGTATCTTCCTCTGAAATTTCCTATGCATATAAGCATAACCCAGGTTGAGAATCCCAATCCAATAACCACATTTCATAGGCTATGGGGCATTAGCTGAGCTACAGTAAATGTCTGTGTCAGTTTGCAGCAAATGTAAATTTATATTTACATCACCTTCTTGACATTTAAGATCAGTAATAGTACTTAGCAATTGCCTCTGGATAAGAGTGCATACATGCCAGCTAGCTTAGGTGACCTGTAGCAACCTGTTAAGTGCATTTACTTATTTGCAGAAAAGAAAGAGGGAGAGAAGTGAACTGAAAAGCTGTGATGAAGAAAACTCATCATCTTGTGACTTCCATACTGAATTCAGCCACAACTGTGCTAGGGCACGGCGGCACAGTGAGCTTCCACCCCCTGAAAATGCTCTGCTCATCAGATCCTGTCGGGTTACAACTCTGCTGATCCCTTGATTTCAGAAAAGTCTCCGGTCACCGAGACAAAAGCTCCCGCGTACGGTGGGAGGCGATGAACAGCTCTTTCTTCCCCCGCGGTATCTCGCAGCCGCAGCAGAAGGCATGGCAGCGCTGTCCGGCCTCCGCTGCTGCCCTGTGGCACCCCTGGGCAGGAGGGCCCTGCCGCAGGGACCCCTGGCTGCATTCCTAGGGTTACATCCCCATCTAAGGTAGCTTTCAGCAGAAAGAGGACCCAGGCTCTTGAAATACTATATCACCCACTGCGTTCGGCGCACAGCTGCCCTTGTGTCTTTATTAAGAGCCCCTCTCTATTCTACAAATCTAATGTTTCTTTTGCCTCCCCATTTTAACCCTGCAGCCCTCCCCTCTTAGAGGCCATGTTCAGTTAGTGTCTAACCTCCATGATTCCCAGCCAGGAGGCGGATCAGTTACTGCCACCAATAATGACTCCATTTACAGAGCTCTTTCAGCAGATGCAATGTGATCCTAAGCCCATGACTTTCCCAGTCCATTCACAAACTTCTTTAGACATCCCCCCTCATTAAACAGTCACTCCTGTCTTCTTCTGCTTTACCTTTACCAAGCACTATGGAAGAGACTGTTACACCGTGTGGAATTTCTTCTAAACAATGGCCTGTGACCAGACAGTTCAATTGAGCACATCCCTTTTCTGCCAGTAGCAAGGCACGGTTTTGTTAAGAAGTTTGCTGCAGTCTGGAGTGTTATGGCAAACCAAAAATGACGGACAGCACGACTGCAGCCTGGCCTGACTGGAGCTCATGCACTGAGCCCCCAAACACAATTCCTCCAGACACTCCCACTGGTGAGATCTGACCAGCGAGGACCAGCCTGCGTTTTTCTTCCCTTCCCTTCCCTTCCCTTCCCTTCCCTTCCCTTCCCTTCCCTTCCATTTCATAGAATCANTCCCTTCCCATCCCTGGCTTTGCCCCTGCAGGCAGCTGTGTCCGCCGGCCTGGCAGCTCATCGCGTGTGCCACCACAAGGAGAAAGTCGAAGCACCTTTCTGTAACCAGCGGGACCTTGTTATCTAGCACACAGCTGCTCCACATGGCCCTACCGAAGTCTATCAGGCACTGTGGGAAAAAACTAAGCACAGCAATGCCACTTCAAATCTGAAGAATCTGAAAAATGCTGAAGAATCGGGAGGAAATGAGAGATTTCCAGATACAGCCATGGCAGGGAATGGCATCAAGCTGCAGCAGGAACCTGTGGTTTAGAAAGTATAATAAAAGTCAAGGCAAACAGAGGGACAGCAGACGTGACTTCCCCATCCCTGCTACAAGAGAAATGGGATTTGGGTGGAGGTAAGGTAATCACACAAGACACAGTTGATATAGCAGAGGGCAGTAGGCTGGCCTAGGAGGCCACCAGCTTCTTGCTCGATTTCCCTCCCAGCTTGAAAACATCCAGGAATGTGCTACAGAGCACCGGGCATGAAGGAAGGGACGGTGGAATCACCGTCCTGGTTGTGGAGCAGGATCTGCTAGCTGAACCCGGCCGCCCTGCACATCCAAGCCCATTACGCAGAGAGAAGTAGCGCAGCAAACAGATTTTTTTTTCTGGATTTTAGGCAAGTCTGTGACACACCAGTCAAAACTCACTGGAAAGGTATTGCCCAAATTATCAATTTATTGGTGATAAACAACTGGAGCGCAGATGGGACCAAAGGATTGTGCTCAGCTGCGCTATGCCAGCCTACCAATACGCAATCAGCCCAGCAGAGGTGGCGTGCGGATGGGGGCTGGTGCCCGGGGTGGGCGGCTGTGCAAGGAGGCGGCCCCGAGCGAGGGAGAGAACACATCCACGGGTGCCTGCAGAGGAGGAAGGCGCGCAGAGAACGGTCACGCAAGCCCCTGCCCTTCTCTCCCTGCTGCCAGCCACACACTGGGTGGGATGGGAGCAAATTCTGGTTTTGTGTGAGCAAGGAGAGGAGGACACAGCGCCTGGCTTGGACAGCAAGTTCCCAGATTCTGCTAAACTCCCAGCGGCGGGTGATCGAGCTGGCCCAAAGGTACCAGAGGATGCTGAGAGGGAGCCAAGGGAGGGGGCGAGAAGCAGGACCCTTGCTGTTGTGTCTTCACTGCTTCTGGTTTTAAATTATCTTAAATGTTAATTGTCCAAGCCAGTGAAATTGTGTATTTCTGCAGTTCCGGCCATCTACATTTGGCAGCTTGTCTGCATGAGTGAAAACTCTTCTGAACTTTTCTGTCAAATAGATTTTGGATCCTGGGAAATCAGAGAGCAAATTATGTTCATACAAAACATTTTCACCCCAGAGGAGCAGCAAACACCCCTGTTTGCCACCCTCCTCCCCAGCAGGCATGGCTCCTGGCTGTCAAATGAGCAGGATGAACTCCAGGCAAATATTGGTGCTGGGTAAATAGTGGCAAGTGCATTGGTACTTCTTCAGGTTCAAAACATAACTTTGGTTTGACTGGATTGTTCAGCAAACATCTTTTATTGATCTGCAGTTTTAGAAGCTATTATGAAACATTTTCTACCCAAAGAACTTAGGAGCACAAAGAACCTCCAGAAAAATGTGCTAAAAGCAGACCCGTCAGCCTGCTCTGCGCAGCTCGTGTTGTCCAGCCCGGTGCAGGGCGAGCAAAGCTCTTTCAAAACAAAGGTGTTNTTAACCATGATAGCTTAAACAAGGTGTTTTTTTTTTTTTTTTTTTTTTTTTTGAAGAAAGTATGGCTTGGGTTTGCTGGAAAATAAATCTCTTCAGAAGTTTCGTCAAATTTTTATCTATTTTCAAATAAATATTCAGGTTTTCATTGAAAATGTCAGTAACTCAGTAGAGCAAGCTTTTTGCAAATACCTAACTTTAGTTGATGCTTTGTGTACTTTTCACCATAGTTTTCCTTTACCCCAAAATCTTCATTGGAAAAAAAAACAAAGCAAATGAGCCCTTTCTGACCAGACCCCACGAGGAATGGAAACCAGAGCAATGCGTAGCAACCCTGCTGTCAGCACCCTGCTGCTCGGTGAGCTGCAGCAGAGGAAAGCAGCAGGGGGGCCCCAGAGGCCCCGGAGATGCTGCAGCAGCTTCACCCACAGCTGGAACCCCAACTGGTTCGGCTCCTGCGTCCTCCACGGCACCGCTGACAGTCGCCCCAGGTGCAGCCGTGCTGCTGCTGCTGCTGCTGCTCAGTGTGCCCCGCGCGCGGTGCTCTCACGCTGCTGCTGCTAACCTGCAGAGTTAGTTACAAAATTATCTTCACGTTTGGGGGCAAAAATAAATATTTAATTGTGGTAATGGCCATAATTTGCATTCAAATGTTTTTCAGAGTAAGAATTCCTCACTAAATGACACCAAAGGCTTTTGAGAATGATGAACTTATTTGAGAACATTGCTTTCTATTCCGCTGAACGTCATCATCAGAAAAATGGCTAAATTTAGCAAATAAAAAAAAGCAAACAAAAAAGAAAAAATCTATTTTCTCAGCTGTAATAAATATAGTGGGTAGTAAAATGGAGCATACTTCAGCTGTAAGTGGGGTATTGTTATTTGATATGTGGGAGAAAAAACAGAAAGCTAATAAGACATTTTTATACATAAAAAAAAAAATCACGTAATCCTAGTGCATTATACATGTTATACTTATTCATGGTCTATCCACAGGCAGATATTTATTATTATACACAGCTATCTGTTATGCAAGGAGATGCAGATCTGAGCTTTCACACGGAGAATCTTTGGGCATGTCCTTTGCTCAGAGAGGATCCCGGTGTTATTTATCCCCTGTATAAATATGGTTCTTCCTCTGGCTGAGCTGTTTGCCGTCACTGCTCCTGACGCGACCCCAGCAGTCCCCACATATAACCTGGTGCTGCCTGGTCAGCCCCGGGCACATCGGTGGTGGCGGTCGGGCTCTGCCCTGCCACGCAGACTCGGACCTCGGCCGTGACTCCGACCTCGGCTCTTCGCTCTCTGCTCTGCAGGCTGGGGGAAGCGCCTGGGAACGAGCTGCAAGCTAGGGCAGCACCACGCACACCTCGCAGGCTGCCCTTGCAGGGTGCTGTGCCCCTGCTGGGGGCCGCATCCTGCCCGGAGCAGCCTGGCCGGTGCTGCACTTCTCCCAGCAGAGACCTGGTCATGCACGGCGCTGGGCTGGGCGTCCCCGGGTGCTGGCGTCTGCGCCCAGCCAAAGGTGCTTCGCGAGCCCCCTGAAGTTCCGTATCCCATTTTCCTTTCACAGGCAGTGGCTTATCTATCTCAGCACTATTCAAAGCAACAAAGAGAGCACATCCTTTTAGTTTTGCCAGCTTTCTGATTTTCATTTTTTTTGCAATATCCTTTCAGTCCTGAACACTGGCTGCTGCATGTCTGCCCAGTCTGTTCTTATGTGGAGATAATCCCATGACTTGATTTTCAAGTACATTTAGTGTCTAGACAGGGCATTGTGATCCTTTGTCCTTCCCTCGTGGTTCCCTTACTGATTTCAGCAGGCCTTCAGGCACGGGCACTTCCTAAATTCAAAGCCGGTCAGCACGGCGGGCCGCCCCACGCCACGTGCATCCCGCCTTCTGCCAGGGCCTCGGTGCTGTCATTCTGCTGCACTTTTGCTNAAAAAAAAAAAAGAAATAAATCAGTGTGGGATATGGCAGTTCCAATGGAGGAGGAGAAAGAAAGGTGAGCCGGTGACCTGCACCCAGACACTTGCTCTGGGGACCTGCTCTCCAGCTGTGACCTATGCTCAGGCTCTGGGCCAGCACGGGGGGATGCGGCGCAGCCCCTTGAGGACACCCCCATCTCCAGGGTCCCCAGGCATGAGCCGCCACAGTCCCCAACCCGCGACTGAAGCATCCTGGTTCCCAGGAGTACATCTCACGGCAGCGGGCTCAGACGGGCTGGAGCACATCCAACTTGTTCCAAACCCACACCGGGTCTCGGATGTCCCAGCCCCAGGCGGGGCCCCAGCCCCGGGGGAGCTGCGAGGAGCAGCAGCCCTGGACACCCCCGAGACGCCGGGCACGCGCTCCTTCCCTCCGCATCCATACATCAGGACAACCCAATTAAGTCATTTACAGTGAGGACCTGGAGATGGCAGCAACATATAATCACAAACATAAGCAGTTTTTACATGGTAATTATATATTCTATTTTTTTATCAGTGCAACACAGACAGAAGATTATTTTATGCTTGATATCATTCTAATTTTTGATCCATTTTCCCCCCAACTTAAAAAGGATTAAGATTGGGCTTCTGGTAATAATTTTGGATATGCCGACTTCATAAGTACTACACAGCTTTGTATTAAACTGATTATTAGCTACTTTTGCTTATTGTTAGCACTGCTTCTCTTCTTTGGGCTAACGTCTGAAGTGTATGAAACCAGATGGTTTGAATGGTCAAGCCGAAAGGCCACAATATTTTTTAAGTCTGTTTTAAAATAAAACATACTATTCCTTTAAACTCCATGTGATAAAACAGACTCAAGTAGATAGGCAATGAGAGAGGAAACACCGTGCCTGGCTTTGATCATTTTCAAAAGGAATTGGCACATGTGATTTTCCAGAAGATGAAGGCACCAGGTGAAACTATTTCATATCCCGAGACCTTTTCTCTGCTGAAACTAACATCTGCTTCTCATTTTCCCTGGGTTTGAAGAGCAGTCTGCCTGACCCCCCAGTTTACATCAGTAATTGCTTTGTATCGATGGCTTGGCGAGAGGCAGAGGCTGCTGCGAGCGGCCAGTGCTGCTCCAGCCGGAGGGCGGCCGGCTGCGGGGGCTGCGGGGAGGGCCAGCGCCTCCTGATGAGACCCGGGCACGCGTCCTCCGTGGAGGGAGGCCAGCCCCGCGGCGGGACGGCCGGTGGGACCGCAGGCTGCCAGCACCCTGCCTCCAACGGTGGGTGCCTGCCCCCGGGGGCTGGGCAGGGGGCTCGAGGCCGGAGGCAGGAGGCGGAGGGGAAGGGGCGGGTGCCAGAGGTGCGGGGACGCGCGATGGGCGGGCGGTTATGAATGGTGCTGCCGAGCCTTCTCTTGCCATCTCCTTCCTTCACAACATTCATCCTCGCACACGTCGAGTGATTCACTCGCTTTCCACCGCACAACACCGTGTCCATAGAAACGGGCGGGAGCACTGGGAAATGGGAAACGGCTCCTCGGGGGCACAGTGGCAGCCCCGTCGTCCCCGCTGCATGGACAGCCCACGGTCACGCGCCCTCCCCAGCACCGCGGGCCACGCGTGCGGCAGCCTCCGGCCACAGAGCCCGGGCAGGGATGCGCGGCTGCGCCAGACACGGGACCGGACTCACCGAGGGCAGCCGCTGCCACGCAGCCTTGGTCCGGCCTCCCCGGCCTCCGCCGCGAGGACGTGTAGGATGGGCCAAAGCCCCAGTGCGCGCAGGAGGCTCCTCGGCCAAAACACACGGCTAAAGCCAGCCCGGCCCCAGCTGGCCGCGGGGCGGTGCCACACTGGCCACCGATGGGCAGCGCCGCCGCGCATCCGCGTAAAATCAGGCTGTCATCAAAGACAACATTAATTATAACTAGTTCCCTAATAGCTGAAAATAACTAATGTAATTCTCTCTGTTTGGTGCCAGTAGGGAACAAGTGCAGAGTAAATGAGCTCATGGTTAGGAATCAAAGATTAACAGACTATCTAGGAGCAATTTCTTCTCCACATGAATTAGCAAATCGTAGGTAATTATTGTGGACAGAGCTAGGCAGGTTCATTTTACTAGGTCAGTTAAGAATAGCCTAGAATAATTAAATTGTCTCTGGAGCCGGTAACAATGCTGGAGTTAGAGCTGAAAAGGCCATTTTTCCCTTGCCGTTCATCTTCTCAGTAGCTCATATTTGCCCTTAGCGCTTTCCGCTGGGCAGGTCTGTGCTCACACGTGCACCTGCCTGGCTGAGGGACCGAGCTGGGCCACCCGGCTGCGTCCCCACGCCAGCACCTGCTCCATGCCGCAGGGCCCATGGGGATGGGAGGCGGCGGCACGGCCCCGATCCCACAGCAAACAGACCCCCGGGACACACAGGGCGGCTCTGAGCCCTTGGGGTGGCTCCAGCTCTGCCCGTGCAGCACCAGCGTGCCCCGTCTGTGCACCTCGCAGCTATGCGAGGGCAGGATTTCGTCCCTAGGCACTTCTCTTCTCTTCTCTTCTTGCAGATGGGGAGTGGGACAAGTTGTTTGCAAGGAGCCTGTGTGAGAGGCTTGTGCAGCCGGTTACACACATGGGTCACGCACTCAGGCGCCAGTGCCTGCCTGAAACAAATAATCACAGCGTCTCTCAGGAACTGGTGCTTTGGGTGGAGAAGTGAGAGCTCGGGAGACTCCTTTGTGTACCAGTTAGTCTGGACATTACCTGGCAGTGGGATGCAACTTTACCTCTCCTAAGGCTCAATGCCTACTGGAAAAAGGATGCAGCATCATTAAAAATAGAAGCATGAAAGATTATTTACATTTCAAGAATAGCTAAGCTCTTTAAAGAAACTTCCATCATCCTTTAAAGGCTCTTAGTCAAACGTTGTTCATTATTAATGCCTGTTGGCTTTATTTAGCCTATGACTACAATTATATATTTATGAGGTAATCAGCAATTGGAAATTTCCCTGTAATGGTAACTGGAGCTTGGCATCCAAATAAAATGAACACCATTAAGAAAGTATTGCGGTCATTGGGGTGGATCAAGTGTGCTAATAGCCCAACTAACAGCAATTAAGTCAATTAACCATTCAGACATATGCTGCTCAATTTCCCTGCTTAAACAGCCCGGTGCATCTGCGAAATTTGTGGAACTTATTTATGGTGTAAGCGGCTGCTAGTCATTATTAACCAGGGGAAACAGTGAAAATAAGGGAGGCTTGTAAAAAATTAACTACTGCAGCAAAAAGATCTGCTAATTGCCAGTTCCCCTCCCCATGGGGGAAGGTTTCATTTTCCAGAGTATTTATTTATTGTCTTTTGAATGTCTCTACAAGCATTTTATGGAATTGTATGTATAGGTGGATGAGGCAGGCGAGCGTTGTAATACAAGTGGCTCCCCGGGTGTGCAGTGTGCCAGCCTGAGCCACGTGCACAGGACGGCACCTTGTCCGGGAGCAGCGCGGGGTGCTCTGCCCCTTTGTCCTGTGTCCGGGCGGGAGGCTGAGCCTCGGGAGCCATGTGGCTCGGATGCGCAGGGGAAGAGATGGAGCGGGGATGCGGAGGGGGAGATGGCTGCGCCACGCACTCGCGGCTCCGCTGGACTTCCTGGGATCGAGCACTCGGTGCCCAGCAAAGGGTCCCCCCTGCTCCTCCTCCTCCCGGGGACACGCTCCCAGCAGTGCAGGGTGCCAGAAGCGCAGCCCCCAGCCCGGGCAGGGGCCAGGTGGGGAGGGGGCCCCGCACCGATGCCCTGCAAGGCAACACCCGGCCGAAGCCTCCGTGGAACTGTGCGTGCAGAGCAAGCAGTGCATCCAGCGCTGCAGGAGGGCGGCTGCCGGGCTGGGAAGTGTCGCAGCAGAGACCCCGACGTGGGCAGCGGAAGCTGGGCCACCCTGGCCCTTCGCCCCCCAAAGGGGAGCCCCGTTGGAATGAGGCGCCTCTCCTCTCCCTTTTACTGTTTTGGTTTCTTGCCATCTGTCCAAGTGAGGATGTTCCAAAGTTTTGTTAAGTGTCTGCTTTAATGAACCCCATTAAAGTTAACCAAGCCATATAATATACAGGAGAAATCTACCATAAATATAGGTAAATAGAGATTGTAAAGATAAATAACAATACTGGTGTGTGAGAAGTGATAATGTACTCTATTTACTGCCGGCCCATAAAAGGCCAGTAAAAGATACTGCACCTTTAATGACTTACTTTCTCCATGGCAGCCAGCACTCACAGTTAGCAAGCTAAGGATGCAGTGACACAAAAAGCTTACAGATAATTAAATATTGATTTTTGTTTTCTAATCCTATATAAAAATTGTCCTGGGTCTCCCAATGGTAGTTTCATCTCACTAGGACACAGGGAGGGCTATTAACCCTATTTGGTTTCAAGCTGTTGCAGAACAAATAAACAGGGAGCCTGGAAAACCGAGGCAGCGGCTCCGGCGGGCGCGAGGCAGCTGCCAGCCCCCGCCTGCCCCATCCGCCAGTGCTGCCAAGAGCATCATGCCCGGGAAGGAGGCCAACGGCAGGCCTGTGATTAGAGCCACAGCTTTTTTGTAAGGGTTTCATCATTTTTGCCTCTGTGTGTGGCTCTCGTGATGCAGGGAGCCTTGCAGCATCTGTGCAGACATGAGAGCCCTGTGCTTTTGGCATGCACGCTAAAAGCAGCTGGGGCAGAGCAGGGTGCTCCGGCGCCTCTTCCTCCTGCTCCTGCAGCACTCCAGTAACGGAGCTGCAGCAAGTGCAGCCCTGCACGGGCATAGCTGTGTCGCTGGTACCCGCTTGTTCTGCTGTACCGCATCTCTGCCCCCGCAGAGGCAGCCGCAGAGCGGTGCCGCGTGCTGCTCGTCGCCAGCAGTGTGCAAAGTGCAGCCGAGGCCTCCTCGCCCAGCAGCGTCTGCCCCGAGCATCTGCAAAAGCAGCCCCATGCAGGGACTGGCTCGGGCAGGGGCTGCGGGACTGCTGCAGAGCGTGACCGGTGACGGATGAGCCGCCTCCAGGGGATCCCTAGGGGAGGCAGACCCTCAGGGCTGCGGGAGCAGAGGCGTTTCAGTTGTTCGGGAATTTTTCAAATAACCCTCTCTTGGTTAGAAAATATGAGATTGCAGAGCTGATGCGATGCGTTGATCTAGATGAAGTGGCATCAGAGGGATGTCCGTGGTGTGGAATTTCTGCTGAGAGTAAAGGCGAGCAGGAGAAACCTCCCAGAAACACATGGTCAGAGCAGTCTTGGAGTGCCTGCCCTGAGCGCCTGATCTCCATGGCCAGCCTATTTGCTCTTCCGAGATGCTACCCCGCTCACACTGGCCCCTAAATCCACTGTGTCCCAAACTTGCTTAGATCATCCTGACAGATTTCTCCTGGAAAATGGTATTTTGATTCTCGTGCGGACTGCAGGCAAACCCCCAATGTTTGTTCACAACGTTGACCTCTCCCCCAGGTTTAGATGAGAGTGTGGCAGGCAGGCGCTGCCTACGAGGAGGAGGATGATGCTGGAGGAAGGAGGAGCTGGCAGGAGCGACCCACAGCACAGCTGCGGGCTGGGACTGGCTGCAGCTGCCAGAGCAGGGGGAGCACGGTTGTGAGCAGCCTCATGGCTGCAGTCGGGGCAAGACCGGGGCTGCCTGGATCCACGGCAGAGCCGCGGTGCCGGCACTGACAGGCACCTGGCGATAGCTCCTGCGTGGCCGGGGAGCGCAGCAGCAACCCAGCGTGTGTGCTGGAACGCGCGGGCACATTGCTCTGCAGCGAGAAGAAAGGTATTAAAATAATAACCTCTAAGTCTGCCACGCATGATGTTTTCTATCACTATTGGGAAAGCAATTGCCTCCAGCAAAGATCTATTTCCTAAGTTGCTCATTTACAAACATGCAGTAAGTACTGTGTACACAGTATGAAATGGAATAAACCCCAACATTATACAATAGAGCCACTCATTCACAAAATGAAGCAAGGGGCCTCCTTTTCCAGTTATCTTTTCAAAAACACCATGCAGCATAACTCACACTGTTTACAGACTTCAGGATGTGAGCAAAGCACGTTGCTTTACATAATTCCTGTCCTTTGGTAAATCGTGCCTTTTCTGAAAGAAAAGAACATCCATTCCCATCACTTCTCCAATGCTGTATACAAATGAGGCTGTCGCTTTAACATTCCAGATGAGCCTGATTGTAGGGAAAACAGCAAAACATCTTCCTGAAAAACTGCATGCACCATTTGCTTAGAAATCTTATTTTATTTTTTTTCTTGCAGAAGCCTGTAGACTCAATGCTTTCCATGCCAAGTATAAGCAGTTCCCTGTGTATTCTAAACCCCTGCACAACCATGCCTGGAAGTTCAAGCAAAATAAAGAATGAAGTGCACCCTAACTCTGTGCTGATCATAGGCATTCAAAGCAGGTGAACTGAGGTCTGTAATGAGCTTGTTTGTGCACCGGGGGGGCTCACATCCCTGCACCTGCTCCCCCCAGCGCAGTCCCCCCAGCTCCGCTCCCCTTGCCTCTCCCATTATCTCAGCCCCCCGGCTTACCAGCTTTAGAGCTGCTACAGAGCTCGCTTGTCCAGACACCCCGAGGAAGGGCAGCGAGATGGAGCAGCAGCCCCTGCGCGATGCGTCTGAACCTGAGCAAATAACCACAAGATCTTTTGTGGTTGTCTGACTCCTTCTCTGCTCTTCCTCTGGGGGTTCATGACCTCATTTGCATGCTTTACAGGCTAACCGCTAATCTGCGCTCTCCTTGGTGTGCTCCTTCAGGAGGCTTCTCAGGAGCCCACGGCTGGGTTTGGAAAACAGCTAGCACCGAGCCTGCTGCGTCCTGCTCGGGGCAGGGCTGCTGCCCAGACTCGCACGTGCCTCCAGCCCGGAGCACAGCCCCTGCCCTGCCCAGCCGCCCGAACGCTGCGCTCCCCGTCCCTCCTCCCGCCGCCCGAATCCAGCCCTTCACAGCATCTGTGAACAGTGCCTGCCCTGTGACCCGGGCAGCATCCTGGAGACACTGCCCAGGCCCTTCTGCTGGAGCCCTGAGACTTGGCCCGACGTCAGCTCCCCCCGCCCTGCAGTTTTTAAAAGCCAAACGCTTAGAGTCATTCTGATGAAGGCAACCAAGTGCTCCTTGAAAGGATGTGGTGAACCCTGCTCCTACAAACATGTCTCCTTCTCTGTATTCAAGGAGCTGAAGTCAGCAAGTGAGGAGAGACGCAGGGATCAGAAGCTGTGCATGCAGCCCCCAGCGGGTGAATGAGCATCTTCTCCTCAGAGGAGAATGTTGATGCTGCCGGAGCCCCCACCCAGTGCTTCGGCACCAGCCCAGCTCCCCCCCCGGGTGGAGGACGCGTGCGGGAGAGAAGCCCCGCGTGCTCCCGGCACAGGACGCATGCTGCCTCTCCAGAGATCATCCTCGGGCACCAAACTCCCAGCGAGGAGGAGCCGGCGGCACCAAACCGGCGAGTGAGAGGCTGAAGGCGAAGCCTGCGCACAGTGTGGGGCTGCGCCTGCTGACCCCGGCTGGTTTGCTCCTGGGGAGCACCGAGCCACGTCCTGGCAGGGGGCAGCTCATGCTGCCCCCCCAGAGGCGGTGATCTGAGGTGGCACAGCCAGTCACAGCTGTGACACGACCTCCAGCCCTCCCACCGCCCAGCCAGGGCATCTGCACCCCTCCGCCCCCTCAGTGCAGCCGCAGCTGCATCCCAGCCTCATGCCAGGGCCACCGCCAACACGGGCCCTGCCCCAGGAGCAGTCTGTGGGCAACCTGGCAGCCTGGATGCGGGGGGCACCTTCAGACGCAGCCACCCGGCAGCCGATGATTGAGACTCAAAAGAAATTCTTGGAGGGCAGCAAGATGTCAGGCCAAAGCAGGAACAGCAGCAGGTTTGAGACTACAGACGCGTTAGTCAGAGCTGATGAATGCTGGCTTGTCAAGTCTTCCCATTTCAGTCCCTGGATTGCCTTTAAAGTTTGCCAAGTCACTTTTCAGCATTTGTGTGGGCAGAAGGAGACATGCAATTAAGCTGCAATTGCTGCACCAAAGCCGAATACTTTCAAGTTTGTTATTTCCTCAAAAATGACAAAATGCTGGTATCAAGACAAGTAACAGGATGGGCGCTGCTGTTGCAAAACTGTAGTCAGCGCAGGGACACGTTTGTCCAAAAACTGAGCCGGCTTTTGCAGAAGAATGAAGACATGTACATCAAAAGCTGCATTAGCATCGGGGAAGCAGACTGGGGAATTGAGAGCCGTAATCAGAAAGCACTCCGGAGTGCAGGTGAATCACAGGCAGTTAGCACGTCTGGCTGCAGCAGCCATCCTAACGCGCAGAGACACCCGACTTGTGCAAGCCAAAGGCGCGTGGCTCCGGCACCGCCCGGTGCTGGGGCTGGGTTTGGCAGCGCTGGGCCCACGTTCCCGATGCAGCTGCACTCGCACCCCCTGCCTGAGGCCCGGCCCCGGCCGCAGCCGCTGCTGTACCCGCGGCGAGTGCTCCAGGCGGGGGGGCAGGCGTGTCCCTGTGCCCCCTGTGCCCGCGCTGCATCGCGCGCCCTCCGCCCCCTGGGCAGCCCGCCTGTGCACGCCTCCGCATCTTTCCTCTTTGCTGCCTTCTCTATTCTCCCTGCGTTTTCCCACTAATTGCTGTTGCTACCAAGAAAAAGACAAAGATGAGGCTGGATGCAGCGTGGGGCTGGACGGGATGACAGGTAAAAGCGAGCTTTCACGCACGTCTCCCAGGGAAGGAAAGCAGAGAGCTACAGCACTGAACGCGGGCTGTGTCTCAGCACAGTTGTGATCAGAGCTTCCCTGTGAGCCTTTGGCAGCCTTTTGAGCAGCAGAAAAGCTATTATTTCCCAACCATCACAAGGATACTTTTGTGGACACCTTTTCCACAAGGTTCCCTTTCAGTGGCTGCACAAATATCAGCACAGTGCCATGTACTGAAACACATCCTTCTGGGCCATAAACTATCCTGACTGCAGAACGGATCGATTTGGAGCCAGTTGGCTGCTGAACTGAATTAATTTCATTCTAAAGTGCCTCACTGAAATGCAGCAAAGACCCCAGCAAGAGATCCAGGGCTGGGAAGAGGTTCCACGAGGAGCCCACACTAGAAGCTGGGCCGGCATGTCGTGATAATCCCCCGTGAGTAACCAGGCAACAGGGAGCAGGAGCCGCCCATGTGGTGTGGGGCTTTTTGGTAGCATACTGCTTTTTAATCAACACTTTTAAACAAAAATGCTCTTTTCCATCTAGTGCCTGGGATGATTTCATAGCAGCTTATCGTGCCATACAGTTTTAAAGCACAGACAAACTTTTCAGAAGGGAACATTTACCCAAAATATGTGATTTAATTGAACAGTCATTTTCTGCCTTCTTTCTGCTGATTGCAGAAAGCTGTATGTGAATACGAGCAGCTCTCATGCCAGCTCAGCCTCTCCTCCTGCTGCAAAGAGGCAACAGCAACTACAAAATAATCAATTAACTTGCATAAATAACCCAATGGTAGGATGGGAGAAGAGAATCGTGGGTTTTGGTTCGATGTGCTGAGTATGGGCTTTGCTGGAGCACAGCACAGCCCTGGCCATGCCGCCGGGAGGGACAGCCAAGCAGCCAGCCACCACCGGGGACACGGCAGCGTCCCCACGCGCCCCTCCCAGTGCTTCTGCAAAACTATCCCCAGTTGCAACTTTTAAAACAGGCTACGGGGCATGATCGTAGTTTTAAATATTAATGGCATACTAAATGCAAATCACAGAGATGCTGTGTAAATAAATGGAGCCCAATTTAGTTTGTTCTGTGCTGTGGTTAACTAGGCCAGAACAATTGCAACCATACTGTTTATTTATGCCTGCTTTAAGACTGTTCTAATCCAGAGCAGAGAAGTTAAAAACCACAGATTTACATTGGCTTTATTAAGTAATATGAAACAAAGCCTGAAAAAAAATCAGTGTCCTTGTGAACATTTAACAAAAAAGGAAAATATGTGTGGACACCAACTGAATTTGTGCCATATTCTGAAGCCCACATTCCCGGTCCATCTTTCTGCAAAGGCTGCCCTTCCCGAAGCCGAGCTTTGCCCTGCTCTGCTGCCTACTGTGGCTGCTGGATGTGGCTGGCACCTCGAGAGGCTGCTCAGGGACCAAGGGCAAGCTGTGCTGCTGGCGGGCCCGTGCCCAGACCACGGACCACCGCTGCACAGCCAGCTCCAGCAGTCCCCCCTGAGTGCATTTTACTATTGCTAGTCAAAAATTTTAAAACCCAAAGTCATTTCTTTGGAAACTGCTGTTTTATCGGAACAAACTTTCCATGGCAACATGTGATTTTGATAAAGTTTAATTTCAAAGGAAATTGAAACAAAGTATTTCAATAATGCAACAGTGTTCTTCTTAACATTTTCCAAATGTCACATTTTGATATTTTGCTTTGAAATGTCTTTTCTTTAGAAATTTATACTATTTAAGAAAATTAGGACGAGATTAGATTTCTTACCGAATCGTATGACTGACTGTGATTTCTGTGAGAAACTCCCACGCGCGTGCTGCCGGGCCCGCTGGCCGCTCTGGCCATGGCGCCCAGCCCCGACCCCGCACCCCTCGCGCCGAGCCACTGGGCGAGAGGCTGCTCCCGCGGGGCTCGTCCCGGCCCCGGGGGGCTCAGCCCCAGCGGTGCCACGGTCCCGACCGGTGGGAAGAACGGCTCTGCGCGAGCTACAGCTGCTCGCGGTGGCATCTGACCGACTGTGAGGCACAGGGCAGGCTGCCTGAGCTGAAATCCCTTCTGACCTTGGAACACACCGACAGACAGAAAACCAAAAAGAAATGAAGCTTTCCAATTGATGCAAATCAAACTAAAGTGCCTTGAAGAAAATTTAGAAATGTAAGGTTTGCCAGCCGTTCGGAGAAGGATTTCAAAATTATAAAACTAACAGAGGATGGAAACGCTGCCTTTCACTGTAGCAAAATGCGAGAGAAGGAAGGAGAAAGGGTAAGCTTCTTAGCAGGACAGAGGCTGTTTTGGGGAACTGAATCCTAACAAAAAGAGCCCAGGGCTCACACAGGCAGTTCCTTTAGGCCCGAGAGCCCGTGCAGGCAAGTCTTCGCCCCCTACAGACGGGTGGCTCTGGAGGCTGGCGCAGCACGCTGGTTTCCTACTGCCCACTTGCCCGAGTGGCGATACCGAGCTGTGTGATGCAAAATCAAACAATAAGGAAGGGACGTAAGGGCTTCACTTTCCAGTTTCTGCTGAGTGTGGAAAGGGATTTTTTTAGGGTCTTGGAGTATTTTACTTACAGGGCTGTGTAAAATGTCAAAGGTGGCATGGATTATTGGAGAATTCCTCTGTAACATGCAGCAGAAAGGAGCTGTGACCATTCATTCTTGGGGGAGGGGGTCATAGCAATTCTTTGCAGCCTATTTTAAATTACAGTTTCTATCAGAGTTGGAGAAGACAATGACAGGAGGAAAAAAAAATGCTGAAAAAAATCACAGGCAGCAATAAATTCTCCCACAATGGTCTAAAGAACAAAATGCTTCCTAAGCAAGTTCAGCTAAAAGTATGTGTGCAAAAACATATGGGCAGTGGGAGTGCGTGGGCGTGCTTGTCAGAGGTGCTGAACGCCCGCTGCTGCCTGGCGCGGACGCTCGGCACCTCCGGGCACCTGAGTGGGAGAGGGCGGGAGCAGGGAGACCCGGGAGGGGCGGGCGCGTGCAGGCGTGTAGAGGTGTGTGCAGGCATGTGCAGGCATGCGCAGGTGTGCGCAGGTGTCTGTATGTGCGTGCATGCACATGCACGTGTGCATTCATGTGCACGTGCGTGCTCTGCTCCAGGCGGCAGGAGAGCGGGTGTGCGCGGGAGTGTGTAGGTGTGCTGGGGGAGGAGAGTTTCTTTATTCAGAAGCCCACTAATTCATCAAGAAAATGTTTCCTGCTCGTGGTGCTCATTGGCTGCCACAGGCGAGTACTTATTTATTTCTGTAGATCATGAAATCACGGTGCGGGAGGGGATGGTCCCTAGACAGCAAGCACGTTCATCCTCTGGCTTTATTCAGTGCCCAGCTTCACTCTTCAGGTGCATTTCTGCAGGACACTGAAATAACGGTGCCACTAATTGTACTACTGTAGGGTTATCCCACCACGCTGTTAATGCCCCTGTGTGCACCGTGTATCTGCACAATGGCACCGCACACCACAAAAGTCCAGGCAGTCGCAGGTCACTAGGGAGGGCAGCAGGAGCAGGGCAGGGCAGGGCAGGGCAGGGCAGCACTGTGCATGCCCCGGCTCTTGCCGCCAGCTGGGCACTGAGGAGCAGAGGCTCTGGGCACCAGCTCCGCGGGCGCCTCCTCCAGCACTGGCCCAAACGCAGGCACCAGTGCCGGGGACAGCCCGTGCCAGCACAGGCTTTGGCTTGGAGGGGACCCCTGGGGCTGGGGAAACCAAACTGCGTCTGGTGGGGTTTGTGCCACCTGTAAGCTGCTCGGCTTCCCCGGGAAATGTGCACAAAAATGCCCTGTGCAAAGTCTTTTACTGCGTCTATAGAAGAATTTCAAAGAAATTTTCCCACAGGAGTTGCCGAGCTCTATTCATTTCCAGCCTGCTAAGATTCCGCTTTTTCAGATCAGGAAAGAACCAGAAGCTGGAGGCGGCAGGGGCGGCCCCGTGCCCGGACCCAGGAGGCAGTGCTGGGGCGCGCACCCGCGCAGGGCACGCCGCGGTGCCCCGTGTGCCTTCTGCTGATAAGAGCGGGGCCAGGCGCGCTGCGCAGCGCGTGATGGGAATAGCGAGAGCACTGCTGTTCTGGAGGGCGGTGGAAGGAAACTACTGCACGCTGGAGATGAAGTCAGCCTCAGAGCAGGGACAGATAAGGAACGGCAACAGGCAGCCACAGGATATTTTTAATACACATTTAAAGAGAAGGTTGTGCCCAGTTTCGATGGTTAGGATAGCAAACCTTCACTCCTTCTGATATTTTAAAAGGCTACAGGAAGGATTAAAATGTAATTCCAAATTCAGATTTATGTTTCCTCTTCAGCTCTTTCAAAGACCCAAAGGAACTGTTAATATTTCAGAGGAAAATTTCTCCTCCTCTCCAGCACTTTTAGCATCGCCATTGCTTGGTGGTCTGTATTCAACACCAGGAATGGCAGAATAAAACACAACAGGTATGTTTTGCCAGTTTCAAATCCACACTCTCATTCAGACCAACAGACAGAAGAAGAAGGAGACCTGAGGCTTTAACTGTGGGGTGAACACAGGGATGTGAATAGCTGGTGATGAATTTCACCCCTGCTTCCCTGCCCAGAACCTTGCACCAACAAAAGGCTGCTCCAACAGAGTTCCTCCATCCCTGTAGCAGAGGGCCGTGCTCGCTAGGACAGCAGCTGCACAGCAGGAGATGCTGCAGGGGGACACGGGGACAGGGACAGCACAGGCACGGCCAGCCCCGCAGGGACCACTGTCCTGAGCAAGTCTGCTTCGTCCTCTTGTGCTCCCACCCAGCCAAATACGAGCCAAGCTTCGGTCGCTGGAGAAGCACACGGAGTGGGAAGCACTATTGTCCCCGGACACGTAGTTCTGCAGAAACCGAGCTGCTATTTTAAACTTCATTTTGCCTCTGGTACCTGAGGTTCCTGTCCCAGCCCCGGTACGACCACGCAGCACCTGCGTGCTGCAGCCCTGCTGATGGACAAGGCATCTGCCCAGCTCCCTCCTCAGCTCTGCCAGCATAAATCCAAACTCAATGGGGTTACTCCAGATTTATGCTGGCATAACTGAATTTAGCAAGTTAATAAATGGCTCCTCCATTAATAAGCAGAGAGCTGCTTAAGATCACGGACTTCATGACTACAACAAGGTCATGCCCGCCACTTCTGTCCTCATAAGTTTTCCAGCATTAGTATTTTCTGCATTTTCGTTCCTCCATTATCCCTGTGGACCCAAAGCCAGGGAGAAAGAGCATCTACACAGAGAAGAGCTGCCCTGGCGCGCCGCGGGCTAAATGCAGGACAACGCAGGCCCGCCCCATGCTGCCCGGGGCTGCGGCAGCAGGCGAGCAGTGCCACTGCCACGCTCCTCGCTTCCCTCCGGTGACGTTCTCTCCCCCTCCTCTCCCGGCTCCTGCTCTGGCAGTTATGTCACTCTCATCCTGAACCATCTGGCTCCTGCAAACAAATATAAGTCCTCCTACACAGACCCTCTGGTGAGGGACTGATCCTTCCCCAGCTGACACCAGCATCCTTCCACTGATGCCAACGGAGCCGCTCCTGCCCCAAGCACTTATCCCCACAAGCGTCCCCTGAGCATCGCCAGCGCCGCAGCCACCGCGGGCAGGGCTGGATCCAGCCCCATCACCCCAGCAGCCCCTTCGGGGTGCGCAGGTGGGTGACAAAGGCTGCAGGGCCCTGCATGCTCTGCTCAAAACCAGTGGTGTCTGAACCAGCTGAAACTTCTTTGCAAATTTTCACATTTTGGGTAAGAGAGAAGTTCCCGCATCGGGATCCCCAGTCCCAGGTGCCAGCTGGAGCAGTAATGCTGGGTGTGCTTCCAGCTGCCCCAAAAGGATGTCCTGGTGCTGGGGCTCACCGGGAATTCCCTGCCAGGGCCCTGTTCCCCCCTGGCACCACGGCAGCTGTGGCGCCAGGGAGCTCTCGAGCAAGCACCAATCTCCAAATCAGTGCACAGAAACGCCAGCACCCAAAGCTGTCTTGTGCTCAGGGTCTGAACAATTCCTACTCAGCGCCTGCCTGGGAAAAAGAGGAAGTGTGGCCCGGGTCAATAAAAACAGTCAACTGAGTAACGGCAAAAAAATATTTCATTCTGACTTTGGTTTTTAAAAACTATTAGAAAACAAAATGAATTTGAAAATGACTATCTAGCAGTCCATTCCAATAAGGCCAACAGATAATGCTTTAACCTTATTAAAACGTGGAGGGTTTATTTCAAAGCAAAAACTTATTAACATAGAAATGTTCCTGCAAAAATAGTATCAATTTGATAAATTTCTGACAGGTAAAAATTGAATTGCAAAACTGTCAACCAGCTGTGTTTAGATCAGCCACCTTAACTAGAATTTGAAGGAATACAAAATAATAGGATTTTGCTTACACTCAAATTGTCTCTTATGTTTAGAGCTGTGTGAATAATATATTCTCCAATTCACAAAACACATGAAAAAAATAAAATACAAATAATTTTTGACCACTGGTGAATTGAAAAGTTCCAAAAAGCTAATTTCAAGATGAATAGAGCAATTGTTTTTGCAAAAATTACTATTCCATTATGAGTAGTACTTTCAGATTTTGTTTTGACCTTAGTTGAAAGGATTTTGAAAATAATTCAAGTTAATTTCATTTCTTTGAAAATTTAAATATTCCCTTTGAAATGTCAGGTTGAGATTTATTTATTGCTCTTTTCGCCTTTTCCCCAGCAAGCGACTTGGTGACACAAAATTATGACGCGGTTCCCGTACGCCGGGCAGGGCACGGGTACGGGACGCGGGACCCCCTGCCCGCCCCATCCCCATGGCACCGGGGCTCCCCCGCTCCCCCGAGGGTGGCCCCGCGCCCGGCCCGGGGGCCCCCGCGCACACCGGGCAGCAAAGTTGTGTCTGACACAGCCCGGCTCTGGGAATTGTCCTCGCATTTCTTCCCCTCTTCTATTGGTGTCTCCTGATTACAAGTCTGCTTTGAAGAGACACTAATTGTAGCCTGCACACAATGCTTGTAATTATGCCTATTACATTTTGATTCATTTCCATATGTCAACACTACTACAAGGGGGATGTGTGTGGGGGGGAGAACACAGTTTTATAATCGGTTATTGTCTGCAAAAAAAATCTGCACAGAGCATGAGTGAAGTGTTCTTTGTGGAAATTGAAAATAAGATTATAAATAAAAGTCTTCCTCTGACATCCAGAAAATGGACACTTTAAAATAAATTGCCACTGTTGATCAAGAAGATTGCTAGCTACCTTTTACATTAATGAGGCAAATACTCTTCAAGTCCCTAATAGCAATATGTTTGAGTATGTCATTTCAATAGCTTCTTTCTTAATAAAGCTTGACCCTAATATTCCCTTTGCTGTCAAAGGCATTGTCCTGCCAGACATATCTGTGATTTTTAGCTGCTAATCAAAATAAAGAGGGGGGGCGAGCGACTGCTGTGCGAGGAGCCGCGGCACCGCGAGCGCCGAGGTGCTGCCGCTCGGCTGCGGCGGGACGGAGCGGGCGCCCCGCTGGAAGCCGCCCCTCGCCCCCCGCTCGCCCGGCCGCAGGCAGCCCCCGCTCCCGCTGCACGGCCCCCCCGCGGGAGGAGCGACGTCCCCGCCAGGTAGCCCGACCAACTAATTACAGCACCTGCGAAAGTGGGAGAGGAGCTTATTCTGTAGAAATCAATCGATACAAGTTAAAAGGGCATCTTGTTTGTTTCTGTAACAATGCTCTTTAGAAAATTGGGTCCTTTTACATTTCCTGGCTGATACACCATCAGTCATATGCTGCATCAGTCACATCACGTTACGTTTCAAAGCATAATATAACATGATGTGACTGGTGCATCAGGCAGGGGATTTACAAAGAGAGGCATTCTGCAAGACATTAGATCCACTTTTTTTTTCTTTTCATCTGAGTTTGAAGATAAAAACAGCCAACTCTGCGTGCCACGCGCTGTGGTAGGATGGCTTTTTCCTCCTGCAGTGACAGGGCAGAGCACGGCCGAGGTGGCTGCAGCCCCACGCATCCCCGTTCACCCCGCACCTCGCTCCTCCACGCTCAGCAGCGAGGGAAGTGGTGTCAGAGAGGAAAAGGATGAAGGCAAAAAACCACAGTCTGCCGGTGCCTGAGCATGGGGCAGGCACAGCCCCGCAGACCCCAGCAATGCAGCCCCGCTTCGCCAGGGTCCCCCAGGGCTGCCGGGACAACCGTGGAGACGTTCCAGGGCACGGCCGCCCGAGGGTCCCAGCTCCCCCCAGGCTCTGCAGCAGGGAGCCGCCAGCCCGGCCGGCCCCCGGCCCCGCGGCTGCCCAGCGCACCGCAGCTTCCGCGCGGGAACGGGCGTCTTCCAGCTCTGGCGTTCCGGAGGAACGCGAAAGAAGGTTTCACAAACAAAGCTGCTTCTGGGCTTCTGTCACACGGATCAATTCGCTATCTTTCGAGTTCTTAAGACACTCCTATTTTAGTGAAGTGAAATTTTAAACTCTGAAATGGCACAAAAGCCACATTTTCCCTGGAAGTAACGGTAACAGAAAATTTTCCTGGATTTGCACCAAGCTATATTATACAAATATAATACAACTTAAAAACACGAGGAGATACACAGTGTTTGATGTCTCCAGCGCCCTGCTCAATCCGAGTTTCTGTGCACCTGCAGACCTCCCAGGCTGGAAGGCGATCTCGGAAGGTTGCTGCTGGCATGAAAATGAAATGTAATGGCTGAATTACAATTAGCCGAAAGTTTGGTCCCAAAGTCTGAACGTGTAGGCTCCCTGAACACCTGACACAAGCCCAGGTCTGCACAACTGGTAATTTATGGTTCCTATTTCAGAACCAGCCCCACCAAAGGCGCTGCTTGCGGAGGGACGCAGCGGAGCTAAGGCTGGTTGCAGCAGAGGAAGGGAAGGGATGATGAATTCCATTTTTAATTGGGGCTGTGGAGAACGTTCCGGCAGCTGCCCACATAGGAGTATAACCTGGATGTAACACACAGGCTGGTAAAAAAGTTTCTGAGAAGGAAACATTGTGACTTTTTCCCACAGAACACACTAAACACTCTGAGTAAAAAAATAATGATTGGAAGATTCCTTATTTATTCTGATAAGTTATCATCAGTGTCACTGAGACGAACATTTAGGCAGAACAGCTCCTCTGCCCACACATTGTGTTTGCTTTTTAAAAATATTGCAAATAGCTCAGTGGCTTTAAATAAATAAATAGCTAATGAGTCACACCAATAGGAATTTAATGTCAAGACGGAGGAAGTGCCTGCCCGAGTGCCTAGCCTAGAAAGTTTATTAGTATTTCTTAACCACGTCGGTGCCGCTCCCGTTAGCAGCTCGCTCTGGCAAAGAGAGAGGAAACCCGCTGGGCATCCTCAGCAGCGCAGCCGGGTGAAGGCAGAGATCGTCCTGCAAGCGGGGTGTGGGGACATTGGCACGGGGGGGACGCAGAGCTGGCCAAGGAGCACCTGGAAGGACAAACATTGTCTGTCTGCTTCCTGCACAGGGCTGCGCACCGGGACCAGCCGGTGCCAGGGGCCATCCTGCAGAGATGGAGGCACCGGCCTGTTCCTGGAAGCACGAACAGAGCCTTCATTTTTCTGCTCCTGGAGGAGGTCCCCCGTGCAGACACAAAATGCCCAGGAGAAAGCCGAGACAGCATCGCTGGGTTTGTTTTTGCAGCTGCCTGGGGCGAGCCCAGGCAGTGCTGGGAGATGGGACATGGCGCAGGATGCGGCCAGCACGGAGGCGGCTGCGAACCCCCCTCCTCCCGTCCCTGAGCGGTGCCTGGCACGGGCGGGGCTGCGGGGCTGCCCACGGAGCAGCCCCACGTGAGCCCGTCTGAGCGTGATTCACGGGGAGTTTGAATGAAGCTCCGCTTGTTGGAGCGCCAGGGAGCGAGTGGGCGCTGGAAGGTGACAACATCCCTCTCCTTCATTCATTTCTTCATCTGATAGAGCTGCAAAAGCCCTCCAGTTACTCAGTACACGAGGTCCCCTCTCACCACCCACTCGGCCTATATTGGTATCTTCACATTTGTAACAAGCTGGCTAGCTCGAACGAGCAGTCCGAGTTTAGCAAATCCTGCCTCACAAGCGGAGCTGAGCTCAGAGCTGACCCCAGCCACCCCACAGCAGCCCTAGCTCACGCTGACAAACCCGCTCCCACCGCAGGCAGCACAGGCTTTCCCCCGCAGAAATGCCATTAACAGAAGAACAAAAACTTTTACAACACTGATCGGTTTGAAAACCCAGACTCAGAAATCATTTCAATTGCTTCCCCATCCTCAGTGACCCAGAAGTCTGTCTAACAACGACCCATTGAGGAGCCAAGGAGAGGAGCTCTGGCTCAGCACCAGCACAGCAGCTCCGCTCCTCTCCCTGCTCCGGGCTCCCTGCCCCAGGGACACCCAGGCACTCGGGAGAGGCCCGAGCAGCACAGAGGGGACCCGGGTGCAGGGGGTTTGCTTTAGGAGACCCCAGGGCACTTGAACAGGGAACCACCAGAGCTCTACGGAGGCCACAGGGGAGAGGACACTGAGACACCGGCACCGAGCTGCGTGCCGGCCGAGACACGGCTGCGATGCACCGCAGGGCATCACCTCAGCCACCTCCTGCTCCTCTCCCTTGCTGGCTGCTCTGCTGCCGGCCCTCCAGGGCAGCTCTGCAGCGTGCCGGGCAAGGAGAGGTGAGCACCGCCCTGCTGGGGACCCTGCTAATGGAGGAGAACCCTGCTAATGGAGGGGGTGAAGCACTCAGAGCAGCATCCCTGAAGGAGCATTTCCAAGTCAATCTTCTTGAGTGGGCTGTTCTACTGGCAGTTAGATTTTTTTCAAAGGAAAGTTGGTCCATCCTGCAAAAGAATCCATTTGTCAGAAAAAATACCCTTTTCAGTCAAATCAGGTATAAGGGAAGATTTTCAGCCAGCCACAGTCTCCGGGCAGGTGGCTGGGCGCTCCCGAGGGACAGGGTGCGGGAGGAGCCACCGGCACGCTGCCCAGCAAGGCAGAGAGGCGAGGGAAGGGGAGGCCTGGCAGCCGGACCCCGGTGCTGCCCGCTGGTGGGCACGGCCCGCGCCAGCCCAGGGCCCATCAGTGGGGGAGGCGAGGAAGGAATGGAAAAATCATCACATACATAGCACAGATGGAAAGAGTTTACAGCCCTCCTCACTTCCTCATCCTCGTGGTGTAAATTATACGGACAGATGTACAATCTGGGAAGTTGTCCAGATTTTCTTTTTATTTTTTAATTTTTTTTTTATTTTTTTTTTTAAGAAAGAGGGATGCTAAAACAACACTAGCTGTGCCATGTCTCGTCCTTGGCTTTCAGTGTTGGCTATGGGAGAGAAGAAGCCAGCACTGCTGGCACGTGGTGAGCAGTCCCGATAAGCCCCGAGCCTGCCCGTGGCACCCTTTCGCTGCTGTCCCGCAGACAAGGACGCACAGCACTGCCGAGCCCTGGCCGGGCAGGAGCTGGGAGCGGCTGCGCCCACCCGGTGGCCGCCAGCACTGGGTGCTCCCGGGCTCTGCCGCTGGTGCCGGGCTGGGGTGGCCACAATCCTGCGCCTGAATGGGAGCAGCTCTTTGGCTATTTACTGGCTTGCCAGGAATGCGAGGGAGGAGGCGGATGACAACATGTTTCCAGCATGTGTGTCTCTGCAAAGGGCTCAGTGTGCCTCTCAGCGCTGCTTCCAAACAAGGATCAAGTAAACTTTCCAAAGCACATTCTCCCCCGTCAAACACTACTCTCACTTTGGAGACTGTCCACGGCTTTGACACTCCTGTGGGTTTTCTACCCACATCCTTGTGCCAAAGATTCCCTGGCGGGAGCAGCAGGTTGTGCTTGGCTGTTGATGGAGAGAAGCGGGGCCGCTCGCGCCCAGCCCCACACCCACGCAGCCGAGCTCTGGCTGCCATCGCGCCAGGCGAGGGACGTGCCCCAGGGCTCCGGCCATCCTGCGCCGGCCCTGCTGCCAGCTGCCTGACACAGGGATGGGCAAGACCCACGGACAGAGCCCACCCCGGTTGGCAGCTGCCGGTGCCCTCCGCACAAGCACCTGTGGGGCCCCACCTGTGCTGGCAGCCGCACAGCCCCTTCTCCTCGCACACAGCTCCTGTCCGCCTGAAACCAAGGCCAGAGTGTGACCGCATCTGGGCTCGGTCACCTTCTTTCGCTGCACCTGACCTTAGCAGACATCCACTTTCAAAATCTAAAACTTGGAGACCCAGAGCCATGATGCCAGCCCTGCTCCCCACGGTCCCACTGGCCCCATTACCGTGCTGATGGGAGCAGGCTCAGCACCGGCCTGAGCACAAGAAGGGCCCCAGCAGCACATTTGGGTGCCTTCAAACACAAACACTCCAGCACCTTATCAGCATGATTAGACCACCAGACATGATGAGCTATAAATGCAAGTTCTACTGCTCTGACCCGTTACGATTTTCCTACCTGTATCTCCCAATCTATGACACGCTCCATGTCCCCCCTCCATGCACCAAGCCCCCTGCGCATGGCGCGTCTCCCACGGGCAAGGCGGCTTCCCAAGCAGTACGGAGTTGTGAAGTTCAGCTCCCGAAACATCTCCTTTGCGGGACGCGTGGGGATGGAAAAGAGTGGTCTGAAAAATACAATTCCCTTCCTGTGAAATACTGTAACATTTTTAAATCTGGTTTCAGTCCAAATTGGGCAAAAACCTGCAGATTCTTCACACTATGAGAAATTCCTTTTTTTTTTTCATTTTGCCCTTTGCATCACGTTAAAGAGCTCAGCCAAGAGGGAAGTGACAGTCACCTGCTGACAAGGCAGCACTTAGGGCTTCCCGGAGGAGCGCCAGGCTGCCGGGCACAGCACCGAGTGCAGGACCCGCAGGTTCCCGAGCTCAGTACCACGCGAGCAGCCCCCTGCACCCCGCCTCGCTGCTGCTGGCACTGGTGGCGGCAGGGGTCGGGAAAAGGTTCTGAATGCTTTGGTGCTCGGCGTTTGCCAGCACCCTCAGACATGCAGACAAACACTGCCATGAAGTGGGTGGGTACTGACCCAACCAGAAACCGCACTTCAAGCCTGCTAAGAAGATGTGGGGTTTTCTAATGCATGTTTCCCTTAGAAAACACTCTGATTCCAATGAAATATGCTTCTCTATCAAAAAAATTCTGACCAGCTTTAGGGAAGAGTAAATAACAAATAGCAAATAATTGGTGAATTGGAGATCACAGAAATGGTTGTGGCATAAGCACCTCAGCGAGGCAGAACAGACACGTATTTACTGGCCTCGGTGGCTGGTATTGTACTGATTTCCACAACTAACTCCTATCCAACTGCAAAATTTGGGAAAGTGGGGGAACAAGCACTTCAAGAGCATAAACGCCGCACCTTGAGACACACCTCACTCCAGCACCGAGCCTCCTGGTGAAGCTCTTGCGTGAGCAGCCCCTCGCTGCCCGCGGCACATGGTCAGCGTGCTGCCCCCGTCCGTGGGCGTGCAAACCTCCCGGTCCCCGGGGACGCCCCCAGTCCAGCCCTGCAGACTCCTTGTTCCTGAGTCTCAGCGGGGGTCCCAGCGCCCGCCCAGAGGTGGTTGTGATGGGCGCAGGAGGGGACAAGGGAGGGGCGCAGGACTCTGTCACCACGCTGGCCACGAGCTTTGGGTGGACGTGTGCCGGCAGTCCCTCAGCAGCGGGAGGGCAGCCCAGAGCCGTGAGGTCCTGGAGCGACCCAAGGACAAGTCCGGGCTCAGGGACATCCCAGGGGTGGCACAGGGAGGACAGAGGCGGGGAGGCTGAGGCTGGCTGAGCACAAAGCCCCGGGGACACCCAGGTGCAAGGTGAGCCCGGTTGGGAACCAGGGGCACTGCAGACAGCAAGTGACAGCCCAGAGGGATGAACAGCCACGCCGCAAGGAGCCACCCAGGCCCTTCTGGGCAACGTGCCACTGCACAGACCTCTGCAGGTAGTTAAAGGGCTGGGTGACTGAAGAGAATAAAGGCTTTATTTATGCCTCGCTACGGCAGGGACTCAGAGCTGTAAGCAGGAATTCCCAAGCCCAGTCCTGTTCTGCTTTGTTCTTAATGGGGATGGAATTTTATTCTAAACCACCAGAGAACCAGCAAAAATAAAATAAAATAAAATAAAGTCAGACTGCATATTGGTCTCCTGTGCCCCACCGCAGCATGGTGGAAACATTTCCACACACTGGGCACAATGTTTTCCACCTCAGCTCACTGCCCCTGAGACCTTACCCAAAACCCATTGCTCTGAGCTGCACCCAGCCTCCAATACCAGCAAAAACAAGTTGCTCCAGAGCAAGGAATGAAATCAGAGGCATCTGTGTGCTTTATACTCTAAACAGGAACTGGCCTGCCACCTCAAACTCCATACCAAATCACAAGCAACAGAGCAGAAAACCAAATTATTCTCAGCTGTTACACTGCTTAATTTAATATTTCCAATGAGCTCCTTTTCCTTCTCTTCAAGAATGAAATGCATATTTGTGCTGTGTCACAAAACATTAGATTTTGTCAAGGCAATTCATTTTTCAATGGTAATTTGTAAGTGCACACCATACCACACACGGTCTGGGGAATTTTATGGCTTCTTTCAGAGGGAAGGAAAATAAGAAGCACTCAAACTAGTGATGAGAGCATGGAAAAAAAAAAAAAAAGTGAGAAGAGGTAACAATAACAGACATAGCATTCATCTCTCTCAGCCATACCAGTCTCAAAAAGGAAAGAGAACCCAGGGAGTAAACACTGGCTGTGTGGTTTGGGTGCTCCAAGACAAACACCGCAAGTGTCGCTGATGAGCACGGAGCATGCCCGTTCTGCAAAGCTCTAGCTCTCTGCAGCATTTCAAGCACTGAATTTAACGAGGCATAAAACAGGCTAAATAACCTCATCAGCTTAATAATAAAACAAATATAAGTCAGCCTGTTCTTAGGCTTGTTATCAGGTAAAGAACTTTGTGGAAGACAAGGGATTTACGCTGTGGCACAGGGAGCTCGAGCACGGAGGACCAGCCCGCCGGGTGGCAGGGGATGCTCGGATGTTCCTGCCTCAGCCAGATGGCTGCGGTCCATCCGCAGTGCCCACCAGCCAGGCCTTGTCCCAGCACAGGAGGGGACGGAGAACTGTCCCCATGGGTCCTGCTGGAAGACGTGGCCGCCACAGCTCCAAACGCTCACCGAGAGCCAGCACCAACAGGGTGCGGTGCCAGGATTTCAACAGCAGCTCGTGTGCTCTGCTCTGGCCACCAGCACAGCCAGGGCCCGGCTCCCCTCCTGCAGCCAGCCCCGTGGTGCTGCTGCTCCTGCTCCCGCTCCCAAGCCTGGGGAAGGGCCCAGCACTGGGCCCCGGGACAAAGCACGCCCTCGGCTTTGAGACAGAGCTCGCGAAGTTCATCGGAGGAACTGTATGACAAGACAAGGTGATCCTGTAATTAAACCTACAATTTGAGGCTTGAATTATGTCACCAACAGGGGCAAAAGGAGACTTGATCTACTGTGTTTGTTGTACCATGCTTACAGGCAGCCAATTAATTAAACTCATGCTTCAGGGACCTCCACGGGCCAGACGCAGGGGCATGAAGGAATTCCCCACCCGCCTGATGCATAACTTCGCTTCTAGCGTTGTTTTGCTGTTCTACCTTTCCCCGAAGCATCAGATATCGGCCACAGCTGCAGAGGGGATGTTGGCTGCACAAGCTGTTTCTTCGAGTAACGCTGACAACACTGCTGTCTGGATGCTGTATCAGGATTAAGCTGATGTTTTGGTGTCAGGATGGAATTTTTCCCAAACCAGGCTGTCCGGAGGTTGCTTTCGTCTCTGGTTCGGCCACCTGAGCATTCACGCCACACCAAGACCCTGAGGTCCCTCAATCTCTCCTGCTTTCTCCCCAGTTTGCATTGCAGCTCAGAGCTCTATGATGTTTGTAGTAGGGGTCTTATGTTTGGCTGTGGCACATTAGTGGGCATTTTCAGTTTATGGCTTGTGTGTTTGGAGGAAACTGTCAGCTCATGCAAGCTGCAGCAAGGATGACAGGTGGGATTTCCATTAGACCTTCAGGAGTTTCTGTGCTCCTGCCCCATGCACGTCTCGTAGGGACTGTGGCCTCCAACTCATGTATGTGCTGTTTGCCAGCTGAAGCACCAAAGAAAGCAAACACTAGTGTACTCACATATCAGAGGGCCACGGGCTCCCGGGTCACTCACGTATTTCCAGAACCCTGCCTCCTCCTGGGCGTCCTCGCGTGCCAGCCCACGCCAAGCCCCGGGCGTGCAGGAGCAGCCCCCGACTGCCCGGAGGCGCTCCCTCTGCTCCTGCTGCTGCCTCCGCTCACCACCTGCACTTTGTATTTGCTGCTAGTCTGCAAGTTAATAGCAGGTATCCAGCCTGTCACAGGCTGACATGTTGTGACATACCGTAATGTGACAAGTCCTGAGTGATGCCACTAAACGGGATCTTGCTGCATCAGTGCCAGACAGACAACAATAACTTTCAGGTTGGTACCAGTGCCCCTGCCTCAGTAACAGACAAAGAAATATTAATTTAATACCAGCTTGCTTTGGATCTCTGACTTGGTCTTCTTGCCACCAACAAGATTATTAAGAGGGATTACCAGAAGTCTAAGATGACTGCGCAGCCGGGCAGAACTGGAAGCCGTAGGCAACGCAGCAGGTAACCGGCTAGCGAGAACGCCTGCCTCCCCCGGTTCTCGGGGGGCTCCAGCACTGAACAGAGAGATGCTTTTAGCATTTTTTTTTTAAATCACGTGGTCTACATTAGTGTGTTATGGTGCAGCAAAAAGCACTAGCATGGCACGGAATACATGAGCTAAATATATTTGTACTACATTTTTCATACTACTTATTTTTCTTGAACTTGTTAGCTCCACAGCTCAGAAATTCAGGTGTGTGACTAGGAGGAACTGGCAAGGCTCTGCCACGCAGCAAAGCACGAAGGGAGAGGCACTAAAACATCATGCTGGTTGAACCATCCTCCCTCACATTTCATCAGATGCAGAATAGCACCAACACAGTAGAAACCAACCTGCACGCACACAGTAAATACAGTTTAGCAGGAACAGCTTGCTGTGCTGTCCAGTCCAAATACTAGCTACAATATTTAGTACCTGCACATCTCATCTTCAGGTGTAAGCTCTCCTTGAACCCCAGCATAAGAAGATCACAGGCCCAATGTACACATCGTGTTTCTGAAGGCCTGGCTCATGGATGCCTGGTGGATTGCTGTATGAGCAGATTGGTTCATCCACACCGGTAACGCACATGTCTAGAGAGGACAGCAGCTCTTCTGCAATTGCCTGGCAAGATGCCACACCTCAGTGACCACGGTTTTAATGTGTTTTCCAGGATGAAGATGCGAGTAAAAATTATTTTGAAGCTGTAGGCAAAGCACAGGCAAGGAGACTGGAATTGCCTCCCCACCAGCTAGCAGCTCTCTTCCACCACCAGAAGGTCAGAGGAAGACCTCAGACACAGGGTGCAGCTTTGACTGTATACCTCAATGGGAGGACAGAACAGCATAAAAACACCTCTTTTCTGCGATGCTGATTGCAGACTGCCCCAGGAGAGCAGAATGGTATCCAGCAGCCCCACACCACCAGTCCCTGCTGCCCTGGAGCTCCTCACCCCGAGTGACGGAGAGGGCACTGCTGCACGTGCCAGACTCAAATGGCACAGGAACCTGTTTGCTCTCTCAGTGCTCCACGAGCATGTAAGAGAGTAAGATTTACAGCATATTTTAAGGTTAATCAGTAAAATCTTTCAGGCAACTAACTGTATAAGCTTCTATTCAAATAGCATGATTTATAACACTGAGAAGTGATTGGAAACGGCATGGAGAGGCACGGAAGGAGGTGTTTGCTTTGACTCCCCACTCAGCAGCACAACAGGCACCAGTGCAGCTTGGCACCCCGCGCTGAGCTGTGCTCCCCCATTGGCTATCTGTCCATCCATCTGTCCCCTGACCCAGCCCAGGTAGCAGGGGACACCCCTGCCACACCTTAACCCGGCAGGAGCAGGACGGTCCCTGCGGGCCCGTACAGGCAGGTGCAGCACTCAAAGTGCCTGTGGGGAGCTGAGCCGGGCTGCTCGCAGGCACTCTGGAGAGCATCGCCCTCGCACAGTGCGAGCACCCCACAAAACCACAGCTATTTGCCCCAAATGAAATTTTGGTGAGGAGGGAGGAGTAACAAAGGAGAGTGGTAACAGCATTCAACCTGTCCTCCTATAACAACTTTTTAAGTCACCTTTTGTGATATATACAAAGTTTAAGAGTAACTGATCTGAAACAGTACTTCTGCCAGTGTTCCCAGAATACATTTTTGCTGCCATCCTGAGAATTTTCCTGAACAGACAATCTCAAAATATCCAGGCTTCACTGCAGTTAAAAGGAAGCGGAGCACCCAAACGCCCACATCCCTTGCAAGACGGACTTTCTGCCCCCCTCCCAGCTCTGACAGCACCGTCCCGCTTCCAGCTCGCACCCCTGCGGGCACAGTGGCAGTGCTGCGTGCAATTAACAAACGCAACGGGTTTCGCGACCTGCCCGCGGCCGGCCGGGCCAAACGCCTCCTTTCACACGCGGCGCCGCGGAGCAGCGCTGGCTCTGCGCCGGGCTCACGCCGCCGCCGCCGCCTCTGTGCCGGTGCCGAGCCCCGGCAGGCGCGGGCGGTGCCGGGCAGAGCTCGGGGAGCTGCGGGGGAGCCCCGCGCCGGGGGCCGGGAGGCGTTAAACAACCGGCGCAGAGCGGGGCGGATTGCACAAAGGATAGAAACCCCGCACGGCTCCCGAGCCAGCAATCGAGTTCTTCGGGAGCCGCTAGTGAGGGGACTCCGATAATCGCTAACTGTGTTTATTTGCCTTACTTTAAAATATAAAGATTTTCTCTCTAGTTCTGGGCAGGGGGAAAGGTTAATGAATTCCTTCAGAGCAAAGAGATCTTCAGACCTCTCAGTGGAAACGAGGTCAGAAATCAATGCTGGAGGTGGAGCAGGGAGGCCAGGTTGGAAAATAATGAAAGGGGGGGAAAATACATAAATAAAGAGGCAGGAAAAAATGATAAGCTAAACAAATGGCAGGGTGACACTTGCTCAGCTCCCCACAAAGTATATTGAATTATTGTCTATAATTTGGGCTATCGAACCTAAATTAGGGCCTCCAGACTAAAAGCTGCTGCATTGTGTGAGGGTACATCAAGGGTCAAATGCTCCTTTGGTTTGCTCATTATTTGCTCTGATACTAGGCTGTCATTAGCGGCAGCAGTGCTGAACAAAGCTGCATTACAAAGGCAGTACACATCAATGGTGCTAATTAATTGGATTAATGGAAGGGCAGCACAAATTAGGTCTGGCTTGGATAATTTCAATGAAAACTGAATACCAATCCCCAAAGTCATTGGAATATGGATGAGGCAAATTGAGTTAAAATAGAGGAGACTGCTGCATTCATTAGCCCGCCCACCCTCTGAAGTAGTTGTTTAATATGCAAACCATTAATATGCAAATCAGCACAAATGAAAAAAGTGTGATTTTTTTTTTTTTAATTCTCCCGAACACAGGCAGCTGCCTGACGTGAAAGAGCTGCGCATTTCTGCGCTGGCAGAGGATGGCATTGCAGAGAGGAGCTTTTATCTCAGAAATTCACATCTCGTAACCTGCGCTGCCCTCGGCTTAGCAGCATGCAATCGAGGGAAGGGAAAAGGCTGGGAAAATAACTTGCTAAAAATAAGCAATCCTGCCCCAAATCGTGCTGCCAGGTACGGGGAGCTCTGGCCACAAGCCCCACAAGCAGAGGGGCCAGTGAGCTGGGCTCAGGAGCTGCTCAGCCCGGCCCCGGGGCCCCCAGCAGCTGGGGAACTTCCCCCGGGGACACTCACCCTGCTGCATCCCGGCCATGGGGCTCTTGGCACGTGCTCCAGCTTTTGGGGTGGAGGGAGTGACCCTCCAGCTCACTGCCTTGTGCCTGCTGCTCCTGGCTTCAGAGCACTTTTGACAACTTAGTTTATTAAGGAAAGGTGGTAAGGCAACTTTCCCACTCTATAACTGCCTCCTATGGGAGCCTTCCAGTAGAGGAAAGTTCTTCACCAAGGCAGAAACAAAGCAATATCCAACATCTAGACTGAAGCTCCCACATTTGGGCCAGAAACAGAAGAGGGAAAAAAAAAAAAAAAATCTTGGAATGATGCAGCAAGCCCGCCCGCCTCCTCTGTGACCAAGAGACTTGCTCTGGTTCACCCAGAAACGTTGGGTCCACACTGGACTCAGGCAGGAGATGCTCGGGTAGAGCTCCTGTGCCTGGGCAGTGTGGGAGCACATGAGATCGCTGTGAATGGCTCCTCCTGGGAGCATAATCCGAATTGCCTTGGCCAGCATATGAACAGCTGAATCTGTGAAGATTATTGCTAATTCCCAAACCATTTCTGACTTCACGGTTCCAGCCCCGTAAATTACAGCTCTATTGTGGTGCTTTACCACTGCTGCTGCGGCGCCAATCACCACCCTCCGACAATTACAGAGCAAGTGAAAAACTTCTTAGAAACTGTAATTACACCTAAGAACTGTTTCCCTCTTTGGCTTCCTTTGCTTAGCGGGTGACCCTTCAATGTTGTGACAAACATGTTGTTTAGAATTATTTTTTCATTTCTAGCTGTTAACCAGACATGTCACCGCTTCAGCTTCTGGCATTTTGTGCTGTGATTTTTCTTCTTAGTTAAATAAGACTATACATGTTATCTCACACCCACAAGCCCACTGCTCACTATGTGCACATGCCACTGGGTGTGCTGCACACCCCTGCCCACCGCTGGCACCCACAGAGCCTCTCCCCAGGGGTTGCAGCAGGCAGGCTCCACAGCCCAGGGGAAACTGAGGCACACATTGCAGCCACCAAGGGCTGGGCATCCTTCATACATCCATTGATAGTCTGAACCAAGGGTCAGAAAAAAATGAAAGTGCTTCACATTTTAAAACAGCACTTTCACAGGCTCACACTGAGCAAGCCCTGACCCCACCCCACCAGACCAGGACCCGACAGCACTTCACACCCAGCCTGCAAACCGTCCTGGTGAGCCGAGGGACGAACCACGTACCTGGGTGCCCAGCTGCTGTGTCCAGAGCTTCCCCAGCTTCAAGGCCACCATAAGCAGCTCATTATCACTGAGCAGCAAGCATGCTTGATTTTAGAGGTGCACCCAGCCTTCCTGAACTTCAGCTGAGCCATGTGCTTAAATATTTTACTGAGCTCAAGCTTCACAGAGCTGGTTCACAGAGTCAACCACATTTTTATGGTCCAGACACAGAACATAGGAAAAATAGAGCACTGCAAAGAGACCAGAGGGAAGCAAAGGTCCCACAAAACAGCAGGGGAATACTCTCAGTGCTGGTGACTGCACCAGGTACTTATAGCAGTCTCACCCCAGCCCCATGCAGTGCTGCACGCTCACGGTGAGCAGCTACCGGGGAGCTGGGTGTGCTCACTGCTCCTCCAGCTGTGTCTCATTAACTGGATTTGCAGCAGCTGATCAGATAGCAAGGGCTCCTCCTTGGCAATGGCACAATTCAGCTTCTGATAACCTTCATGTGTGCAAAACCATTTGACAACCCCCTGTTGGTTTAATTGAGATTCCCCCCTCCTTTAGGAAACCAGGTTTGGGCACCACTGCCCCCTTTAGCCACCTGGAGCCACATTCCCAGTGGCACCGCCTGGCGCATACGGGTGCGTGTGCGCTGCCTGTGGGCGCTGGGAGGGCTGGTGGTCACGTTGGCAGCTGTGGCTGGTGATGTCACCTCACATCACCGTGGCCATGCCGCGATGCCCTGATGCCCTCGTTCCCTGCGCCCCGGGGCCTTTCCCTACAAGGAAGGTATTTGTGCAGCTTCTTCCCTGGGGAAACGAGCACGTCCCAGCCCTGGGCGCCCGCAGCCTGGCCATCGTCAGAACAACGTTGGCAGGACTGGGACAGCACCCACTTGTTAATATTTTTCCTTCTTCAGCTGTTTCCTTTTAACATTTTCTTTTTTTTTTTTTTTCTGTAGGTTCTTACACTATACTCACTATTTGTTTTTGAGTACCTAATCATCACAGCATATGTGTAAGTTCTCTGTGCAGAATTAAGCCATTAAATATTTCAAGGGATGGGGCATCTAACTTCTCCTCCAGGAGACTGGTGAGTCTAATAAATCGCACTGTCGGGGTCCCCTTTACTCTGGCTCAGTACTGTGGACTTGCCAGCAGGTTCAAGCTCATCCCTTGTCACTCCCCCTGTGTCAGCATGGTTAGAAGGTCCTGGAGCACTTGGGAAAGATGTGGTAATGTTTAAAAGCAGCCAAACAGGAATCGAACACCTTTGTTTTATCCAACAATATACTTTCACTGATTTTCTTGGCTCTCCATCCTTATCTGCAGGATGGGCAGCTCTGGGGCGCGCTCTGCCTCCTCCCTTGCTGCGGGGGCACAAGACGGTGCACGTGGATCCAGCCTTGCACAGACCAACTGGAGTGAAACGGAAGCAAAATACTAGGTTTCTTTAATGACACTTATCAGGAGTACAACCAGACTTTCCTAATTAAAGTCAGATCAGCTCCTCGGGCAGAACGAGCCTGGAGCATGGCAGCTATTTTCTTGGCGATTTCATTCGGTTTGTTTTTCTGTGCATAAGGCGATGTTCCTGTGATCCCTCCAAGACCTGGCAGAGCCTCCATGCTCTTGTCACCCTGTAACAGCATCCTGGATTAATGATTCTGCAAAGGGCTAATTCTTAAGAGGGCAATGTCTTTTGCAGGCTGGTATTGATCTTTGTCAGCTTCCCCTTGAAAGAAAGAAAATATTGGCTTATTTACAAAAGGTAGCTTTTTGCTCCTGGCAAGTCAGCCTCAAGATTCACGGCTCCTCACATCCCTCAGAAATTGGATAGGCTGAGGGTAGCTCCTCGAGTGTCAAAATCAAAGTCCTCGAGGTTCACAAAACTGCAAACTTACATGGTAGAAAGGGATGGGTGTTTCCACTGAACAAATGGAATGAGGGTCTTGTGCTGCAGAACAAAACCCCATCAAACAGGGCTGAGCCTGAGCCAAGGCGAAGGGAGAGGAGCTGTGCAGGGAGCAGCCATTTGCTTCGTGGCTGAAATGCTGCAGTTCAACTTGGGTTTGTGTTCTAAAGTGGAACAAAATACAGGTTTTCAACAGTATGCATGGAATAGATTTTTTGGGGTAGACCTGTGTGGAGCCAGGAGTTGGACTCAATGATCCTTGTGGGTCCCTTCCAACTCGAGATATTCTATGATTTTTTTCAAATCATATATATTTGTATAACCGCAAAATAAAACAATATAAAAAGATACAAAATTCAAACTGAAAAAGAATCTAAATTCTGAAAAAATATTTTAGCAAAACACAAGAAGATACACTTTGGTAACCAGCACTTTGCTGAAATGGAAATGTTCCCACCAGCAATTTTCTGTTCAGAAACTGGCCTTTCCAGCAGCAGAAGCCCACGCTGGTGACAGAGGGGCAGCTTGCAGGTGCTGGAGCACAGGACCAGCTCTGGTTCTTCCCAGGGAGAGGTGCCCAGCACCTCTGAGAAGCGCAGGAGGTGCGCACTGAGAACTCTGCACCCTCTTTGCCTCTCCGAAACAGAACCTAAAATATCTGCACATGAATAACCAAACGCGCTGGGCTGATTTGCAAAGCGATCCCAGAATAGCCCAGATATACGTGTGCATCTGTGCGTATGTACATATATATGCATGCACACAAATAGAGGAGGAGGCATTTTCAGCTCAGATAAAGGAGGAAGCATGGATTATAATACTAAAAAGATACAGAACACGTGGCCACAGCGTGCTGTCCGTGAGCACCCAGGCTCCAACGCGGAGTCAGTGCGGGATTTTCCTAGGGCTGTCCCACCCCTCCTGCACCCCACGTGCACCGGGAGTCCTGGCCAGCCCGCGGCACAGGGGTGACAGCCCCATGGCACAGGAGCAGCGGTTTGGGGTCGCTGCTGTGCTCCTCCCGCAACAGACCTGGGGGTCTCCCCAGTCGCTTCATTGGCACTTCAGCAATCCATTCGTTGGCACTTCAGCAGCAGAAAGTTGTTCTTTTGTTTTGGGGTTTTCCTTTTCCCAAGAAAATATGAAATAGAACAAAATCTAAAAGAGGACTTCCGTGTGCCAGGGAGAAGCGCAGGGCGCCTGGCAGTGCCCCCGCACACACAGCACAGCGGAGGCGGGTCCCAGCGGCAGGCGTGGGGGCTCCTAACCACGGGGGGCTGCCTGCGGGGGTGCTCAGAGGAAACCCCAGCCTGGAACCCTCGCCTGTCCCTGCGCTGTGCTCGCTGCTGCAAGGGCCGTGGCTGGCGACCCATCCCCGCAGCCCCGCGGCATGCTGACGGCAGCGGACGCAGAGCCGGGGTGGAAATTACTGATGTGACCTTTAGGAGAGATTTGGGGCGGTGCCACCAAGCGTGACTTTGGCCCAGGTATGGGTGTGCTTCATGCCTGACAAAGAGCCACCGCAGTGTTGTGACCACACGTATCAGGAGCACCGGAGTCCTGCGCCCGGCTGCACACTCAGATCAGCCGATTCTGCACAGGGCTCGCCCCAAAGCCCCCGCTTAGCACCATGCTAAACAAGCAATATTACACACTAAAAACAAACAAACAAAAAAACTAAAAAGCTCTTCCACCCACTAACTCCTGCTGTGCAGAAGGTGCCAAATCAGATTACAGTGCACAGTTGCCACATTATCCTGTCTCGACTTCACTAACGCTCATTAAGCTTCTAAAATCCTTTTTATGGTGTTTATAACACCTCCAGAGGAGTTTACTGTGTAAATATTATTCTACCATTAAATCCTGCAACAAGGCAACCGTCAACAAGTGGAATTTGTAATGGGCCTGCCGAGAGGGCTCTGCTTGCAGGCTGCAAAGCCTGTGAAGTGAGGCCAACGAAAGCAGCCAAGAACACAGTACGGAGTGATAAAGCACTTCATTTTGATGCTTTAAATCTCCTACCACTTGGGCCTGCTTAATGTAACAGGCCCACTGAGACATTAGATTTGGGCCTGGAGTCAAATAAGCTACAGGGAGCCACTTACTGAAAGCAGCCTTCCACGTAGCGGGAGCATTAGCAGTTTAACCCAGCTAATCTGGCGCGCAGCCGACGCGGGCTGACGCGCGCCGGCCGAGCGAGGGCGGGACGGGGCGCGGTGGCGGGAGCCCCTCTGCCCCCCGGGTGGGGCCAGACCCCCCCACGGCCGGACCCCGCCGCGGGTACCCGGAGGATGCGCAGGGCGGGAGGTGTTGCAGAGCCGGGGGCACCCGGCCACCTGCAGCCCGCGGCCGAGCAGCCCCGCGCAGAGGGCTCCCTGCCCGCTGCCAGCCCGGCTCGCTCCGGCTGCGAACAAAAGAAACGCAGAGAGGAGAAGGTCGCCTGGAAAAAAGGAAAGCAAGCAAAAAGCAGAAGGGGGAGCCTTGGCGAGCGGAGGGGAGGGAAGGAGACTCCCTGAAGATCCTGCAGAGTTGGCAAGTGTCAAAATATCAACAGCTGTTCCCAGAGCACAAAATAAACACATTGGAAACGCACGCTCTTTGCAGAACCGCGCCGCGCTCCCCGCGCCAAGCCGCGCGCGCTGCCTCTGTTCCCCTGCCAGGCCCCGCGCCGAGCCGGGTTTTGGTGAAAGTGCTCGCAGGCGCGAGCCAGCCCCCAGCTCCATTTTCCAAGTGGCACCCAGCAGGTCCTGAGGCAAGCCAGACAAATCACAGACTTTCTTTTACTTCAGTGGCAGAAAATGAACCCAAAAATAAGCGTTTGGAATTTTAGGGCAACAAATAATTAAAACACTGAACATGTTGTCGAAGCTGAACTGAAATATTTTGTTTCATTTCGAGTTGTTGTACCCCTTTCCTAAAGCCTTCCCTCCAAACACAAAGGCAAAAACCCAAATCCATCCTTAACTGTTAAATGCCACTTTGAAATGAAAAATCTCATTTTAAAACTGGCAATCTGATATGCTTTGAGGTTTTGGAAAAAAAAGATCATTCTTCCTTTTTTGGGCTGAAGCGTTAGGCAAACTCAAGCTCAGGTTTGCAAACAGCCCCGGTTCCCCTCCGGCACAACCGCACGTCCCCGGCCAGCAGCCGCCCCTCGCCCAGCCCTGCCACCGGCTCAGCCCCGCTGGGGCCGTGCCCCACACAGGCAGTGGCCGTGGCCAGGCAGCGGCCCCCGGCATGGCTCGGCCCGCCGCTGGCAACCTGTGCTTGTGCGAGAAAGAGGATGACCAAGTTTGGAAATGTTGCTAAATAATTTTTACCATATGTGCTTCCTGGTTCTTTGTCAGTGCCTGCGTCCAAGAGCAAGGCTCGCCCAGGTTCGAGGGGGCTCCGCTCCTGTGGCAGCCCCAGCCCGAGCATCACCCCGCGCTCCTGACCTCCCCGGCACCGTGCTTCAGGCGGAGGACCGAGAAGCATCCGCGGGAGCTGGAGGTCCGAGCCCCTCAGCGGACCTGCTGCTCGAATTGCAAGTTCCAAAAACATCTTTTGGAATGGGAACAGAAACAAGCATTTTTAAATTGTCTGTGAAGGAATACGTTGGAAAACAGTGCTGCAGCTTAACCAAAATGGTTCGCTTTTGTCATAGTGCTTGGATTTTATTTCAATTTTGACTTCAAGCAAAATAATCTATCATGTAAAATTAATATAGAAGACAACAGTTACGATGCAAAACACAATGTAATATGATAAATAATGAAAATATTGAAATACAAGCTGTTTCTGAATTAAAAATTGAAATGACTTGATACAAAAATGTCACACAGGGTGACGTAGCATGCTTGGATGTTTTTCCAGCTTTGCTCCAAAACAAAACTCCACTGCTACCCGGCCAGCCCTGCAAAGCGCCGCGGTGCTGGGTCGCTCTTGCACCTTTCGGCGGCTCCTTGCTGCCGGGGCCGTGGGGGGGCCGTGATGGGGAGCAGCCGCGCACCCTTCGCCTGCCGCGTCGCTCCCCTCGGCCCCGCGAGGCTCTTTGTGCCCTCCGGCTCCCGCGGTGATGTCAAACGTGCAGAATGTGTGAAGGAGCAGCGATCGCCATGGCAACGGAACAAAACAGACTGCAGGCCCTCGCTGCGGGCTGCTGGCGGGGGGCCAGGCTGGAGCGCGGGCTCAGCCCCCCCTCCCCGCAGGCGGGGGTCCCATCCTGCCCCGTGGCCGCCCAGCCCCGAGCCACCGGCCTGCACCCTGCAGAGACCCGGGGCACGTCCCTGTCTTCAGACGACGATGACGACGTCACGGCTTGGATATAATGGGACCGTGGCATCAGGGAAGGAGGAAAAACTATCCCCTCATGCCCCTCCTAAAAAATCACAGACTGGTTACTCCCCCCTCAAAGCCGCATATTTTAGCAGGGTTGTCATCCACATATTTATTATCTCCATAAGCCCCGGGAAAAGGCCAAACGCTCCACACAAGCGAGACCAGCAGCTGCAGGTCGCTGCTGTTTCCTGCCCAGGACAACAGCTTGGAGAGGCTGAGCGAGAAGGGGAGAGGAGTCTGTCCCAGGCAGGAGCCCACCACGAAATGTCACCGCAGCAGGTAACCCTGATCACAAATCACTCCGGTCATCTGAAATGATAGAACAGTCCTGCAAAATGCATTAACATTATCAAGGTTTTATAGCAAGGTACAGCACACGTGAGTGAAGTTAAGCCAGGCTTCAGCAGTTTGATGCAGACACTGACATCAAACAAGGGGCACCAAGGAACAATCAAAGGGACCCTTTTCCAAAATGGGGTTCAGAGAAAACCAGAGGCCTTCCCCAGCAACGGATGGGGAGCCTTGGCTGTGCCATAAGGTGTGTCTGACAGTGCAGAAAGACTGATCCGAATGTCAAAGCCTGCACTCCTTTTACACTGCTTGGAAATGAGTTGTCTTCCCACCGTGACAAGTCACACTGTGATTTTTCCTATGCAATAAACACCTTATATTACACTGTAATAAGGGGCCAGTTGCAAATGTTCTCCTAATTAATACAAATTGTTTTCCCCTAGTAAACACTGGAGATATGTTTCTTGATAAAGACAGGTGATGGCCCCACACCGGCAGCTCCCTCCCCACCAGCCCGGCGGGCAGTGCCCCTGTGCTGGCTCTGGCAAGCCCACAGGATGCGGTGGCAGCCCGGCCACTCTGCTGCTGACCCCACACCGTATGGGAGCCGGCCCCTGCGGCAGAGCACGGGCAGCACCTCCCACCGACTGCGGCCAGGCTCCCCAGGGCCACAGAGCCTGCCTTGTCCAGCAGAGGACAAGGAGCATCGCCAGCTCAGGGGGCACCAGCAGGGGCTCCCCCAGTGCCTCCACACGCTCTGCTGGCTGCTCACGGCAGCTCGGTGAGTAACAGCCTCCAGCAACGGGCACAGCCGCAGGGCAGCCCCCGTGCGGCAAATATTTCCTTTGCTTAGTGCGCTGCTGCGTCCTCTACCACAGGAGATGAGACCAGCCGTGCCCATGACGCTGACCGTGTCAGGGGCACACACCCACCTGCAGAACGATTTCCTGAGTGGGGGGGATCAGCTCTCCTTGCTTTCACGTACAGAGCTGCAGTGGCCACTAAATGCGGCCAAAGAGAGGCAGGAGCCCCAGGCAGGACGAGGAGCGCTTACGTGCCGGCTGCACCACGCACCCTGGGCGCTGAAGGACGCCCTCGTGCACTTTGTGCAGTGCGCTGAGGAGCTCAAAACGCTCCAACCTGAGCAGCCAATGTGCGAGAAAACAACCAGGGTGCTGAGGACATTACAGCACATACAGAACACTAATTAAAGGGTTTCCATCAAAAGGCAGGCTTGGGTAAGGTTCCCAATTATCCTGACAGGGATACGGATTTTAATGGGCACCAGCACTTCCAACAAAGGTCTGCATGCTGGTCCTGACAAAATCCCATTCAGGCAGCTTTTGTGAGGCTGTGAGGGAGCGGGGTTGGGAATGCCGCCATACCTCCGGGCAGAGGACGGGGACGTAGCTGGGGTGGCGTTGCCTCCTGAGGAAGGGATTGTCACGAGGCTCCAGAGGCGCTGAGGATTTCACCTCTGCCCATTCCCATCGCATCCCAAGCGACCACGGCGCTGTCTTTTGAAACCCTGATACTAACCAAGTCCCTGCCGTTGGGCTTCTTCTGCAGGGCCACAGATGCACACTCACGAGAACCCGTCCCTTGCACAGAGAAGACCGCGGTCCCGCTCATGATGCCAGACACAAGCCTCTCGCCAAGGGCACCCGCACCCCCTGTGCCGCAGCGCCTGCACCAGCTGATGTCAGCAGCACCCAAGCCGTGGCCGCCAGCAGCAGCCTTGCGCCAGCCGCGGTGACTCAGCCGGCAGGAATGTGGGAGTTTGGCACCGCTCGGCACTGAAAGCCTTTTAATTCCAGCCTGGTGATGAATGGGCAAGGCCTGAAACGTTCAGAGGCTCAATGTACCAGGCCTCCCGCTTGTAATTATTTTTGTACAGAATATGTCAAGTGTCGTGCTTCACAAGAACTCGTTTAGCATGCAAACATTTTGTGATTAAGTGAGGCTTACTTAATTAAGCACTTTGTAATGACTCTTAAACCAAAGAGTAGTGGATTAGTGCGTCCTATTTGTGTCTATCATGTTAAAGGCGCGGTAATAACAGGTTGCTGCAGACAATTAGGGTTAGAATACAGAGTGGATGGAGGGAGAACCAGCAGGCACCCAGAGCCCTGCCACTCGCTCATGCCCTGATTTAAAGCCACCTCAGCACAGACAATGTGAATTTGCTCCCTGCATCTGCTGCCACATCAAACCCTGCACGGTGCTGCTGAGCCCCAGCACTTTGCGTTGCTCAGTCACACACCAGGATGTGCCTTAGGGTCTCACAGCAAACTGGAGGCTGGGTGGGGTGGGCATCATCCCAGGATACAGCCCCCACCCCAGCAAAGATTGGGGATACACAATTGCCATGGTGGTAGTCAATTGATGATTTACTTGTGGGCATTCAAATATGATGGGTTAGAGTCACACCGATGAGGCAGGGGCATGGCCCCTTGTCTGCTGGCACACAACACATCCCCAGGGCACAGTCTGGGTTGAGGGTCTCCTCTACACCAGGGTAAGAGCACAAATGGGCGCAAGTCCCCAGAGGCATGGTGTGCAGCCAGCTGGCTCCAACACCCGAGCACTGCCTGGCTCCAGGCTCAGCAGGCAGCAAAAAAGCCTGAACTCACTGACACAGTCCACATTGACCTGCTGACACCAGAGCTGGTGGCTGCACCACGATGGCTAGTGCTTCCAAATGAAGGAAGATGCATGTTACCACAGGGATGTAGCTTCCAAGGCTTCTGGCAGCTATCAAGACTGGTGGGGATGCCACCAAACCTATGTACTGACCTGCCCATCTTAGCAATTCTGGGTCATCCTACATCACTGTTCTTTGTAAAGTTATAACAGAAGATCACATCCCTCTGCCTTTGGCTGGAGGGTCACTTGGGGCTACCACGGGATATCAATACCCCTTGCTCTTGAGCAAGGCATTGCTTATTGTCTCAGCTTCTGACCACAGAAGGTGCAAGCCACCTCCTGTGGTCATTTGTGATGTTTCAGAGGCATCACAGGCCAAATTCAGGAACTGATAGGCTGGAATATGAAGGGCTGGGCAATTGAGCCCTGAATTGTCAATCCTTGGTTAGTGGTTAACAGTTGTACTCGATCTTAAAGGTCTTTTCCAACTTAAGCGATTCTGTGATTCCTAATGCAGTTCATCATGAGCCAGCCAAGCTCATCAGCTGGCCAGCTCTGTGGGGCCCCAGTTCTTCTGTCCCACAGGGATGCTTGCTTAGGAGAACTATTGATTCTTGCTATCCAAGAGGCACACATACACAAAATTACAGTAAACACAAATCTCCTGGGCACTCAGGGTAAAGCAAAACAGCCATTGTGATGTTCCGTGCTGGAGAAAGCCCTTTTATTTTCTGAACAGCCCTCCTGCACGCTGTGCCTCGCAGGGGGGAGGAGCACACCGAGCATGCACACAGTCTGGAGCCATGAGTGGGGGCTTCAGATGCCACCTAACGAGGAGGGGGGCGGCTGGCACCCCAGCTCTGTGCGAGAGCTTTCCCCCTCTCCTCACCCTGTCCTGGTGCCCCAAGCCAGGACAGCAGGCACCTCTCCCTGCCCCGGGACCCCTCCAGAGCCCACGGCAGGATCACCGGCCCTGCCTGCGGGGAGGCATCCGACACGCGGGGGAATCCGCAGGCGGAGCGGGGCCCAGCCAGAAGCGCGCACCCACCGCGCACCGCACGGCCCTTCCTGCTCAGCCGCTGGGGCTTCCCAGGCAAGCAGCCCCGGGACAGAGCTGCCGCACACGGCACAAGGGAGCCTTTTGTCTCGGTTCGGCCGGCCGAGGACAAAGGCGCTGCTGAGCCCTTCCCCGTGCTCTGGAGGGCGTGCAGATACCAAGGCTGCGGCCGCGTCCCCTCGTGCC